>JAJMER010000002.1:0-600000 GCA_030574295.1 Kodamaea arcana | reverse complement strand
CGATCTTACCCAATGTTGTTCCGTCGTTGTCGCAAACAAATCTCCTTTCATCACCTTTGAATTCGTATAAATCATTAAAAGAAGCCTTCTACTATTTGAAGTATGATATGAATTTATATGATGGAGGAGTCAACCATCATCCACCGTTGTTGGTGATCGTGCTACTGTTTTTAAACTACCCAATTGCATTTGATTTGTTATATACGATCTTGGATTTGATTATTACTTTAAGATTGGTGAAGTTGAATAGGTGGTATAATGAGCATAATGCAAAGAGAATTGGAAATCCGGACGGTAGATCAGCTCAAGGGTCTTCACGTCAAGTCATAGGTTTTAATGACGATTTAATTGCAAGTTTTTATCTTTTCAATCCATTGTTGATCCTTTCAAACATGTCCAGATCAACAATAATCTTTACCAATTTCTTCATTATTGAATCTCTTTATCAACTATTGTTAAAGAAGAACATTAAAAGAACCATGGTAACGTTGGCTGTGGCTACCTATTTATCCTTAAGTCCTATCTTTTTGTTATTTTCAGTGATTTGCTTAGGTAAAGCCACCTTGAAGTTAAAGAGTGTGGATATTGTAAATTCAATAGGGATTTATATATTAGTTTTAATTTTCCTTTTGATAACTAGTTATGTTGCATTGGGAAGTTCTGCATTCCTTGGTCAGTGTTATGGAACAATCCTCCGCCATGATAAAATGCTGCCTAATATGGGTTTATGGTGGTACTTATTTGCTGAAATGTTTGAGTTCTTCACCCCATTTTACACAGGCCTATTCAATTTGTATTCATTTATCTTCATTATTCCAATTGGGTTAAGGTTTATAGAAGTGGGTCAATTTGCAGGTGATTCATTCCTTGGAGTGGTGATCACTTATATTTGGATTAGTTTTACTAAATCTTATCCTACTTTCGGGGACCTAGCATTTGGATTATCACTCTTACCAATCTTAAAAGATACAGTCATACCTCATTTCAAATATTCCGTGTTCATTGGTCTTGGATTACTTGTTTCTGTGGTTCTTGCCCCAATCTTTTATTATTGTTGGATTGTGCTTGGAAATGGGAATTCGAATTTCTTCTATAGTATAAACTTAGTATGGGGGTTGGTTCATATTATTATCATGTTGGATTTGATATGGGGGAAGTTGAGTTTGGATTATGAGGGTCAACATGGTGTGAAGGGGGTTAGGTTGACTCAATAGGGTTGTAGAAATTGTTATACTGTAAGGGAGACTATAACTTGAATACTTCCAGTATAGCAATTGAAAGTTCATTATAAGACATGAAAAAATTAGGTCCCCTGCGACATCCTTATTAAGGCCCCCTACAACATCCTTATTAGGGCCCTGCAACATCCTTATTACGGCACCCAACTTCATCCTAATTTTATAGCTCATTTCGTCTGTTTAAAAGAGAATCCAGTCATTAGATTGTATATTATAAATTAAAGTTCATAATAGGGTAATTTATGTAGATAGTTTTCGGTGTATAGTTTCTATTTTTTGGCTGCAAAAAGTCATCACTTGCATTTTTATAGCGAGTCTAATTAATATTCCTATAATTGCTTCAGCCATTGATCTGTTCTAGCTACCTTTGAACATACTTGAACAAGGTACCTGAACTGTTATTAACTCTAATAATTCTATGGACCAGTTTACCACAAATCTTTCGCAGTGAATCTTACATTACCAACATTGGTATGCTCGAGCGAAGCTCGAAGTTGAGCTTGATTCGGGCAAAAAACTTAGTTCAAAGTTGTACAGTGAGCTATAGTGAGGCCAAACAGATATATTCACATATTCGCTAGAAACTATTTATATACAACTTAGTTCTCGAGTAGTTCAGTAGTAAAGGTGGTACCTGCATATACATGCCATCAAGCAGTGCTAACAGAGTCCAACTTCAGCTAAAAAGCTCGGACACGAAACAGGGTAGAATGATCTGAGAAATTAGTAGGGAAAAAAATACACGGTAATCCAAACAGTCAGAAGGGAAGGAACGTAGTACGTCAGAAGGAAGGAACGTAATAAGTCAGACTAGAAGGAAGGAACAAGTCAGATCAGAAATCCATACTTACATTGTACTTCATCTCTTAAAAACTGTAGAGATATACTTACTGTAGAGATATACTTTGAGATATACTAATCAGTATTCTGTAGAAATCATTCTGTAGAAATTATACTGTGACAGTTGACCATTACATCTCTAACAATCTAACCTCATTTTGGCGTCCAATCAAATCCCCCTAATTATTTCAACTGCGCGCCACGTGATCTGGCCCTATGAAAAATTCCAACCACCATACTCAACCAACCAAATGTTATCCATTCGTCGTTTCAGCACATCACCTGTTGTATCCTCCATCAAGATCTCTTCGAGAGATGCTCCTGGTAACTTGAGCAAGCTTTCTGTTGTCATTGCCAATGCTGGTTCCAAATCTGGAAAATCCGGTGTTTCACACTTATTATCCAAGTACAACTTTTTGAACACCACCACCAAATCTGCCTTAAGATTCACCAGAGAATCCGAATTATTGGGTGGTTCTTTTAAAAGTACTGTCACCAGAGACGATATAATCTTAAGTGCTCAATTCTTAAAGCAAGATTTACCATTCTATGTTGAATCCTTAGGTAATGTGCTTGCACAAACTTCATTTAGACCTCATGAATTCGTGGAAGTGGTCTTACCTGCTGCCAAAGCCGAATTTGAAGCCAGTCACACCAACGACTTTGTTGCTTTGGAATCTTTACATGAAATAACTTTCAGAAAGGGATTGGGTAACCCATTATATTATGATGGTACCAACAAAATTGAACTTGAAGATGTCCAAAACTTTGCCAGTGAAAACTACGTTTCTGGTAACATTTCCATTTTCGGTTCCGGTGTTGTTTCTGCCGACTTGACCAACTTTGTTGCTGAGTCCGCATTCTCAACCTTGCCAACTGGTACTGCTACCATTGGTACTGTAAATTCCTTCAAGGGTAAGGAATCCAGAATCAGAGCTGCTGGGGAATCCGTGGCTTTGATCGGTGTTCCAGTTAAGGTTGCCGACTTTTCCAAGTATGAACTTTTATCTGCTGCCGTAGGTAACAAGACTTTGGGAGGTACTTCTCCATTAAGTAAGGTTGGTGCTACTTCCCACTTATACAAATACAACGGTGCTGGATTGTTTGTCATTGAAGTTAAGGGATCCGCAGAAAAGGTTGCTGCCGGTATAAAACAAGCAAAGAAGATTGTTGAAGGTGCCAATGTATCTGGAGCTGCCAAGTCTGCTGAATTGAGTGTTGCATTACAAAGTACTTTTGAAGTTCCTTTGGAATTCAAGGAAGTTTCAACAGTTGGTTCGATTAAGGATTTCAACTTGGTTGTCATTGGGGATGTTGATGTTTTGCCATATGCTAGTGAACTTTAAGCGAGAGAATTGGCATAACAATGCATAGTTAAATGAAACTACATAATTGGGGATGATGTACGGAGATGATGTACACAGCAGAAGTAGGAGTATATAATACTTAGAGTTCGATAATCGAAGTGCCTACGTCTCTGTTCATGTGTAGTATGAAAAAAGGTGATCTGTACGGAATGACTTGAAATAATAAATTTCATCAATTGAAAGTTTTAATGAAAGGAAATGTAGGTGTAGGTGTAGGTGTTGAGGTAGTTAAGGCACTCTATTGAATTAGTTACGGTCTCTATATTGAGTTGGTGTCTATGATGAGTTGGTGTCTATGTTGAGTTACTCTATTGAGTTAGTTAGGTGTATGTTGAGTTAGGTGTCTATATTGAATTAGTTACCGCACTCTATTGACACCCTATTGAGTCAGTTTATATAGAGCAGTTACACACGCTCACTCTTCCATTCTACACATTCAAGAAAATACTTAACGATGAATTTAATCGATAATACTTGTCTTTTCTACAGCTACTGTAAGACTCATACTACTACTGTAAGACTCCTCTACTGACTCCTATACAACTACTGTAAACCACTGTCAACCACTCTCATTCTACGCCTGCTCACTCCAGGGTATCTCAACTTTTTTCCAGTGAGCACAAATTTTTCATCACAACATGTCAGACGTAGAAGATAATGCCTTCAATGAAGGAGTGGAGAACTATGATGACTTTGAACAGGTTGAACATTTCTCTGATGAGGAGTTTCAAGAACCAGAGACTGAAATAGTCAATGGTGGTGATGTTAAAGTTGGGGGTAAAACCGTAGTCAATGGAGGGTTTGGTCCGGAAGATGCCCATCGTGCTATATCCAATGGTCCAAGGCAGAAGACTGTGAAAGAGTTGGCCATTCCAAGAGAAGATAGAACAACAACTCCATATATGACGAAATATGAAAGGGCTAGAGTCTTGGGAACAAGAGCCTTACAGATTTCTTTGAATGCCCCAGTATTGGTTGATATTGAAGGTGAGACTGATCCTTTACAAATCGCAATGAAGGAGTTGGCTCAAAGGAAAATCCCTTTGGTTGTTAGGAGGTATTTACCTGATGGTAGTTTTGAAGATTGGGGATGTGATGAGTTGATTGTGGATGCGTAGGGAATGAATGTCCACTCGAGCGACTCAAACGGAATTGCAAACAGAATTTGCAATGATTGTCCACTCAAACCGATTTTGCAAACAGAATTTGCGAAACCGATTCTGCGATGATTCTCAACTGTCCTTGGTAGTAAACTTTAAAGGCGAGATAGTCAGATTTAGGTTTTCCCCTGAAGCAACCAAATTATGGGGAATATCTTAAAAAGTAGAATAACTATAGAGAGGTTTACCACGCCATCAAAACAAGTAAGTCAAGGTGAAGTAGAGTCTTCAACTGCTTACTGAAGTGAAATTAGAACTTTGAGAATGATCTAAAGAATGCTTTGCCAGGGTCAGTCACCAATCCTAGTCACACTGGACACCTACAAAACAATGGCCTTTATAGGATTGCCTAATCTCGCCTCTATGTAATATAAAAATATAAAATTACTGAATTTATTCTACGCCTGTAAATCTAGGGAGATGTCCAGGGTTGTGATGTGTATTTAAAATATCTGTAGAGTGGATCCATAAATAAGTCCATTTTCAAGTACCAGAGTTTCTTTAAGTGTATCCATTTGATTTGACAAAACTTTTATATACTTGACTTACCCTGCATTATACTTCTTACCTGACCTTCTTCTACTTGTTACCTGACCTTTCTTCTACTAATAGTCCAAGATATAGCAGCCTATTCCAAATAATCATTCAATACAAACAATCCCACTCCAATCCGAGTTGCGGTGTACTCCGGCGAAGAACCACTTTTGATGAAACAAATCACAGTGAAACTTATTGCGAGCTATTGATTTTTAACTCGGGACTTCATACTTTTCTTCATTACTTCAGAACAGGGTTGGTTCTTGCAATAAAATCTGATACGAAACAAGAACAGATGAAGTATTCACACAGGCTTATACCATGAACAGCCAAGTTTAATTGCAAATCTTCAAACTGAATACAGAAGGGCCATTACAGGGATAATAAGGCAGAGCACCAGACCTGAAACAAAGTGATGCAAATGGTATTCAAACAACTCTTGTCGTGGCTTTCTTAATTTTTGTAATTCCTAGTTCCTTTCAATGAACTGTAGTTCGCTAAGACCTCCATAAATATGGTGCCCGCAGAGCTCACACCTGTGGAAAACCCGGTGCTCACTAGACTGCAACCTCAGTCAATATAAGCATCCAACCACTTCAGAGCCAAAAACAACTTCTTACCATTCGTCTCTACCCTGATGAACCCTCCCACCAACTTATCAAATGTCAGCCTTCCCAACCTATGATCTCCCAGTCCTATTTCCCCCAATTGAACGCTACAACATGCTTCTTTCAATGTTTCCACATCAATAGTCAAGTCTTCAACATATTTCCTTGGGTCAACATCCTCTGAAAACACCTTCAAGGCATTATAAAGGGTCATTCGATCTTCAAACTTTGAGAATTCCCTTGCCATGATGTTCAGGAATTGGGTGAAGTTGATTCCCTTACCTTCAGAACTTCCCAGATCAGCACTTAACATGGTGGATAACTGTTCGTCTGTGGGTATTTTCATCCCCAATTGTGTATATAATTTAATTAGATCCTCCTTGGTGATTAGGGAATCTCGAGACTCCCCATCAATAAGGGTAAAGGCGTTCCGAAGTTGGGACTTTTGGTTATTGGAGAGGGCATTTAAAGCACTCATGGTTTGTTTCGGTGTGTTTTGTTTTGGTGAGATCGGCTAAGATAAGAATGGCAGTTTACAGGAAGGTGTAGTAGGGGATTGTGTATACATTAGACAGGGGGTTAATTAGACGTTTATAGTCGGTTAAGGTTATTCTTGATAGGGACTATACTCTCCCTATAGAGATCCATTGAAAAGTTAGTGTAACGGTAAGAGGAGAATAAAATGGTAAGAATGTATAGCATTTATGGATCTACGCGTCAAATGCCCAAAATTAGCTTATAGGACTCACGTTTGTAAGTGAAGATACAAATCATACTGGCAGATTCAAATCGAAGGTAAAACGAACTCACCAGAATTGAAAATAGCTTCAAAAGTCAATTGATTAAAAATCTTCAAAGCATAGGTTATTGATTTAATATCATAACTCTACATCTCCATCCACCATCGTATCAAGATCTCTCCTTCGCTTTCTCCAACTTTCCTCCACGAACTTTCCTTCCTCTTTTTCTACCACGTCTCAAATCTTTGTTGTGGTAGCGCATTTTAGTGGAATCAAGGCACGTTAAATTCATCACAGTCCGGATAGCACTTTGGATCTATAAGATACAATTATATCTGTTAGACACTTATTGTATTTGCTATACTGAACGGCTTTTACATTAAATTGAAGGTTTAAGCTTATAGAAAGTTTATAATAAGGTTCAATCCAATTAACCTTGCAACTGAATTTGAGGTGATATTTAGACACTATTGATTGCCCTTGATTTAATCAACATTTAGTGTACAGCTCGCTAAATCCATTGTTTCCACAGCTCGCTTTAAGTGCCAACTCGCTCGTCACTCATTAACTTCACTTTGAAAACTGCACACTTCAGAATCTTCTGCAATTGATGTCACTTTACAATCAACCCATCGTAATAGACAATGGCTCCGGAAACCTCAAAGCTGGGTTTGCCGGAGAAGACAAACCTCGAACATACGCTTCCTCCATCGTAGGACGCCCCAAGTACCAAAAGATCATGACTTCATCATTGATTGGGGAAGATGAAGAATCCATAGATACCTTCATTGGAAATTTAGCACAACAAAATAGGGGACTTCTTAAACTCTCCTACCCCATTGAACATGGGATTGTGAATAATTGGGAAGATATGGAAAGACTCTGGAATCATACCTATTCTCAAGATTTAAAGACAAATGCTGAAGACCATCCCTTGTTAATTACAGAAGCTCCATTAAATCCACGAACCAATAGAGATAAAATGTGTCAAGTGTTATTTGAACAATTCAATGTGCCCTGCATTTACGTTTCCATTCAAGCTGTACTCTCGCTATACGCATCTGGCCGTACTACGGGGGTAGTAATAGATAGTGGAGATGGAGTATCTCATATAGTCCCAGTATATGAAGGGTTCTCCCTCCCAACATCAATCAAGCGTATGGACATTGCGGGGAGAGATATAACAGAACAATTGGGGTTTAACTTACGTAGAATGACGGGGGTGAATTTGGGAAGTAGTAGTGAATTTGAGATTGTTAGGGAAATCAAAGAAAAGTTATGTTTCATCCTGAAAGATCCAATCAGAGATGAAAAATTATATTCTGGGTTCTCGAGCTCCGATTTGAATTCAACTTTTAAATTGCCAGATGGTCATGAGATTCAAGTGGGTGTGGAAAAGTTTAGATCTGCAGAGATATTATTCAACCCTCAGTTAATAGGCTCTGAATCGCCTGGAATTCATGAATTAACTTCCTTGGCCATAGCAAAAACAGATCTCGATTTAAGACCAATACTATATCAAAATATAATCCTTTCTGGTGGTAACACTTTATTGAAGAATTTTGGTGACAGATTACTAACCGAGTTGAAAAGCCAGCAAATACAGACTTCAGCCGGGATTTGGAGTAAGAGTTATGAAAGGTATGATACCAAGATGAAGGTGAAAATATACGCTCCTCCGGAAAGGAAGTACTCGACGTGGATTGGGGGAAGTATTTTGGCTGGGTTGAGCACGTTTAAGAAAATGTGGGTTACCAAAGAGGAGTATGGAGAAGACCCGGGGATCATTCATGTGAAGTGTATGTAGGTCATGTGAAGTGTATGTAGGTCGTGTGAAGTGTATGTAGGTCGTGTGAAGTGTATGTAGGTTACAATCCACAGCAAAGAGTCGGATACATATCAATACAAGACATTCCATTATACATATATATCGTGGAGGAGAGTAGTTTTAGGGTTGGCTGTATATACATGATCTCTTTACATGTATCATAAGACTCAAGTGTCCTTTGTTCGTTCAATCGTTTGGTTTTCAAATGCAGTAATGGGTAACCCTTTTGCTCTTTAAATACAATAGTACCTATCCCCAAAGTCACCCAAACCTGGAACAATGTATTTATCTTCATCCAATTTCTCATCGATTCCACCAGTAATAATCTTTACCAAAGGATATTTATCTTGGAAAGCTTTAATACCTTCTGGGGCAGCCAATAAGTTCAAGAAAAGAATTCTATCCATTTGAACACCTCTTGAGAGTAACACTTCAACAGCCATCATGGCACTTCCACCAGTAGCCAACATTGGGTCTAATAAGAAAACGTATCTATCAGCGATATCTTCTGGAAGCTTTTCATAGAACAATTTTGGTAATGCTGTTTCTTCATCTCTTTGAATCAAAATCTTACCGATTCTAACAGATCTACAACATTCACGTAAACCCATTTCCATCAGCTCACCAGCACGAACAATGGATACACCACAAATCTTCCCAAGGAACTTTGCCCCTTGGAATTCATGACCTCCATAACATTTGATAACGGTACTATCAACTGGCAATTGGTTCAATCCCTCTTCAACAAGTAAACGGATGATTCTATCAGAATAGAATACAAAGTCCCCACGTTTAGTGGTTTGATCACGAATGATGGAATAAAGTCCAATGAGTTGGTTTGTCTGCGCAAGGAGGATAACGTTCTTTTCAACTTCAGTCGACATGGTTAATTTTTCACTATTCAATTTTCTTATCTTTTTGGCGAGCATCGGGGAAGATTGAAGTCCTACGGGTCAGTGGAGTGGAATGTTAAGTGGGGTTATAGTTGAGTAGAGGAGATTGTTAATATAGGATGATGTTAAAGTAGTTTGAGGAGTGGGATGAAAATACTAGTAAACTTAGCTATTTGAAAGCAACAAGAGTAGATCCCTTATAAGTGTAGAGTGTATAATCTCATACAATTTCAGGTAATTGGAACTTGTTCATATTATTTTTCATCTAGGGCTCATCTTTTGCAGCCATTGAAGTTTAAGAGCTTGCTTGAACCATCAGAGTATCAATTTTATGATCTTCATAGTCCCATTGTTTTTCCCGTATCTATAAGTGATGAGATCATCTTATGATCTAAAATTGAAGGTTTGTTCTCGATGAGAATCGAACCTGAGTACATTGCAATAATTTTCATTCCTTGTTTCATAAATGTATTGAGTAGTCCATAAATCTCTTGATTATTCAGTTTATCTTGATTAGCATTGAGCGATAGCGAACATATACAAAAAACAAAAAGTCAAAAAGACAATCAAATCAATAAACCATACTGAATATTCAAATCCTTCCAGAAATATTCCATAAAACGAATTGACAAAAGCAAGAGAAGCTCAATTACAGTTCAGATTATGAGTATTCCTTAAGCTCTCAATATGTGTAGTTTCATTTATATTATGGGTCTCCCTTTCATCCAACCTTTTAAGTATGACTTAATCTATGGACTTTGACCTTCTTCGTTACAAATTTGTTGTGTCGACAGGTTTCGTCTTGAAAATGAAGCTCCTACGTGTCAGTACAGTCGAATAATGTATATTAGTTAGGTAGTATTACATGATGCACATCACTGGTACAATTGCTACTCATTAGTATAAGCACATCTCTAAGACAGTAGTTACACATTCTATGAGTAAATACTTTAGACTCTAAAATGGTCATTTTGATCAAAGTTTCTGATACTCTAGCTAGCTCATATCAAGGTCCTGGGTTTAATCCGGTGTTCAGTGAGTCAAATACACATTCATAACACTTCCAATAAATTTACTTGTTTAATGTTGTCAACTCTCAACAGGAATTCTGCCATTCAACTTTTTATGGCACACCACATATTTGTCGTGTACTCTGCCGTTCCGGTGTTCGCCAAGTTAACTTCCTAGTTCGCCGGATGTTCGCAGGCAAGCACTTTGTAGTCTGCCGGTGCTCGCTAAGCAAACACTTCCACTTTCTAGTCTACCGGTGCTCGCTACGCTCACACTTACACTTTCTAATCCACCGGTGCTCGCTACGCTCACACCTACTACGCTCACACCACACCTACTCTGTCTGCACAAACGGATTCTCAATACTCTCACTCCCATCAACAGGACTAATCGTCAATAAACTCGTACACCTAACCACCACCAAACCCAATTCCCGTACCTCCTTGGTCAATACACTTTCATCATCTTTATCTCTTACATTTTCCACCACATCTTCCAAGACCAAGTTCATCAACTGATCGAATCCTTTCAAGGTACCACTGATTTGTCTTCCTCCAATAAACTTGACTCTAATCTGTTGATCCTTGTACTTATTCAAGTCCAAAATCGCTTCTCTTTTTGGTCCATCATGCTTGGTATTTGAATTGTTATACCTATTATTATTATGATTATTATTATTGTTGTTGTTATTATTTCTGCCCCTGTTTGGTCTATGCTCTCTCTAATTGGTTAGTACGGTTGGATTGAAGTATTTGGAATGCTATTGCTCACTGTGCTACACTGTGGTCTACTTACGTTTTCACTCATGGTTGTTGGTGTTGAAGGAAAAGTTGAAGAAATTTTGAAGAATATGCAGGAATATGTTGATGTAATATCCACCAGAGTATTGAAGGGATACTTGATTATTAAAAGATGGGATTTAGATTCATATTAAATCATTTGAATTTAAACTGCATCTATAATAAACCATTTGAATTGAAACCAAATCTATAATAAACCAAATCTATAATAAACCACTTGGGCAGAAACTGAATCTATCATCATATTGAATATTTATCTTCCTACAGAAAAGGTAAAGCTGAGTATCAATCGTAATACTAACATTGCCACAAATACAAAGTATCATTAATTTATATATACATGTTATTGAATACCTACCATTTGGAAGCTTGAATCACCCTAAATATTCTTCAACTTAATAACCTATTATAAATCAGGTTACTCTATTGAAGACTCTGTAGAGGATGAATCCTCCTAAAGGGCTAAACGTGAGTATAAGAAAGATAATCTACTAAGGAGAATTAGGCATAAGACACCTCAAGATCCATAGAAAGTCCTCAGGCTTCCTTTTCCTAACTTATTACAACTTTTGTCTAAGTGTATCATGGCCCAAGTATATCACCTCTTCATGGGTCTTAGAATATTATTCATGGCCCTAGTATATCACCTCTTCATGGGTCTTAGTATTTCGATTCATGGGTCTTAGGTCATTCAAGGGTCTTCCATACTGGTTTATAATTACTTTAGGAACACCAACTTCGGACTAATACGGCACTATTTGCAAGGAGCATAAGTTACACCCGGTATTTGATGTTCAAAATAAACTCAACCTCCACTCCCGTGTCCCATAATCCCCCTTTCACTTAAAGGTTCATCAATATTCTCCTCTCAACCACATCCCAACTCTCTTCTTCCTATCTTCATTCTTCTTCCCCTCAACAACCTCCTGCTCTACTTCTGCCTTCCCAGTGAAAACATTCACCTTGTTCATTGGCAAGCCAAACTTTTTCAGTAACTTCCCTACAGTCCATTCCTTAGGATCCGAATTCCTCAATGCAACTATTTCTTTGACAATCTCTTCCGTCACTTCGTACAGCCTATCTTGTTGTGCAAGGTAGCTATTAATCACAGGATACTTGGATAATTCATCCTTGGTGTATTTCATTGTGTTGGTTCTTCTAGGGTCGTTTTCAGGTAAGAAGGCATTGGCTGTCTTGATGCTTGGTTTGTTGATGGATGCTGGTGGGTTGTATACAAGCCCTTGGGTTCTTTTTGGTTTGATATTGAACGCAGATCTGGTCTGGTTGTAAGTGTTGATTGGTACTGGTTCAAATGGAATCGAAGACGACTTACGTATGAAGGTCCTTAACATCGTTGTGGTGAAGATTTTTAGGCACGTGAGTTTCTTGGTCAACATCGACAAAGGAGTGCATATAGACGTACCTTGGATTTGCAGCAAAGAGGGAGTGTCCTGTAAGGTGGGTTCTTGATGCAATGAGTGGCCAGATAATATGATATAAGAATTGATGAAGGCATTTAGTGAATATTTTATGATAGTGATGAGGACTCAGTCTGTAAGGACTAAACCTGATGCTTAGTGCATAATAAGTCATGAAGGAGTTGAGCTAATAGTTCCAATGGTCTTAATTCCAATTGTCAGTAGTTTAATAATCTAATATTCAATTTTATACTTTTCACTGTAGGCATGGATGAACTTGTGTTAAAGTTAACACACGATTTATACAGTCTTGTTACATTTTCAGACGATGCAATAATTTCAACCTGGGAGACTCCACTTGGGATAGCGTTGAAGAACTAGGGTTTCTGAGCCAGCTTCTAATGTAAACAGCCAACAAGCATGACGTGGGTTAGCTACTAATGATCATAATTGTGTGAGTTTGGGTGGCGTTGAGTGGCTGCAAATATACAAAACAAATATAAGCGGGAAAATAGTTAGGCTATTTGAACTTTTTCTTGTTTTACCGGATGTAAGTTAGTAAAGAGGAGACTCCATGTGTTTGATTTAATTAGAAGTATTTACGGGTCTCTGAATCTTTGAACCAATTATTAAAACATTATAGATCATATGGGCCCAAGCTCATCCCTCATTCAGTTACATTTAAGCCAACAGTAAGCCAATATTTTGCATAGCTTGAAAATAATTGCGTCCTGGATTCGTCATAATTGCCATCCACCATCATGAAAAGTCCAAAACAGTGTCTGACAGTTGACGTACCCATGTACTTTAATTATTAAGGGCTTTGTTTGACTGTAGAATTTGTGTTTTTCCGAAGAACAAGCCTGTAAGTTGAAGTCATTACGAGGCATTCACTGGAATGCTTAAGTCGTTTCAGAAGTCGTTTCAGAAGTCATTACTAGGCATTCACTGGAATGCTTAAGTATTTCCTCTTTGGTGATAATGTTCTACGGTGCCTTGGAGTGATTTTTTGAAACATCTACCGGGTTTGTTGAGTCAGTCTGCGCCTTTTAATTTGCTCTCTTGCTAATTTCGCCATAACAACATTCATACCTCGTGGAAAATATACGAAGGGATGGAAGAAATAGGCAAGTTTAAGAGGTATGCTGAAGATGTTCCATGCAAATTGTTCGGCTCTCGTTTGACACTTGACATTACGTACTCTCTTTTTGTCCCTTCATGACCTTTCGGCAAATGGGGAGGTAAGGAAGAATGCAAACCGAAATTCGAAACTTTCAATGAAGAGATGGACATATAATTGGAAGAGATGGAAGCTTGATGAGAATCTTTAGATTCTTATAGAGTTCAATCCATTGTTCAGCATTAATCTCGGCTAATCGATATTGTCGCCACTTCCCTACAAACCGACACAAGCTGGGCTCATTTGGTCTTTCTAGAACTTTTGCCCACTTCTTGCATATGATTTGATTTTTGCATTGACGTCACCTAGAACCTGAATCACCATCAAAGTCATCATGGAAAGTTTAATTAGGGTATTAAGAGTTTAAAAGTGTAATACTACTAGGGATTTGTAAGTCAAATTCCAGTTCGGGCTAGCAATCGAATTACAGGACTAGCAGTCAACTTACAGCAATGAAGTCAAATTCCAGGACTAGCAATGGAAAATCCGGCACTTTGCTTACCGAGTTACACTAACTGGTTTATTATTACAGATCGTGTGAAAGTTTCACAATTCAATTCCATGTACGGCAATTCGCTACGAAATTTAGACTGGAATGTTGGAGATGGCAGCGTGGATTTCAATGTACACCTGCGATGATTATTCCTTAGAGTATAGACTTCTGAGCGAGTTCGTAAAAATTGAAAGTATGTAGATCTTAAAAATTGATGCATGTCGAAACCTGTATATATTGGATTGCCCTGTGGATGTGAGTAATGTTAATTAATCAAAGTGTACCTGAGACGGTTTTATGAAGGAATTATCATTAATAGTAAAAGAAAAAGCTGGAGAGGGATGTTTCATAATTATCAAGGAGTTTAAATGTATGGGAACATATACCTATAATTTCGGATACAATTTCTGATACAAATTATGGTATATTATTTGCATATATAATAAGTGGGCTTAAGAATCATTAGAGTTCTTAGGTGAAAAATTCAACATCCAAACGATCTGTCTAATCGTTATCTTACTACTTCAAGCAATAACTTATCAAATGCTAATTATTAAACATTGTATTGTCAACATTAACTTGGCCTTCGGAAATCAACTTAACATGTAATGATAAGAAGTAAACATTAATATAAAATAATTCTTTGAACAATAGATACTAAGAGCACTTTGCGCATTCCAACGGGTCTAATAAACCTGTACAACATAGAATGTAAGTGGACTGATTTTTTATTAAATATTAAACATATAAGTTATGAGAGTTCTAACAAACTCTCATAACTTTGGAAACAATACAATGTACATAGGTAAAGCTTTTCAAGTACTACCCATTTATTTTTCAAATCAGACGATAACAGCCTAATATAACCGATATGTTAGATTTCCGGTTTCATGCAGACAATTCCGACATTCACAATGCCAAATTAATCCTCCTATTAATCAGCCTTACTATTCCCGCCTTATTACTTCAAACATGATTCATTGAAACATCATTTTCAAAACGACTTGGTAAATGTCTGATGAGACTTCCGATGAAACGTCCGATGAAACGTCCGATGAAACGTCACTCTCGATGAAACGTCATTTTCAATATATTCTTGTATTGACTTAAGCTTCAAACGTTTTTTGTTTTCTTTTATGCCCGCCATCTTGGGTTGGGGCTAATTTGCCATTCGTGCATATTACATTGCATGCATAATTATTTTTCAATTGGATCACTAAACTTTCAACAGATATATATATAAGGCACCATTTATGATTTGAATATTTCATCGAATTAATACCATGTCAGCCTTTATATTCGTTCAAACATCCCAACAACAGAAAAGAATTGAAAAGAAAGGCAAGCGAGTTAAAAGAAAAGTAGTGGAGAATGATTTGGCTGCAAATTCAAATGCAAGCTTCACTTCAACTGCAAAGACAATTACAAAAAAAAATTCCAATTTAAATTTATCCACAATTACAACTAGAACTTCAGTATCTACAGCCACAACTACAAATTCAAATTCATCTTCCAATGTAAGGAGTTTACCATTCAATACCAATCAAATGATCATTTTCCCAGATGAAAATTATAAACCATATAGTCTTCGTGAAAAGAAACTCTTTGATGAGAGAACTTCTTCATATAAAATGAAACCAATTCCTCTTCTGCCTTTGGAATCAAGAATTAGTGCATATGAGAAGGAATTCCTTGTGATAAAAACTTTCAGATTACATCAGAAAAATCTTAAGATTAATGTAAATGAATTCTTCAATACAAAAAATCTTAATATCTTAAGATATACTTATTTTAAAGATATTACGAATGATTATCAAGTTATTAATTATCGTACCAATCTTTTTAAAAAGAATGGCAATTACAAATTGAAATATATGAGGAAAATCGCAGCCATTTCTCAATCTACCGTTTCTCCTAGTTTTATACAAGGTCTTCCTCAAGGTCCTCCACAATCAGCAAGCAATGAGATTTTAACAGATAATGAATCAGAAGATGAATCAGATGAAACGGTACAAACGTTTTTACCTCCAAATACCCAAACCTCGAATTTTAGAACAATTTTACATCTGAACCACTTTTGGCATAGTGTTTATCAAGATATCAAATTGAATTCTGTCCATTCAGTGGATTATTATAAACAACTTCCATCAATGAATCAAGCTAAAAGTTTTTTCACTGAAGTTATCGATTATACTTTATATCATATAAATCAATTAATTGGTGATGGTACCGATTTATCTTCATTAAGTGATATGCAATTGGTTCAAGCGTATGTTTTTACTTACTTTCAAGATTTAGATTACGAGTATTTTAACTTGATGTCTGGTGTTCATACTCAAATGTATAATACAACCGATCCGGTATTTTTCAGGTTTTTAGTGGAAACAATATTAGACAACCTTCGCAGTACAACTGCTTTGATTGCAAATAGACAAAATTATGATGAGGTTTTCTACGTTTGGGAAAAATTCTTTGAATATCTTGTCTTTGATTTACTTGAGAATAGGAATTCTGTAAACCATCATCAATTTGGTGATTATAAAGAAATGGTCAATCATGTTAGACAAAAAGGAAATGAAAATGAAGAATTTATTGGAAGAGATGTTCCTGAAAGAGATTCACCAACAAATAGAGACAATATAAGATTTCAAGTTAGAGATTTAGAAAAGGAATCACTCATGGATAGTTATGAAAATGAAAGTGCTTATAATGATACAGTTAGTCCCCTTGAAAATCGTTATAATGATACAGTCAGTCATCTTGAAAATTTATCAATGAGATCATCTCTGATTATGTCTTCTAGGTTTAATAGCGTTGCACTGAGCATGTCATCACATACTCCATTTGAGTATCCTGATCCAAGTGCAGATATATTGAATCCAGTGGTGGTTGAGAAGAAAAAGAAGAAGCTGATTTGGAATTTCCGTAAGTAAGTATTCCCTAGAACTCCAAAAGGAATCTTTAGAACTTTCCATAGGTATCTTTAGAACTTTTCCATAAGGAATCTTTAGAGCTTCCATAAGGAATTTTTAGAACTTTTCCATAGTTCTAAAAACACAGCTGATATTCAATCACCGATTATCGGCTGGATGATTGAAAATCGAGAGAGCAGGACTCTCTGTGAAAGCAGTGTGAAGATTTTCTTATATATACAAATAAATATCAACAATTTTCTATTCAAACCGTCAATGCCATCAAATTTCTATAAACTGTCAATGACATCAAATTTTTATTCAAATAGTCAATGCCATCAAATTCCTATCCAAATCGTCAATGCCATCAATTTTCTATTCCCGTCAATGCCATCTGTAGTCCCTCTATGCCCAGAAATGTACCTGAATTGCTAAGTCCTTTCTTGTACGCTAACATTGCTAAATAACCCAAAGCCATGTTCGTTTCAAATGTCCTTTCATAACACTAAGGTATTTTCATGTATTTTGCAGCCTTACATGACGTAGGGAGTTTAACGCTGGTTTGAAAATCTGCTCCCCTGGCCCTTTATTTTTAAGCGACATACACACAGGTGTTTGGCTACCTGAACAATCAAAATGACGTATTGTCGGTTATATGATCCGGGAAATTGTGGATTTAATTGATATCTCGAGACAAATATGGGGGACAATGGCAAGGCAATTTTGTACTAGCACGAAATATTTGCTGATCTTGAGATGAGGAACTTGGAATTTGGGCTGCAAATTGCAAAGCGCAAGTGAAGGTTTGTTGGATTGGGTGAGACATTGCGTGTAGCTACAAAAGGAGAATATTCGGGCGGCATGTCAATGCTGAATTACATATGGTATGTAATACTTCACCCAAAGTCAACAATAGCTGAGCTTGTGTGCTGAGCCTGGGCCAGGCACCAAACCTTGAATGTGGCATCAGTGTACTACTGGAAATAGTGCATAACTTTAGAAACCCTCTTGGGGCAGAGGCATTAACAGACCCTTTGGGGCAGGGGCATTAACAGACTCTTTGGGGCAGGGGCATTAACAGACTCTTTTGGGGAGGCATTAGACTTCGTATCTGATAAGCTGACTTGATTGTCCAATGAAATCTCTTGACAATGTATGTGTCTAACCAGTCAAGAAGTGCATAACTCCAAGACTTCGACAAGGAATCAATGGAATTAACATGTGTGAAACTTTTGAATTGGTGACACACTTGCATATGGGGTATAAATGAAATCTTTGTGAGTTAAGGGAATGAATTCGGAAAAACCTGGTCTTCGGAGTATCTTAAGTTTAAGTATTGGGATGCAATTTCAATTGACTGGGGGGAAGCGGGTTTCACTTTATTTCTCTTCAACTGTAATAGACGGTCTTCCCTGGAATACGACATCATTAGTATGCCGACTTTGAGACAACTGCGCTTAAGTACTAAAAATAAGTAAACAGTAAACAACCATTAACAAGGCATCATTGCAAAATCTATTATCAATGCATCATTTAATCATCAACTCATACCATGACTAAATAATCACTAAGGTTGAAAAATTCATGAGGTACTGCATTTTTCAAAACTTTTGCACCCAATTTAAATCAGACGTCATGCTTAGGTATGTGGTTTGAGAGAAGATCTGTTGATTGCGTCATTTTATCAGATACAATGATTGTAAGAAGGTAGAATTTCAGATCGAAGATACAGTAGACTTTCAGATCGAAGATACAGTAGACTTTTAGATCGAAGATACAGTAGACCTTCAAGATCTTAACATTAAAGCTTAAAATGATTCTATTTAACACATTAGATTTAACACATAATTTATCAATTTGTATTAGATTCACATGCACAAGTAATGCCCGTAATTAAAGGAAACTCCGTTTTACCTATTCATAGCAATTATAATTAAAAGTTAGAAAGTTTAATTTGAGGATCTTTATTCAGTGGGGTCAAAGAATAAGGTATAATGAGAAGGAATAATGTATCTTGAAGTGACATCATATTGATTACATCGTACTTTGTATTGCTTATCGTCACTTTACACAAATCCGATACATTTCAAATGCCTTGTTATATCTCTATAACTTCTCATATCACATCTTCATCTCCACATATATTTCATCTCCACATATCACTGCATATCATCTCCACGTTTTATATCACTTCATTTCGCTCCACGTTCACTTCATCCACATTACTTGATATCTACACACCTCATATAAATGCCAATGTTTACATGGTGATTCCTCCTGCACTTCATCTAATTCTCATATTCCTTTCCTTTAATCTCTGAGGTATCTACGCATTGCTGGTGTTCATTCTGCACGAACCCACAATAAGCTTTACGAACCCCCATTTCTAAATTAATATGATCATTCCCTCCCTAATTGATATCAACAAGTTCCATTTATAAATCTTAACTGTTTACCAAGTGCAACCACTCCTGTGAATTTATAAGCAATCAAACATGAACAAACATTCCATCGAACCATTTGAACTCTCACCTCCTCCTCATAAACTTATCATCATATATTAGAAGTATTATATAGTATGCTATTATTTATCTACAATGTCCCTTATAAGCTCCCATTGATCATTTGAACCTCTCCTTGGCCAACTTCTTGAACATACTTTACAACCCCCCTGCACTCAATTTTGCCTATTTATGTGCGACTATAATTAGATGGATGCCGTTCCATACATAAAGCCAACATCTTGGCCTGTTTGACTTTCCAATTTTCATCAAATGATTCCTTTACCAACTTCAGATACATTCCTCGTTAAAGAACATGAATTCTTTGCTACTGGTAATATACAAAATGTTGTACCCTTTATAAAGTTTCAGAGTTATGATCTAGTTCACAAAAGTTATAATCATCTGTATAAGCATGAAACTGAAATTAGTATGGTACTAGTATTGGGTGTAATATTTGGCTTTGCTTGGTGTGTTAGGTTTATATTAAATAGAGGTAAGCTTAGTAGATCGCTCATCGAAAATGCATCTTCTCCAGTATGATCTGGAATGATCCAGTAGAGTAGATCCGTGGTAAAAGATGATCCAGTAGAGTAGATCCGTGGTAAAAGATGATCCAAGTTTCCACTAAATCAATTCCTTTCCAGGCTAGGACACAATTGCATTCATAATCTAGCCATTTGCATTCCTTCTTCTACTATACATTTGCATAGTTTTAATATATCACTTTAACAATGTCTTTGTAGATTGTCATTAATTAGTCCTAATTAGAATGGTTATGAGTTTTATAAGCGAATGGTTACGTCATAAATTGAATATCTTAGCGGGGTTACAGATCTTTATAACTCCCAGAAACAATTCATAAGGACCACTTTTCAACCACTAATATCAATGATTACAGTAGAACAGATAAAATTCACAAGGCTATTCCTAATATTTTTTGAATAATATCATATTCTTGACGTATAACTCCACAACTGTACCACGTTGAAGCATATATATCATCTCATAGCAATATTCAGTGTAAAGTTAAAATTCCTAATATAAAGTTAAAACAAGTTTGTACTGAAAGTCTGTATTGTCCAAAAATCGGAAATCTCGTACGTTTGATCCGTAAGTCCCACTCAAGGTGATCCTCATACCTCATTTTAACAAGTATAAATGAACTCTTATTCTTTCTTGAATCAGCCAAATAGTTGCCAGCCACAATGGCACCAATTGTAAGAGCTTATTGCAGGATTCGCCAAAATCGTTTAGATTCACCCCATTTAAGCTTTTAATTATACGACCACCTATGGGTAATTAGGAGTTGATTTCTAATGGTATCTCTTCACTGAGTCTTCAGTGATACTCCAAAAATCAATCATTAGGCAAGTGCGTTTCGTCAAATAATACTCTTTTGAGGTTACGTCATCTCCAGTGTATATGCTACTCTCAAGAAGAATCACACCAAATGGTCCACTTGATTGTTGCAAAATAGCCCAAATCAAGCGAGCATTGCCATAACGATGATTATGAGAAATAGCGTTTCAATTTGCCTGTGTCCTGAAAAAGTGTTTGATTGCCAATTCCCGTGTCGTGACTTCAAACATAATTCTCAATTAGTCAAGGTTTAAGTCTTAGCCCGTCATTCAAAACAATCTCATCTATTTCACATTTATTGCAGGCTCATTTTGCTCTCACATTTATTGGCCCTTGATCACGTCGCTTTCACATTTAGTGAGTGATCGCTTCGCTCTCACATTTAGTGTCCTGATCGCTTCGCTCTTACAGGCTCCTGATCGCTTCGCTCATACTGGCCCTGATCACTTCGCTCTCACATTTACTGTCCTGATTGCTTCGCTCTCAAATTTCCTGGCCCTACTCACTTCGCTCTCACATTCCGGTGATTGCATTGCTCTCCTCTACTCTCACCTCACGGAAGTCTCACGTCCAAACCTACTCTAACTCCCTCCAACTCCCAAATATTCCAATCATACCAAACAATTGTTGGAAAGATCGTGAACAAATGCCAAATTGAATGAGCATCTATCAATCTCCCAAACGGTTCGAAATCAAACAACTCAAACAGCATTCCCAAAACAATCCAAGCATTCAACAAAATCGGTAATATTGGGATGACTTTTGGAGATAATCCCAAATAATTCAATTTATTCAAGATCTTGATTTCAAATGGTAATAAAGCCATCGAGTTGTTATATACTATGAAATTTTGGTTATACCTTCTCCTTACTCGCAATGAATGAAGTACCCATAATATCAACGAACCAACTCCTAGGACCAAATTAATCCTTGTATTATAATCATAATCCCAATTCAATTTCAATTTCCAGCAATGACTTATAAAGATGAAAACCATTATAAGTTTCCAAACTTTTAACCATCTTGATTTGTATATTTCAAAGTACCTTACTGCTATTGCTGAGAAACCACATAAGATAATTGCAAAAGCACCATAATAATCCAAAGTTTCAGTTATAGCATTATCTCTCATATGGAACAAAATACTAAAGATCCAGCCCACCAAACTTATCACTATCAATTGCAAATATTCAAAGTACATTAAATGTAACTTATCAGTTGCACCGGATTTTTTATTTTTATAATACTGTCTAAGTATTTTAAATAGGTTTGTATAATTAATAGCAAGATTTCCAAACGAGAATATCACCAGGAAGATCTCTTGAATTCCCAAGATTCTTTTGAAAGGCCATTTTCCATAAAATTGTAACATTGGCAACTTGGCCTGAACTCTTTGATTGGTGATGATCTGTTGGCAGTTATAATTGCAATCAGAATGACAATCCCAGAAGGATCTAAAAATAGGCAGGATTTGATTGAATTGTTCAGTGGTATAAGTTTGGGATCTTGGAAATATAGAACTTAAATCCCTTTTATCTTGTGACTGGTGACTCGGTTGTTTATCCTCCTCAATATATCGCCTATCTCTGGATTGAGCTATTTCCGTGAAAACATTAGTACATTTCATCACCTTAATACAATCATTGACACATGTTTGAAATTCGGGTAATTGATCTCCAATCGATGCAGACACCGTTGGGACAATTGATATTAATAGAAGGATGATTGAGTACATAATGCTTTTTTTTGGCAGGACCATGAAGTTTGATACGCGCGGCGGTGGTGCCCATCAAGAATGCATAGGTAATAGCGAAGATAATATAGATAAGAATTAGAGTATACAAAAATTCAGTGTATTCACTAAGGTTTATCTTAAATTTGCCCTTGTCGATTTTAAAGGCTTGAAGGGACTATTCGAGGGAGGACCTCGCGACAGTGTTCAAAGGTGTACTCAGAAAGGAGTATGTAATAGAGGTGAATAATTCATAAAGTATTTTGAAATTAGTAGCTAAATAGTTAAACAGGATCATATAGAATTTTTTTGTTACGACAGTCTTGCACTGTATTCTTCAAATGCATTAGATCTTATGTCTCCTCATCCTCGAGGCGTGTCCCTTGTTGGACATAGCAACTATATATTATGATTGCTATGACCCCACCTCTAGGAGTTACTATATAAGACTCTATTTTATCTAGTAATATATGAATTAGCTTACCACATCTACAGTTACTTGCGCAACTAACACATGGAGGTTGTGCCCTGCTTTTATACAAACCAGACATACACTATACAGTTAGAGAAACAATAAGCCCAACAATGGTTAATGACAACATTAAAAGTCGTCTCAGATCCCAAGAACTGATTTCAGCAGAAGCTGAGCCTTCAGATAATAGTTCTGGGCAAAACATCTTCGGTGACACGTCTTATGACGCTACCGACGATCTTAAAGTTGAAGGAATGTCTGTTCCGATGACTCAAGTTAAAGAGTTGATCACAACTATGAACCAGGTTCTCATTCAAGGAAACATTGATACTCACACTATGAGAACTTTTACTTATCCTAAAAGATTTTCCTTAGTAAAACCTCGTACCGTTCAGGTAAAGCAATTGAAAGCCGCAATCCGCAATACCAATGTGTCTACCGGTGAATTCATTACCGCCGTTCAACATTCATGTTCGAATGATGACGAAGCGGTCGCAGCACTTGAAGAAGCACGTCAATTCCTCAACCCATACGACGCCATCACCTTCATAGAAGAATATGGTCATCCACAACGTGAATCTTCACGCGAAGTTAACGTACACCTTGCAACAGCAAATAAATGCGAAGTTAAGGCTTTGGTATTCCTTGCAACAGCAAAGAAATGCAGCAAGTACAACGACGTCGTAAACGTACTCGACTATTTGCTTAGAGAAGGCGATGTCATCGCTGTGCTCAGCGTCGATCAAGTTCGTTCTGGTTTAACTGTCGCATTCGCAAGTTTACCTAAATTGACACTGGGAATGTTAGTCCATGCTCAAGAAGTGGCTAATTTGTCCCCTGCTCCTATTAACCCTGTGAACAAATTCCTCCACATTCTCGCCGCGAACTTAGATAAGTATGTCCCCGTCCCTGTTGAAACCACGTCTACTCCTTCAAAGAGTACTGTTTCTACCAGAAGGACTACTTCCACCAGAAGGACTCCTTCTACTAAAAAGAACACTACCGTATGTTTCGGCCTCGAAGGCTCCTATTCAAGTGAGGAAGCAACATCCCTTCCTATAGCCTCTGTAACTTTTTACAACAACAGACAATCGGCTACATTATCCACACTTTTTCGTACTGGAGTTAGCCTCAGTTACATCAGGACTGATGTTGCTATCAAAAACAAATTTAAGATAGTTCCTAGTACAAGAGAAACAACTATTAATCTCGGTCTCGCAGACAAGCCCATTGTACACCCTGCCTTGGTGGCACACTGCCAATTTACTATTGATGGTCATCGCCATTCCACTGCATTTTATGTAGTTCCGACTTTAGCACACGATGTCATTCTTGGTTGGAACTTTTTGCGCAGAAATCTTTCGGTTTTCGATTTTTGCATAAAACATTTATGAGCAGAAATCCTTCGGTTTTAGATTTTTGCACAAACCTAAACTAACCCCTGCACGAGGTCAATGCTGTAACACAACTCACTGCTACAATTCCGCGTTCCCCTACCATCTCAGAACAAATTGATATGTTGCAAATACCACAAATAATTAAGAAATTTAATACACAGATTCTCGCATCTTTTTGGCCCTGTTGATAGTTTACCTCCTGCAAGACCGCTCACGGACTGCGCATTGATGAATCCACCTGGCGACAAATCAAGTCACGTCCTTTTCCTAAACTTGATCTTGCCCAAAAAGCCTTCCTCGAAGAGGAAGTTCAACGTTTGCTCAAGGCTGATCTTATTGAACGATCAGCAGACCCCTTTGTCGTCGACAAAAAGGGTGGTAAATACCGTATGGTAATTACCGTCAAGTCAATCAACTTACGGACACACTTCATCCCAAGATTCCCGAGTGGAAAGAATTGGCTGTTAAAGGTACCCGGTTTTCTACTTTAGATTTAACCAGTGGATATCATCTTTTACGACTTCATCCTAACACCAGGAAATTCACCACATTTCGTACCGATTCCGGATACTATCAATTTAAAGTACTTCCCTTCGGTTTTGCTGATGCTCCCATCGCTTTCACTGATTTCATGAACGATATATTAGTTGCCAATCCCGAAACCAGAGACATCCCTGTCTATATGGATGATCTTTTGATTGCAACGGACTCTCTGCTCGCTACCCACGTTAGTAAACTTGAACTGTCGTTCAAGCTATTAAGCGAGAACCACCTCAAGGTCAATCTTGCCAAATCACAATTTTTCCAAGAGCAAGTCGACTGGGTTGGACATTCATTGTCGAAAGAAGGCATTTCTCCTACCGCAGATAATGAGCGTACGATCCGCACAATCGGCAGACCCCCCACCAAAGAACACCAACAAATTCTCAACCAATAAACATCATAACATAATTATCACTTATAACTAATATAGTCATAAATATAGCAAATACACTTAAAATAATAAACGATTATTATTAGGATCATGTCTCATATAACATGTGCGTCAAATCCTTGGCCACATGGGATACTATCAGGATGCCTTTTCACATTACGCACATAATTCACGTAACCTTTCTACAAGACAAAGTTCATTTTCTTTGGATTGAAGCTCATGAAACAGAATTCGACCAGCTTCGTACTCATCTTTTCCAAGTTTTACAGCCATTCGACTAAGCCCATCTCAATCTACACAGATTCCTCACAATTTGCAGTCGGTGCTGTGCTTTTACAACCCAACGATTCGGGCAAACTTCGCCCTGTTCAATTTCGCTCAAATTCCATGCGAGTGAAAAGGCATCTACAGTTACTTACGTAACCAACACATTGGGGTCTCTTACATATTTATGAATAAATAAATTTCTTGAACAGATTCTATTTAGATATGGTTCAATTGAATCTCAACGAATTTGAGTACTGTTAAACCTAGACTCCAATCCTTCTGGATACTTCAAAAGAACTACTTATTAGTTAGTGTTTCAAGATCAAAAGGTTGCCTCCTACACACTTCCCAATATGCAAAGTAATAGTCGCAGTGTCAGTAATGATAAAATTCAAGTTGACTACTGAAAGTAACTAGTTATTGAATTGATAGAAATTTTAAAGAGACTCTCATAATCTCACATCCTCCTAACCTTGTTGGTTGGAATCGACTTCCAGGTGAGCATACTCATGAGAAATCTCAAGTGTTTATAAAATATCTCACATCTCTTTGCACAATGGTACCCTTGGATGAGCTCAATTTCTTCTTTTTTTGCACATTTTTTATATATTTGGCTATTTTTTGCAGCCAAAAATTAAACATTATAAACAGATTTTCTAAGAAAATACAACCTTAGAGTTACTTAATTATTTTATCTATGAGGAATATATTCTTTTATATAAATCAGAAAAGGACTCATTTTTGTCCAATATTGTTTAGCTATTTTTTTGGTTTGGATGCCTATCAAAGTAGTGGTATGATTTGGTAAGTAAGATTGATATCGGCTTATTGTAAAAGATTGTTCTTTAGTTTTACAAAGTGATCAAGAACCTAAAATGGCCTTCTCCCTGACGCCTCAATACTTCTGTTAAGGCCAAAGTCGATATACCGTGAATAGCTATATTAAATTCATCTTCCTTTTCTTATAAGCATTCCCCTGATGGCTGACATACCAAACCAACCCAAGCCCAATTAAAGTACCAGCAGATACCAAAACTGCATTAATGGGTCTTGGATTCATACCAAAACTAGTATGAGTCCACTGGTCCAAAAACGATTGCCCAAAGTTGATTATACCTGAAATTGACATGATGGTTCCGTAAATGGTACCAAAAGTTTCAAAGCCAAAAACTTTGGCACATACATCACTAATGACAGTATAAAACAAAGGTCTATAAGCTACAAACAAACTTACATTTATAACCCCAGCAACCCAAGAGCTTAATAAACCAGAAACACCAATCGCAAGGGAAATTGCAACCACGGAACTCAAAACCATAACGGTTGAATAGTTATCCAAAAGGAAACCAATGAAAGGAATTGAAATCAATCCACCCAAAGGTAATGCCACATCAAAGAACTTGTTTAATTGGTCGGCTTGATCGGTTGAACCAAACAAATAGGTGTATTGAGTTCCAATTGTTGCAACGAAATAGTTTAATCTTAACATTTGAATACTTGAAAAAATACAGATCAAGCCAAACCACCAAGTTTTCAATTGGTATTGGGCTGAGAACCCATGGAGAATACCAAAAATCCCACCGGTATGGGCAACCAAGACATCAACACCCTCATCTACATAATGCTGCTTGATAGCATCACCAATAGAATCCCTTCTTGTAGAAACAATTGGAGGAGCAAGAAGATGGGTTTCTTCAGATATTTCATTGGCAAATTTGACCGAGTCCGTTTTATATGAATCCCAAGGCATTATGAATACTTGGGTGACTGTAATAAACAATGGTACAAGAAGATACAATTGGAAGAATTTTGCAATTGTAAAACTACCTTCAGTTTTGTTATAAACCATGCGGTATAACAAAAATACAGCTGAAGAAGCATCAAAAGCTCCTGTGATCAAGGCCAAAATAATACCACTTTGTTTTGGGAATGAGTTGGATAATTGGAATGAAGAAATAAATGCAAATGGTCCTCCTAATGCCATACATGCATAACCTATCAAATATGGATCTATGTAATTCTGGAAGAAATCAGCATAGATGAAGATGAATGAAGCAAGATAAAGGAAAAATGCTCCAATCAATCCACAAACCTTCGGTCCATAAACATCCAAGGTTCTACCAATAACTAATGCAGAAACATTGGTTAACATGGCTGCAACTGTAAACATCATATTTAACTTCAAATCTTGATCTGTACATTTCGAAACAATAGCTTCATCAAGTATGGTGAAAGCAGGTTTCAATACGGCTGTTCTCGATTCGTATAACGTCGAGGTCCCATTAATCAGGATATTACATGCCGATTCATACACACCTTCGGTTATTAAAATTGGTTTCAAAGCTGCAAATCCAAAGATAGGACCCCCAGAAAGCACACACCAAAAGATAGCACAGAAACACTGTGCTAGACGACGAGATGTGGTTGCCATTGTAATGTTGCAAATAATATCTCTTCTCTATCTGTTGAGATTTTTATATATCTTATGGTTGAGTGGTGCACGACTAATATCCGAGATTGCGATAAGCGTTTCCAATGAGTGGGGGATTAGAGTCAGTCAGGTTACAAGATTCATTTGAGGGTTACTATGCTACAGCTGGGCATCCTGTCGAATTGGTATCAAAATAAACCGGTGATTTTAAATCTACAAAGCTCCCTTTTTAAAGTTTTGATGCTGATAATATATGCTAGTCATGCTAACTACACACACAGGCCGAAATAAGACTCCAATTTAAGCCAATCGAAGGGTATTATCATACAACGTTTATCGGAGTTTTTGTAGTTACTTTATTAATTAACATTCCAATCCTGCACGCATTCGTTCACCTGCATTATCGGACTTTTTAGTGTCTCGGAGGGGATTTCTTCTAAGGAATTTTGCAGCCGTAACTTGGAGGGATTGTGTTGATGTGGATTATATTTTGCTTACCCGAATTTTTCATATTTCTTCACAGTTATGATTGTAGGTATAGTCATATTTGTAGGCATTTTAGAGATTCTATGAAATAACTCTTGTAAACTATCCTGCTACCCCCTCAGTCAATGCTAGACTAACTCTCTAACAATTTAACTAAAATTTAACGTTGTTGAATTTACGACAGTGTTGCAAAACATTGTTGAAATCACAACAGCACTAGAAATCTTTGGGTGTTGCTAACCACAACAGGTGAATTGACAAATTTCACCCCATTGAAAAAATGAAGTGAGTGAGTTAGAGGTGGTTTTCAGTTTTGTTTGTATTATTCATGAAAAGTCTTTTCAGGTCTTACATTGGCCTACAGTAGATTGACAGTTTTGTTTCAGTTGTTGTAGGTGTTTACGTTTACTAAGATAGCCTGGAAAATCTCTCACGGCGAAAAGCTCTAACTACTTCCTTGCACACCCTCAAATAATCAACTACACCAATAATTCCTATTATTATTTTTATAATGATATTACATTTTATACAAATATATAGTTCACATTACTCTATTAGTTCCCGAAAGACATCTCTATTATTGTTCAAGTTTGTGATAGTATTCTGGGGTATTCTATAGTTTTAGTCGGTTCAAAAGCAGGTACATAACATACTTGTGCTCTTTAAACATGTCAGCTCACACAGGTGAACTTTCACTTGTCAGCTTACACTAATGAACTTTCACTTGTCAGCTTACGCAAATGAACTTCATTTGTAGCTTACGCAAATGAACTTTCACTTGTAGCTCACACAAATGAACATTCACTTCTAGCTCAGTTAAACTTTCTTAATTGATTGATAACTAGAGTCATCAACTTCAACAATTACAGTCTCTTCCCTTTTCACAGGTCTGTCTAAAACAGTGAAAGGAGTGTTCTTTAACTTACTATAAGTCCAATAAGCACCGATTCTTAAAGCAGCAAATAACCAAGCAATAAGAACACCACCAACTGGAGCAATCACAAAAGCTCCAAATGGACCCCAATCTTCTGGATTGTATAAACCATTCCAAAGAAGTAATAACTTCCCACCTTCCTTAGCCAGATCGTAATAAACGGTACCGAAAATGAACACTCCAAGAAGAGCACCAAATCCACCCACCATTACATCAACCCCTCTAAGCCACCAGAAACATGAATCACTTAACCCAAGGAAAACAGTAGGAATAACGGATGCGGAAACCAAATCAGCAATCAAGTAAATCTGTAAGATATTGTTTGCAACCTTAACAGCAATTACAACAATTGGGATCATAACTAAGAGCACCAATCCTCTAGTGTACCAGATATGTAACTTGTTTCTGAAAACATCATTTGAAATGGTTGTAACTAAAGCAGATTGAAGCGAATCCAAGGTACAAGTACTTAAGCAAATGGTGAAGATGAGGACCAAGGCAGTGACCCAGTTAGGCATCTTTGCAAGTAAGACGAAAAATGCATTAGCACCATTTTCATCAGCAACTTCCAAGTCACCACTCCATACAGCCAAAAGCCCAGTCACACCAACCAAAGAACAAATCACAAAAGTCACGAATGTAGCAATTCCACATCCAATCCATAAATCTTTATTTGTTTTGGAAGCAAAGGTTCTTAACCAAAACCCAGCCATAAAACAATCATTTGTTACAATTGCAACAGTTAAGATATAAACCAATTGCCATCCTAATTTGTTTGATTTAAGTAATCCCGAAGGTCCGATCTTCAGGGTGTCAATGTTTATGTAAGATCCAAAACCAGCAGCGCAAATGACAACCAAAATTAATACTAAAGCACCTTGGAAATTATCGGTGATAAAACTAACTTGGAATCCACCAACTGCGGTATAAATGGTTGTCACCACACATTCTACAATCACTGCACCAAGAGCGTTCAAACCGGTCAAGGTTTCAATGATTCCACGAATAGCAGCCAATTCAGCAATCAAAAATAAAAACATTGTCAAACTTGTGAAAAATGAAATGTAAAGGGAGGTTACAGCTCCATATCTTTGTCTGACCCATTCTGTAAATACAAATCCTTCAGGACATTTTTCTCTAATGATAGGACCAAAGAATGCAAACCCAAGAATAGGTAATGAACCTGCAAGAGTATACACCAATAAACCATGTAAACCAGCTTGGTTTCCGATCTGGGCATAGGTGGTTAAAATACCACATCCCATAGCAGATGCAATGAAATTTAATGCTAATGGTATACCTCTTTGGGTACCATTGGAGGCTAAGAATGTTCCTGAACTAGCATATTTGAAAGCAAGGAATAACCCAGTTGCCAATAAGAAAACATACGTTAAGTATATGATAGCGTTATTACCTGCCGAAGAGAGCATTTTGCTTTTCGATGATGTACGGCGAAACCTCCAGATGGTCCGAGTCTTATATAGTAGTCTAGAGATGGCCACTTTGTGGTATGCGTTTACAAGGGTATGCGATAAAAGGTCGAAACGCAAAATTCATCAGATGTTCCTAAGATGTATGCAGGAAAGATCTTTCAATTTATCATTTTGCAGCCATCTGCTGACTAGATGCGATGGTGTTGACGGTTAGAGAATGGCAGACATGCCAGTATAGCTCTTTTATCTTTCTTATCAATGTTGATATAAATTTATTAAAGTGGGGACACCTGCAAAGAAAGCACTTCCTAGCAATCTTTAAAAACGCTACTAACATCACCTTGCACAAAGTATAGCTCATCCAGATGCATGAGCTTTGATGAAAACAGGTGATATTAGGACCACCAAGTTTAATGATCTTATTCAGGAAGTTACACACGAGTACACCGAATGATCTTTCTTTCCATTGTTTGCATATGTACGATATCGTAGGATGATGTATGATTTCTTAGGCTAGTCAATAATCAGGAAGAAAACTTTTCTCAGGCGCCTAACCTGTAAATTCTTGCTCCAGTTAGCATCTTAACGCAGCCTAGCCTAACAACCTACTACTTGCTAACAACCTACTAATACATTTGCCTACTACATTCGCTAAGAAATATCGTTGACTTTCTATATGAAATCTAGCTGCATATAAAAGAGGAAGTTTAGATATTATGAAGATCTATGTGCTTTTCTACCAAAATCATTATTTGGCTGATGTCCATAAGACCACTGGATCCAAAAAATCCTGTTCACATTTCGCAGTGTGTTCTAACAAACAGATAAACATTGCTGTTTCAGGTTAACATACAAAACGTATTTACCTCAACCGGCATCCTCCAATTGAAGTGATGTCTAATTCTTGCTTATGATATTTCAGAACTCTTGATTGGAGCGCAACAATTAGCAATAGGCGGATCAAACGAAAAGCCTGATCTTTATTCCTTTCAGGATGAACAACTCTCTTCATATAAAATATTTCTGTTCTTCAGATATACCAATGCGATTACTTAGCTATCTTTCATGCATAATCTTGAAACTTATTCGAAATCCTTAAAATTCAACTCAATGCCGATCGAGGACGGACAGGACATTCCATACGTCACGCTAACCAAATTAAAGACTCCAGTATTTCAATGCATCATAAAAAGTCTCTCCAAAGACTCAATATACTGATTCTCTAGAACCCTCCCGTCATATCCCTAATCTTATCTACCTCTTCCTGTAACGCCTTCAAGTCATCCAATATATTCGTGGTACTATCGTTCGTATTCCCATATACCGAAACCTTTGGAGGAAGGGGAGGTGCTTGTCCAGACATCGATGCATACCTTCTTCTCAGAGGTGGAGGAGGAGGTGGTATTCTGGTACCGTTGGAAGGGCTTACAATACCATTTTGACCACTGGCAAATGAGCCATTTCCACCTAAACCGCTGAAAGACCCAGTTGGACTGAAAGTTCGTGGTGGACTGACTGTGTCATTGAAAGATGGAATTTGTAATGCGCTGGAATTTTGTTGGAAATTTCCACTCAATGGACTCGCAGTCTTCGGCGGAGCAAGTTGCAGAGGTACGGGAATCCTTCCGGACAAAGGACTCCCGGCATTCCTTACAGGTAAGGCTGGCAGATCCATACCAAACGAAGGAGACAGGATTCTTGGAGTAGGGGACGACACGGACCTAGATCTTCTAGTACTTGGTACGGGAGGAGGCGGCAACGGCCTATTACTCAATGAGGCATTTTGAAGGGTGTTCTCTTGCGTGTTACCCGTCATTTGGGAAGTGAATGACTGCAAGGATATTTTGGGCGTATCGAGGGCTTCTTGAATTTGGCTATATTGATCTGTAGGCGCAAACAAGCGGGCCATATCTGCAGGGCCCGTTACGTTTGGTCTTAATGGAGCTAGTTCTGGAATAGCCAACTCTGGGTGTAATTGGGCAATCTGTACTGGACCAGTCATATTTGGTTGAAGGAGTTCTGGTGAGTATGGTTCTTCCACGTCATCATCTCCTTGAGAAGTTTCTACACCTTGGGTGGACTGTACGCTTTGTGGCTGCGACTTCAACCTTAATAATTCATCCATTGAAAGGGAAGAATAATCCACTTCCTCTCTCATTCTATACTCCTCATCTGTGACTAATTGATCTGAGAATTTGACCAGTTTAAGTTTTTTCGACCTCTTTTTCTTTGGTATTTCGTTTGGTCTTTCACCGGTAAGTATAAATTGGGTGAATCCGTCAATATCGAGTTGGGAATCGGATTCCTCTTGGATTTCGGGGGTTGGAGCTTCATCTTCATTCTGTCTCTTTTTGGATAAAATGGATGGTGGAGTTGGAACAGGAGCTTCTACTTTTATCAACAGCCTCTGAGGTTCCAATCCATTTAAGGTATGACTAATGAGCCGAAGCAAGGCAAAAAACTCTCCAATGTTGATCAGATATGCAATTTTTTGGAAGATTCGTTGGATCTTATCTCTAATAACGGAAGGTATACGAAAATTGTTCAAGAATTGGAAAACATCTTGCATAGTAATTGTTCTACTATTGGTCCGAGCTAGTATATCCAGATACCATCTCATATAAGTTTTAGACTCTTGAAGCGTGAGTTCTTGGGCTGTCAAGGATAATGGTACTGACAAGTATTCATCCGGGGTGATATTTATACCGAGATTATCAGCGGAGTTTGTTTTATGGGGGAGATGGTCATTGTAATTGTTGAGGAAGGATCTTGATGATAAGGGTTGTTGATTTAGTTGTTCGGCGGAGGCATTTTTGAACATGTATTCGGGAAGTCCCAATGATGAAGATTGATTTGGTTGGTGTAGATTTAATGCAGGTTGTGATGGAGGTTGACGTTGGGAAGTGTGCTGTAATGGCAGTTGAGATCTCTGTTGTTGCAATGACGATGGTTGCAGTTGTGGGGCCAGTTGAGTCAATGATTGACCAAATGAAACGGATGGAGCCAGCGCATCCACCGTGTGGTTACCTTGTTGGTATGAATTCAACCAATCAAATCCAGAACCATTCATATCATTTGTTTGTTGGATTGGTAGGATTTTATTAAGTCTTAATTGGTGGCGACGTGGTGGTGCGAAAAAAATAGGGAGCCTTGTGCGAGTAGACGGGGGCTGAATCCTACCAAGTGGGTTCGTTCTCTTGCAGCGAGCTATGGGTATTATGGGGTAAACAACTCAAAGATCTTTTCTAACAACTGGTCAACCTCTTTTTTTGAATAAGGTCAATTTTTGAAGTACTAATGTTACCAACCTCGTCAATAGCCGTGGGCCAATACAAGAACTAAAAATGAAGACGAAGTTGTAGAAAAGCTGAGTGGAATGCACTTAGTAGCAGAATATGAAGAATTGAAATCTGAAAGCAGAAAATGTTGATACCACATCTGTTGGATATGAATTCAAGGTATATTGAGATGACTAAGGAACAGAGGATTGAAATACTTAAACCCAAATAAGAGGTTTAATAGAACTTATGTGCTAATAGAATACTTTTGGTCTTCATTTTGAAATATAGCAGCTTATTGGAGTACTGGAAAATAATGTTTAATGTGATCATTAAACGACATGGGTATGACGATTAACCGTTTTGTGAGAAAATGCACGGTGTATTACCGCCCTCAAGCTCTAACTTACATTTGTCATTGATACATTGTACCTTAAGTATGGTTTGATTAAAAAGTACAAGTTAAATTTAGAAAGACTCTACAAGATAGAAATGTTCATACAGTCGCAATTAAAAATGATCATACTGTCACATTAAAGAACATCATACAGTCACATTAAAGAAGATCATACAGTCACAATTGAAGGAATGTCACAATTGAAGAAAATTTAAATGGATCTTAACCCAAGACTCTGCGTAAAACCTATAAAATAGGTTTAATCAGCATTCACGGACTTAGGTATAATATTTCTTTCGACATTCGTGACCTTCTTTGGAGGAGTACACATTGTGGAAGTTTAAACCATGACACAGCCAGAACTGGCCACTATAAATAACCCATAACCAGAGTACCTCTAGATTATATTACTCCTTCACACCCCTCGATCCAAACTATCTTCACCTCTACCATGATTGCAAATTCCATCGAGTCAGTCATTCTCGGGTACTTGGAATCACAAAATTCATGGACCTTAATGAGCCTTGTTTGCTCCAGGATCCCCAGTTTTACTTTTGGCTGCGAATTAAAAGAAATAAAATCTATACGAGGAGATTTAGTAGGCAAACTGAAATGCAGTAGAATAAATGGAAAGTCAGAGTTGTGTACATTGCAAATGACCCTACTTGAAGAACTTTCAAATTTCATTAATTATTATTAGCATAAATATTCATCAATATGATTATTAAAGGAAGACTAGCCTAGGGCTTAAACAAAAAAGATCATATAGTCTTCCAGACTGATTAGCCAGTTAAATATGGGAATCATGACAATACCTGAAGTACTGACCAAGTGGAGCACTCACAATGATTTTGCACTCGTACTAAGACTTAATTATGGCCTTAAAGCTTCTTGTAAGGCAATTGTATCGGTCATAATCTTATTCTTCTGCCCAGCCCAATTTGAATCTTCTTCCAATTCTTCATACTTTTGACCAGTTTCATTTCCACCCGCGGAACTAGCGATTCTTTCAACTTCTCCAGCAGATGGCATGAAAATGACTCTAGTACCTGGAGCCTTTGCCATATTTTGCATGGCTTCCAAGTATCTAATTTGCATGGCTGGTTTACTTGCCAAAATATCAGCAGCTTTTCTCATCAATTTAGCACTTTCAACTTCAGCCTTTGCGTTAATGATTTTACCTTCACCAATACGTTTAGCTTCAGCAGCCATTGATAAACTTGCTTGAACCTTTTCTGGTAACGAAAGATCCTTAACAAGAATAGATTCAATGTTCACACCCCAATCATAAGCTGTCTTTGAAATGATCTGTTCAATTGCTTCAGCAATTTCTTCTCTCTTCTCAACGACATCTTGTAAAATTCTACAACCAATCACATCACGTAAGGTTGTTTGAGTTCTTTCAATAATAGCTTCATTAATGTTGGAAATGGAATAAATAGCTCTTTGAGGATCGATAATGTTATAATACACAACAGATGTAATATTCACGGAAACATTATCTCTTGTGAAACATTTCTGAGATGGGATTTCTCTAATTTGGATTTTAATTGACACTTTGGTCAATTTTTCAGACCAAGTATTAACATAACTTAAACCCGGTTCAACTGTTCTAGTTAAAGCACCGAATTCTTGTACTAAACCAACTTCACCTTGACTTACTTCTTTATATGGATTACTACATAAGAAGCAAAAAATACCACAAGTACCAAAACATGTACCCAACCCACTAATGAAATTTTGATATCCATTCTTTTCTGGAGTTTCATAAGTCTTTGCAAACGATTTGAAAACCATATTTGGATGAGCAAGTGGAGCAATGTGTTTTGCAGTTACTGAGTCTGATGACACTTCATTATTAATTTGATTATCCATTGTATTCGTATTTGATGTTTTAATGTTTTTTGATGAATTGATATTCTGCCAGAATTGGGGAACCTTTTATATCTTCACCCTAAACTTTTCCAAGCCTTTCCAAGATAAGGCCTACACTGAGGGAAATAATAAACGAACGGTCTTTACAACAGCGCAGCTTTGAGCCCTAATCCCTGAGAAATTAAAGATCTACGAATGACTGGAACATGCGCGCTAGAATCACATCCCTACAAGCTGCTATGTCTTGGTTACCTCTAACAACTGGGCTGAGCTTGTCTTTGTGAGGGGAAGTTCCCTTGTGGTTGCAAAAGTGGTTAATGGTGTGAAATGACGTCAGTAGTTAATCTTTGATGACCCATCTGTAGTAAGCCCTGGGTTTAACTACGAGTGAAACTTTAACGAGGTGATTGTAAGTACATGATTGGTCAATTGAGACATGGTTCTACGATAGATTCATTGTAAGCAACACGTTCTTTGTGCATTATTATTCTTGATGACTATCAATTGTTTCAACATTCTACATTCTTATTTACCTATTCAATCTGTACCAATAGTTCTTGCAATGTATTTGGCATTTCAATACATAAGGAATACTGTAATGTATTTGACATTCCAATAAATATGGAATACTGTCAAATTCATCACTATGCTCTCATATCGGAAAAGTCCTTCCCTTGCCCGTTCAATTTTGTGGTGATTCATTGAATCTCTATGGCTATGTAAGATTACTAAACCAACTACAATAGATTAAAGTTCCATCTGCCTTAGTTACTGCTTAATTCACTAACGCATTCAATGCACTCATTCAATTCAATGCACTCAGTTGCCAAATATTGACTCATAAATGTAATTTACTTGGCTACCAACCAATTCCATAGTCAATAATTCATAAACATCAACGTGTACAAGATAAGTTAAATCATTGCAGATACGAAGGTTGCTAATCGTGGTTTATCTCGTTGATTATGGTCACTTCTTCTGCACTACGCTAGACGGTGCGCGCAACCATCTTTGTTCAACCCGGGAAATCTTAACTAATTTCGTATCCCGGTTATAACCGGGCACCTTGTGGGATTGTTAAGGTGGGAGTCTTTATTATTAATTTATTAATACATACTCAGTATTTACATGATTTTAAGGTGTATGGCAAATATTATAACACCTTTCATATTCGCAGCCAAATCTTGACTTTCAATATCTCTTCAATGTAGATGACAAAATGGTTCTTTAATGTAGAGCATACAATGTGCAATTGTTTTTCACCACCACCAATCCTACTACGCTCCCATTCCAACCATCTCATAATCATCTCTCCTACCTTTATAAACCCTCCTAAACAAACCCTTCAAACCCCTTAAACCCAGTCTATCTCTCTTTATCATGTCAAACTCATATTGAGTACCATGTTTCAAATTAAAAACCTCCTGTCCATTTTCATAATCGAAAAACGATTCCTTATTCAAAACTGGAGGACTCCACCTTTTCAACATCAAACTACTCATCACTACACTAACGGAACTAAGTGCCATGGCACCAGCAGCAGCCACAGGAGGTAACATCATGTTGAAAGGCAAGAAACATCCCATTGCAAACGGCAACATAAGCACGTTATATATGGCAGCCCAAATGAAGTTCAACTTCACTCTTGAAAAGGTTGCATTCGAAATCTTCAAAGCATTCACAACACCTGTCAAGTCATCATTATGACTCAACAAAACTATATCAGCAGATTCCATAGCAATATCAGTTCCTGAACTAAGTGCTATACCGATATCTGCCTTAGCCAAGGCAGGTGCGTCGTTGATCCCATCTCCCACAAACGCCACACCAGCCCCAAGTCTCTCTTTCAAGTCATCAATGATCTTATCTTTATTTACAGGTGAAACTTCCGCAAAGATATTATACTCTGGAATTCCCAATTCAGCACCAATCTTGTTGGCCGCCTGTTGGGAATCTCCCGTAACAATACCAACCTGATATCCTCCAATATTACGGATATGATTGATAACCTCACGAGCGTTCTTCTTCAAACTATCTTGAATCTGAATATATCCAACATACCTTTCATCGATTATAACGTGAGCAAGTGTATTTGTTGATCTTCTCAACTGAATCAATACCTCTTTATCTTGAACAATGTGAGGGTAGTACTCTGTTATCATTCTTTGGTTCCCAATAGTAATATTGAATTCTTGTCCACTTAAGCTAACATCACCTTTGACACCAAAACCAGGTAGATTTTGGAAGTTGGCAACTTCCCCAGTAAGATTCAGATGAGTCCGGGCAAATTTTGAAATCGCTTCCCCAATTGGATGCTCCGAATTAAATTCCACAGATCCAACCAAGTTCCAGAAATCCTTGTCTGAAATATCCTTTTTACTGAAGTCAACAACCTCCATTTTACCAGTAGTCAATGTTCCAGTCTTATCAAATAAAATGACATTAACAGAATTAGCTTCTTCAAGAACATCTCCTCCTTTGATAAGCACACCATGGGATGCCCCAACCCCGGTTCCAACCATTACAGCGGTAGGAGCAGCTAATCCTAGTGCACATGGACAAGCAACCACCACCACGGATATGGCCAACTTCAAACAGACAAAAAACTTCCCATTGTTATCCTTGCGGAAAACCATGGGTAACGAGTCTGGATGAATGATATTACAAATAAGGGTCCATCCAGTAAGTGTTATGAGAGAAAGGACAACCACCCCAGGAACAAACCTAGCTGCAACATAATCTGCAAATCTTTGCACTGGAGCTTTATTGATTTGGGATTCCTTAACGAGGTTAATGATTTGTTGAAGTTGAGACTTCTTCCCAGAACTAACAACTTTAATATGAATTAAAGATTGGCCATTGATAGAGCCACCAATCACAGCATCACCAATGACTTTATAAACAGGCAAAGATTCACCAGTTATCAAAGACTCATCAATTTCAGAACTACCAAAGCAGATGATACCATCTGCTGGCACTTTTGCTCCAGGTAAAACGATTGCAATATCATCTTTTTGAATAAGATCCACTCCAATCATTCTAGTAGGGAGGCTTGTTCCATTGTACTCATCTGCCCCAGTTGTATACGAAGCAGCATTCAAATCTACAATAGTGCAGCTTGTTGGAGTCAACGAAAGGAGTTGTGATAACGCAGTCGAGGTTGCACCCTTGGCTTTATTCTCTAGCCATTTTCCAAAAGATACAAAGGAAACAAGCATACAAACAGTCTCAAAAAGGACAGTGGGTGGTGATGTCAGTGCTAACCAAACGCTCAATATGATGGATAAAATGGAAAACGTGAATGAAACCAGGGTTGAAATACACACCAAAACATCCATAGTGGCATTCTTTCCTTTATTTTTAATGAACTTACCAAACTTATTCAAGAAAACAGCGCCCAAATTAATATAAACATGTAAAGTGAACAAAAACTGTAATAATGTAACCAAATAGAAACCTGGGAATAAAACGTAAGGTTTCCAGAATTTGTTATCTTGAGTGTATGATAATGCAATGACGGGAATACCAAAAAACAAGGCTTTGAAAAAATTATATTTCCAGTATTCAACGTCTTTGACTCTTGAAAGTAGTTTCAATTGAGCAGACAGTGCTTGATCAAGTGAGTTGGTGATTATGAACGTTACGTTCGGAATGGTGTTCAACTGATCCAAAAGATCACGTACTCCAAGTTGGGGATTACAAGATAACGTAAGCATCTTGTTGTCGAAGGAGTAAGTGGTGATACCAAGATTACTTAGCATAGCCTCGATATTATATTCTACAATATCCGACAACTCTAGAGCATCAGAATTTTCCGAGAAACCAGGAACTCGTGGGAAAGACACTCCGGGTTGTTCTGGGGTTTCTAGGATCATCTCAAAAACATGCTCATCATCTTCTTCACCAAGTAATTGAACATCAAATCCACAATCTTCTATAATTTGAATGATTTCAGCAATGGATATGGATTTAGTATGAGATATCATAGCCTCTTCAGTAGTCAAAGATACGGAAGCTTTACTCACCTGGGGAGAAGATTCCAACGCCTCTGTGATACTGGCCGCACAAGCGCCACAAGTCATTCCTTGAATTGAAACTCGGGTTGATATGAGATTACTCTTTGTAGCTATGATGGTGGCTTCAAATCCACAATCTTCTATTGTTGAGATGATTTCCAGGGATGGACCGGTATGTTTGATGAGACCGGTTTCGGTGATTAGTGAGATTGCAACGGATTGTACGTTCTGTAGGGCTTCAAGTGCTTCTGTGATTGAGGCAGAACATGAACCACAAGTCATACCTGAGATGGTGACTGTTGTTTCCGTGGGTATCTCTGATTCTTTTGACATGTCAGGGATGTCAGGGAATTCCTTCAATTCTCTTGACATTTCAGGGGATTCCTTCTTATCTTTGATTGAATTGTCATTGGTATGATTTGTAGACATTCCAGAACCATGGACTCTGGTTAATTTTTCTGTCACTAACTCAGCCTCAAATCCACAATCTTCTATAGCCTCTATTAATTGTTGAGTCCTAACAACCTCTTGTTCATAAACCACCTTTGCTTCTTCAGTTATCAACGAAACACTGACTTTCTTAACTCCTTCCATCTTCTCTAGTGCTTCTGTGATGGAAGCAGTGCAAGCACCACACGTCATCCCACCAACTCTAATGATGGAAGTCATGCTTAGAAATATATAGTGATGGTTAGTTATAAAAATTTAGGTTATCTAATTGATCTGCGATTTTCGGTCTTGGGTGATGGAGTGCATTGACACAATGTGGGTCAGCTAGTTCCAATGGGCAGAGTAAGAGGAAAAGAGGGTACATAGCAGGGATGAACAATTCATCGTACAATAATGGATTTGCGGAGATCCTTATTTAATTTGTAAAACGTTATTACATAACTGGGGGTGGAAGAGGTCATTACTTTATCATGACCTGGCCAACCTGGCCATTGTATTAGATAGAATGTTAGATAGAAGTACTCGTTTCGTACATAGCTTACAAATTCATGCATACTTGGGTTTGATACATCTGAGGTATTTACCGACTGCGGCCAAAGCTGGCCAATTTCATTGGCTAGAATTTCCACCATCATCCCAAGGAAATAATTTGTGTAAGCCCCCATATTATTGTAGAAATAATGATGTGTGTGGATGTGTGTTGAATTACTTGATATGATTTTGAAATTGCAGCAAATCGGTGGATATAAAGGCAGTACTTTGCTTATAGTATTATATATCTTGCTTAGTGCCACAAACTTCTTATTACTGCGTGGATCTAAAGTGTCTAGATCTTATTTTATCACTGGAGAGTTACTACGTCACTGGAGAGTTACCCCCTGGAGAGTTACCCCCTGGAGAGTTACCCCCTGGAGAGTTACCACCTCCTGGAGAGTCAATTTCAATTCTCTACTCTACAGAACCACCTTTATATTAAAGCTTACGTGATAACACTCTTACGACACTTAATATTGTTTATATAAAGGATTTCTAAAGAGCTTGCCTCCGTTATTCTATAAAACCTAAATTACTTCACATACTCCAGCCATACTATCACACAACCCTCCCATCCAAATCACTCTTCCCTGACTCCTTTCTTCTTTTCAAATTCTTATCAATTTTATTATTCCCAGGCCCAACACCATGAAATTGATGAGACAAGTACTTAAACGCCTGCTTCGTATCAAGTTCAACCCCAGAATCATCTCGATATTGAATGTTAACCTTTGGATTGTATGTATCTTTATACCTCCTTCTCTGTGGCTCACTCACAATATTCTTCTCCTTCAATCTTTGGTCTAAAATTCTACTAAAAAGTGCAGCTTTCTCCACTTTCGGAAGTAGAATGTACTTTTTGTCAGTATCCAATTCCTCATGAAGAAGCCTCTCTTCAATAGAGATTTTAAGCTTAAGTAACTCAGCACTTTTGGAAGCATCCCTTCTATTTTTGTTTTGCTCCATTTGCTCTTCAGTTGGCTTTTCTATGATATTCCGCGATTGTAGGAATTTGAGTGTTGATGCAAGACCACCATTGAAGTTTCTTGAGTTGGAGGTGAGTGAGTTTGATGTTAATGCCTTTTCTTCTGATTGATGTATGTTTTGCACGGCGGTTCCAGAATATTCCTCACTTCCTATTTCTGTAGCACCAGAATATTCCTCACTTCCTATTTCTGTAGCACCAGAATATTCCTCACTTCCTATTTCTGTTCCACTTCTTTCAACACCACTAGCTTTACCAACGTCATCAGAAGCATCATATATTCCATCCCGGTCACCTCCAGACAACCCATCCCGGTCATTTCCATCCCGATCTTGCAACCCACCCAAATCACCACCTAAGATATCCCCACTCAAAGAAGCCAAAAAGTCATTTGTATCATCAAAAACAACCCCTGAACCTTTTGAGATTTCATTTTCAAGATCCAATCTTTTATACATTTGCACCTCATTTGCAATTTCTTCAGCCGTCAATGCTCCACGTTCCTTCTGTTTAGCCCTACGTTTCACGGCCAAAATACGCTGTAAATCTTCTTCATCGTTTTCCTCAAATTGAGTCAATTGCACAGCGATCATTGGTATACTTTTCTTCTCGTCATTCTCAACTGATTCCCTTCTGAGATTCTCAACAGATTCCATCTCTTTCAGCTTCCCCTTCCCCTTCCCCTTCCTTTTCTTCATCTTAACTGGCTTTGAAAAGTCATTCCCTAATGATAAAACCTCATCCTCATCAAATAATTTTGCAACTTGTATGTGACCGTCCTCTTCCTGTAGAACATCTTTCTTAAGTGTTATTACACCTCCAGTAAATATCTCCTCCTCTTTTACTTCCTCTTCATCTTCAGTGTCTCTGCGATAGCTTCGTCCGTTGAACTTTATACTATCTGCTGCAGCTTTCTCTTTTAAAGTGAATTTAACCTTATCTTGTCGGAGTATACTATCATTAAACAACACCTCTTCATCGTCATAAATTCCGGTATCCTTGAGAGTTAGCACATCTCCCGATATGGATTCTAGATCCTTGGATGTATGACCTATTTTAATTTTCTTTGTAATGTCCAATTCAGGTATCAACAGGGTTCCACTGGTGCTTGTACTTTTAGTACTACCTATCTTCCTCTTCTTGCCAAGATTACTCAACCAAGAATCCGTATCTACTTCCTCCAAATCAAGCAAGGTCTTCCCATTGGCTTTTCGTTTTCTGGCTGCTTTCTCTTTGGCTTCAGATAGGCGTTCTTGGAGTCGGTCGTGTATGTTCTCCTGGATGTTTTCAGCTACTACAGTTGATGATTCTACAGTTGATGATTCTACTTTAGTTGAATCAACCGGAATCGGTCTTAGTCCAAGACTAAGACGTAGCTTATTTGTTTCTTCAATGGATAAGGAAATCTCACTCATGTGGTGTAGTGGTGTAGGGATGAAGATGCTCTTCAGAAATATTTCGCAACAGTTTACAAGAAATATTATCCGACGACTTTAAAGGGTGGTTTGACGGTAGGGATAGATATACATTCTTTAGCCTTCATTGGATTCCAAAAGAGGTTAGAGTAGCGAGAGGTATGAATTCGTTCTTAGTGGTATTAAAGAACCAACGGTATTTTCTACAAGTATGCAAAGGTAAAATGTTCGAGTGGAGTACAGGAGTTATGTAACAACAGGAGTTATGTAAGAACAGGAGTTATGTAACAGTACAACCATTTGTATTGATGTTTGAGTTAAGTGCAAACTGCATTTCTGATCTCCAAAGTTAGCTTTGAAATATTGGATTTCTTGAAAGCTATTGCAATTCATGATGGAGAACTGTTTGTAATTACAATTCAGATTTACAACCTATGGTTGGATGTGATATTAAAAAGTGGAAGCACACAATTGAACCAACATATAAAAGACCACCAACTTATGCGGTACATTTAAATTAAAATTATTTTGCATTGACTGTCAATTACTGCCAGTAGTTCTAGGTGATACAGATGAAATGTAAGAATGTGGGTATGACACGATTGATGTTCATTAAACAAATGATGTGTAGTGTGAATCCGACCTATTATCAAAGGTTCTACAAGTATTTTGGATTATTTACAAGATTGGCAACTTCAATACTTTTTCAGGAGAGATATGATAATGTGTTGCTTTATAACATTATTGGTATTCAATTCTTTACGATACTTTGAATCCAACAACGCTTGATTGGTAGTGATATCAGTGGTTTATATGTGTTGTGAATCAACTTGAATGCCGAAAGGGATAACATTTCATGGTCATATGATATATCACCCAATCTCTACAGATCTCTCCTTTTAGGCTTCACAACAACTCCCAGACGTTCTTTCTCTTCCTGCTGAATCCTTTCCTGAACCTTCCAAGGGTCCTTTTCGACCATTTCCTTTTCATTATCTTGAACAAACTTCTCTCCCTCGAGTTTTGCCCTTTGTAACTCTCTATCCAACTTGAATTTCTGTTCATCTTCCAACCTATACTTTTCATCCACCCATCTTTGATCTGCTTGTTGAGCCAACACTTTCAATTTGACTTGTCTTACCTGATCATTGATCAATTCCTCCAATGTTGGACCCACATTTCTTGTCCGTCTTAACCATTGCAACCATTGAGGAGGGACAGTGTCAAAGTAATCTGCTTTGAATAATAATGGTGCATATGGATCCATTTTTCTACGAAGTCGTTGCATATTCCCATCGATTGTGAACTCCCAATAGGTATTACCATTGAGGTCATACCCAACAAAAAACTTTCGACGGAACGGGATATCTCGACGAGCTTGGAATTGATGTTTAAGTCGTTGGAAGTAGGTGTATTTATCTTTGAGTGGGTTATTCATGGATGTGTGTGGATGAAGAACAGGATGGTGAAAAAGGACAGTTCAAAACGAGTGAGGGTTGTAAAAACTGGTACTGCCGGTTAAAGAATAAGTATTAACAATATTGAAATTTATTTAAAGTCTCTATAACACCAATGAAAGTAATATAAAGTGTAACAGTATTAAAAATAATAACTAGTATTAAATATCGGTACTATCTTAACCGTACTAAACCTTCCCATCAAATCCACAGCTTAGAGCGCAGTTTTTCGGTGATGACCAAAATCGCTATCTTTGGGCTAGGTTTAGATTTAAATTATCAAGGTATAACTTGTGGGTGTGTAATACAAATTCAATACATTCTACAGTTTACAATACATTCTACAGTATACAATCCATCCTACAGCTTACAATACAATCTACACCTTACTCATCCCCACATATGAGCAAACGACAACATAGTGATTCATTATCTAAACTAAATAAAATCCTACCAATACCCATTCAATTGGATTCACCAAATGATCAACCCAATAATAAGTTGGGGAATATAACCAATGTTATTGTAGGTGATCATCATGTCATAGCCGGTGATAATGGGGGTCCATCGTTTGTGGTTTGGTGCATCAAGATCATAATAAATGACTTGAACTATGGTCTGATAGTGCTTTATAAGAGGTATAGTGAAATCGAAGAGTTTCATAGAAAGATCCGAGAGAAGATCCCCAATATCCCAGATATGCCTCCAAAGGATAGTTTGACTTTTAAGAGATTCTTTGGTGATGAAGCGTGGTTGGAGCAAAGGAGGAAAGGGTTACAATGGGTTTTAATTAATGTATTGTTAAATCCAAAATTGGTTGAGGGCGAGGAGGTTAGGGGGTTTATATTTGCGGGGCGTAAGTGATGGCATAACACAGGCGTTTTCATCTTTAACTTCAACACCGAAGTCCGCGGAGTCCACTTTGTGAGGAAGGCAAGTATGAAGATTGCGCATATCATGAGCGAAGTGGCTGGGTCGCTCATCTGATAAGTTGACAGTTAATACTGAGAGTAGATAATGGCATTAAGACGACAAAGACGTTATAACAAAGAAACAGACTACAATTTTGAAAGTACTTTTGAGATGTCAACTACTCCAACTCGTAAACAGTACCTTTGAGGACAATAACTATACAACTTGGTTAATCCACCATACTTCACCAACAATTAACTGCTACGACTTTGATTCTAAATTAATTTCTGAAATTGTACTTATCATAATTGAAGTAGGTGAGGTTGACATTGTACCAATCATAATTGAAGGTAAGGTCTTGAACTGGATTTCTATATTCAGGAGGATTTGAATAAGCCAGACATAAGAAAAATGTGAAGTTAGAACTTCATATTGGATGATTCAAGCTCGAGCATTAAACAGCCAAAGGCAATATACTAGGTAATATACTGGCTATGTAATCCTTTTGACTTGCTACTAACATTTGCATAATATCATAATTCTTAATATTAAAGATTTTGTAGTAGGCGGTAAGATGCGATGGTAAACTCAAGAATATTCTCCAAAGGTAGTTGCATCACAAACTTTGGTTACGAAGACACTTTAAATGATATTGTATGTTTCGCAACGCACCTTACATGAGTCTCCAAATTTTAATGGAACTATATGCCAAGTGAACATATATAAGAATATATACCCAAATACTCTTTAGGGAAATTTGATGAGCAAGTTAATTCAAGACTAGTCCAAGTGCCAGTAAATATAAATGAAATTTATTTTATGAAGTAGGTGATTTTGATCTTATTTTGTGGCTGGAGGAACAGGAAAGGTATCTATATTTTATTAAATATTTTGATATAATTTGCAGCCATTTTTGTTAAGTGTACTCTTTCTAGTGTGTTTTGATAGTTTTAGTGATCATCTCTTATGAGATTAACTTAACAAGGGCCAGAATACTCTTTTGAGAAAGATATTTGATTGCAATTTAATAGCTATGAGATCATTTAATAACATAGGTTTATTAGTACTTCAGGTTTTTGAGAAATACATCGTACGCAAATTAAGAGAGATTACTCATGCAAGGAGATTATTAACTAATACTAACCTAGGTTTTACATGAAGATTACTTCTTACCATACTACTTCTAGGTGACAAGTTCAGAAATTCTTAACAATCAACTCCTCTGGTTAATTCTTTACCTGTAATTACAAAGTCTACAATGATCATCAAGTACATTGACATTGTGAAATTTAACAGTCCCTTTACCTCTGTGGTGACTTAACAGTCCCTTTACCTCTGTGGTGACTTAACAGTCCCTTTACCTCTGTGGTGACTTATACGTTGGTAAGCCCCTTATTACGGCTACACCCTGGATATCTTCTAGAAGTTTTTCAATTTTATAAATGTACTACTCAAGTACTCTACAACTACTTAGAATATATGTATAAAAAGCTTCTCAAACTACTCTACAATCCCAATAGTTTAAAAGTCCATTTAGATAAGACAACTGAGAAATGTCACTGAAAGGGTCCAAATGTCATAATACATCTCATCAAGTTTCGCACCTTCCACATGCCAAAGATCTAAATGGACTTACTATCCTGCGATAACAAATCACACGTCCAAATGGACTCATCGAACAAATCACTCATCCATTCCGATCTCGCAACCTCGCCGCTCACTAAGCAAACAAATCTAGACTGAAAAAATCCGCATGTTCCTCAGGGCGTATAAATTCATCCTCGGAGCCCTTGAATTTTTATATGCAAAGTATTTTAAAACAACTTCAACACATTAGAATGGTCCATCATAAAGTTACAATCGTCGGTTCCGGCCCTGCTGCTCATACCGCAGCCATTTATTTATCTAGAGCAGAAATCAAACCAACCTTATATGAAGGGTTTATGGCTAATGGTGTGGCTGCTGGTGGACAATTAACCACCACCACTGATATCGAAAATTTCCCTGGTTTCCCAGCAGGTATTAATGGATCTGTTTTAATGGATCAAATGAGAGAACAATCCGTTAAGTTCGGTACTGAAATCATCACTGAAACTATCCTGAAAGTTGACTTATCAAGTAGACCATTCAAATTATGGAGTGAATGGAGTGAAGAACCAATCACCACTGATGCTGTCATTATTGCCACTGGTGCTTCCGCAAAGAGAATGCACCTTCCTGGTGAAGAAACTTACTGGCAACAAGGGATCTCCGCTTGTGCTGTATGTGATGGCGCAGTCCCAATCTTTAGAAATAAGCCATTGGCCGTTGTAGGTGGTGGTGATTCCGCTTGTGAAGAAGCTCTCTTTTTAACTAAATACGGTTCAAAAGTGTATTTGTTAGTTAGAAAGGATTTCTTACGTGCCAGTACTATCATGCAAAAGCGTGTTAAGGCTTCCGATAAGTTGGAAATCTTGTTCAATTCAGAAGCCACTGAAGCTAAAGGTGATGGTAAATTATTACAAACCTTAGGTGTATACAATAACAAGACTAAGGAAACAAAGGATCTCCCAGTCAATGGATTGTTCTACGCTATTGGTCATACACCAGCAACTGAAATCTTTGCTAAATTCCTTGAGACTGATGATACTGGTTACATTATTACAAAGCCAGATAGCACTGAAACTTCCATTCCAGGGGTTTTTGCTGCTGGGGATGTCCAAGATAAGAAATATAGACAAGCAATTACAAGTGCTGGTACTGGGTGTATGGCTGCTTTGGATTGTGAAAAGTTTATCCTGGAGAGTGAAGTTTAATCCGAAGAGTGAAGTTTAGAGTGAAGGTACTGAGTGATATTCAAACTCTGAAGATTGAATGTAAACTCTGAAGTTAACGCTGAGGGTGATATACACTCTAAATATTGAAGGTAAACTCTGAAGTTAAACAGTGAAGTCAAACACTGAGGAGTTTGAAGCTTGTTACTCACTAAAAGTGTACCACAAGTAAATGTTATAGATGCCACCTAATAAGGTGATGCGGTTACAATACCAATAGATGGACTACTAGTCTAATAGATATATTTAAATTTATGTTTCATTATATTTCATTGTAGACTTGGACTAAACTTATTAGAGGACTTCTCAGAAAACCATAACTTGTAAGCGTAAGTGTTAAAGATCAACTGAACGTATATTTTGAGTATTGATAAGGAATTCTTAATGAAAGCACTCACATTTATCATTGAACTCGCAAGTACAGTTATCATGGAACTCGCTTTAGAAAGTTATTCAACTTTCCTCTGCTTACTTAAATTTAGCCAATATTTAAGCAAGTACTGGATAAATATGGCCAATATTTTACCAGGAGGAATGATTAATTTCAATAAATAACAAAAGTTAAGTTTGATTCGAAATGTTTGATTATGGGTTTTTGCACCCATTCTCACCTTGTGATCAGCCTTTCGTTCTCATAAACTTCGACTTACAATAAGATCTAATACTACCAAACTTTGATCCCACAATCATTTCCCCGACTTCAACTTTTATATCATGGAGTGTATTTTTAATGGAGTAACTTCTCTTAATCGATTGAGGTCTTAGACGGTGGAAATGGTTAAAAAATCTGGACCCTGATCTTTTGATGGAATTATGCTTTTTATGTGTTGGTTTGACTTCAGCAGTTGGTATAACTTTAAAAGTTAAGAATTCAGCTGTTGGGATCAATTCAGCTAAACTCATTTCTGATTCATCATCTGAACTACATTGATTGAATTGATTACTACTGAATGATCTAAAGTAGGTGTTAAAGTCAAAGTCATTGATGTCTGTAGTTGCAACAGCTTGAAGATTCTGTTGATCTTTTATTGTAATAATCGTTTTGGTAGAATTGGATTCTTGAGTTGCTTCAATATCAATTAGCAGTTTAAAATTTGGTGATGTATCAATTGGTATGCTATCAATAAGTGTTGAGTTGATTGGTGTTACTTCAATAAGTTTTAAATAACTTGTTGTATCAATAAGTATGCTATCAATAAATGATGAGTTGATTGGTGTAATGTTGAATGAATTAGTTGAATAGGTAGCTATTGAATGGGTAGCTATTGAATGGGTGGCTATTGAATGGGTAGCTATTGAATGGGTAGCAACTGAATCAGTATCAATAGAATCAGCAGAAATTAAATCAGTTTCAATAGAAACAGTAGCAATTGAATCAGTATCAATTACCAAAGAGTCAACTGTTTTAGTTTTGCTATCTTCTATGTGAGCTCCCTTGAATTCTGTAATCTCATCAATATTACCTACACCCGTAATATCAATGGATTTGGCAAAATATTTCCCACCTTTACTGGCTGCAAATATTGTACTACCCTTGGGGGTATACTCTGCTTTAGTTTGAGAGAACTCTCCTATTTTCTTTGATAGCCCATTCCAAATGTCTCGCTTTCTAGTTGATTTCCTTGCCATCAATGGTTGATCAAACAGCAGAGTATTGCCATCCTTGTTGATGCTCATTGTATTTTTGTTGATGTTGTCTAATGTATCTTTACTATTGCAATCCTCATCTATATCATTCTTGTCTAATGTCTTAGAAGTAATATAGGGAGTTGTACTTTCTTGGTCAATTGTAATTTCTGAATGATTCATCATTGACTTGACTGTTTCTTGAGTAAAAGTTTTGATTATAATTGTCAATGGTGAATTGGAATACATGGTTGATTTCAAATTCTCGTCTTTGATTCTAAAAGATGCAAACTCATTAAGTCTATCATCAATTTGCTTAGCTGTCATAGGAGAATAAATCTGATTAATCTTCATGTTGTATATTTGATAATTAATTTGATTTAAACTGGGAAGTTTTTCCCTTATTTATCAAGCTCTTTAGCATTACAAATTTGCCTATACTTTCCTTACAAAATTTAATGCCAGTATATTTGAACCTAAATGAGCAACTCATAAAAACTTCCATACTCCACCAATACATATTTTGTATAAATCTCTTTCTACTTGAATAGATTGCATTGGCTGCAAAATTTGTATCTCTTGGATCCATTACGTAAGCAATCGAATGCAGTTGTCTATCTGCATGATAATGCATATGGTTGCAAAGTTGGAAATGTCAAGGAGGTAGTTTAGAGAGCTTAAAGGTTTAGATGTATTAGTTAGTTATAGGCATTATTTAGTTATATGCATTAGTTAGTCATATGTATTAGTTATAAGCATTACTTGGTTATATGTTAGATATAGGTAGTAATTATCAGATAGAATGTATTAAAGGAAGAATTTAAAAGAAGTTACTGGGTTAAATTCAACACCACCAAAACTTGTCAAGTTAATAGGTACTTGCCAACTTCCTCTTCAAATGCTCACCAGCAGTAATCACCTCACCAACACTTCCTTTTGTAAATTCACTTGGAAATGGAACCAACAATGTATCATCGTTAGGATGACTAAAGAAAGCGATTGAATATCTATCTCTATCATCCAAGAATTTGACTCTATGTAAAGTCAGTTTCAATAACCCACCAGACCAATAACTCAATTGATCACCAATGTTAACTACAATTGGTGGTGCTTCACCTTCAATGTTGGAGCTTAAAGAGGGAACAGCAAGCCAAGAATCATTCACAAACAATTCCAAACCTGGTGATTGTTGAAATAAAAAGGTGATTGATCCATAATCTGTATGAGCACCAGCACGGATTTCAGTTTTAGAGTTTTTCCCATAATGAAGGAATCTTAAGGTTGTTCCCAGAGGTTTAATTGGATTATGTTTATCAACAAACCAATCTCGACCTAAAACACCTTCGGAATCTTCGATTTTTAAAGCAATTGCCAAAAGTTTTAATAATTTCAAATTTAATTGATATAATTTTTGTATAGCCAGTTCAACCACTTTCAATTTAGGTTCATCAAAATATTCATGTAATGGAGCATTTGATTTACCAGTTATAAAGTTCAAATCAGAAATATTCATTGCTTCTTTAGGATCAGATTCACCTAAAGGATCCAAATTCTCAGCTCCATAATTGACATACCCATGATTATTTGTACCTCTTGGGATTTTATTCTTTTCCATGGTTGATAAGTTAAAGAAATCTTTTGAAATATTGAATAATTCTTCCACTTCTTCCAGAGAGAAACCATGACCTTCTATGAAAAGAAAACCTTGGGATGTTACTGCATTGAACAAGGATTGAGTATTATCATTGATATTAATGATCTGAAGTGGATTCTTCATGATAAGGAATATTGTTTGAGAAAATGCGAGGTGCGAGAGGTTTGATTGTAAGAATTGAGGATAGATTGGTATGGAAGATTTGAATTGAAGATTGGGTGAGATGGGATTATGGAGATTATTTGAGATGGGATTACGGAGATTGTTTAAGATGGGATTATGGAGATTATACGAGATAGGATTATGGAGATTGTGTGAGATAGGATGATGAGTGGAGATAAGTGAAACAGTTAGATGAAATTGAGAAGGTCAAATTTCAAGATCAGAGGTTGGATTTTACATGAGAAGGTTGGATAAGAAGGATGAGAAAGTTACATGAGAAGGTTAAGAAAGTTGAAAAGATCAGATGAAAAGAGTAGATCATTCAAAGAAGTTTCAATTTTCTGAGTTCATGAAAGTATTTAACCAGCCAAATATTATACAAAAAAGTTAATTCTAAACCATGAGTTGAAGTCGCGTGTATACATGCTCAATATTTATATGATCTAACCCATCCTTGAAGAATAAACCCCACTGGAATCTTGTTCTATACAATAAATGTCAATCTTGAGGCTTTGTTTTAAAGAAAATTATATCCATTATTCTGATTAAAAAGGTTTTCTATCCTTTAGTTTAAAAGGGCGTCCATATTCTGTTCACAAGATGCCTCAATATTCTGTTTAAAAAAGGCGTCCATATTCTGGTTGTCTCCATATCTATTCCAAAGGTGTACTTAGTTAAAGGTGTACTTAGTTAAAGGTGTACTTATATCATTAATCCCAATAAAATAAAGCCACAACAACTGGTTCACATTGACACCCACTCAATGTATGACGGCAAATTTAAACCCTTTCGTAAATGAAGGTTTCAGTCAAGCGACCCGCTTAAACCTGCCTATTTGGAATCATTACCGTGCTCCAAAACTTTAAGTTAATTCATGAGGACCGTGCTCCAATTCTTTATGCTATTTAAGTAGGACGTGTTTACATTTTTATTGTACATCACATTTGAGTACAATTGCTATACAGGCTAAAGCCTCCACATGCATGGAATAACCAGAATTTGACGAACTCGCACTCCTTGCTGCAGTTTCCAACACAATGAGATGGACAGGTACTGATGAATACTTTCTAGAACTCGTCCACCACGTTTGGCGCTATACATTAGCGTGCAGCATTAGAAATTATAAATAGGAAGGAGTTTGCAGATGTTGTTTTATTAAAAGGTTTATTAGTGACGTTTCGTAAAGGTGAAGCTAACTTGGATGGTTTTGAAGGATTATCTTACAGACTTGATTGATTTGATAAGATAAATTGATACCTGACTTTGAGAGATTGCTAAGATTGACATTGAGAGATTGCTCTTATAAGATTGACATTGTCAAATTGCTCTTATAAGATAACTGAATAATTTAAGATCAATTGATCCACCACTTAACAATCCAATAACAATGGGATATTCGAATCTTCTACATTTTTCAAAGGTTGATTATTCAACTATTGAAAAGGTTTCAGATGAAGAATCAAAATTAGATCTGGATGAGATATCACCTTGTACAGAACTGAGTATCAAAAGATGCTGGTATGATTATCAAAGATCAATGTTATATTTGTTGATATGTTTTAATATGCTAATATTTATTATAATTGGGTTTGATATTTATAGAACAGAAATGAGTAAATGAAAACCATGTGTAAGAGTATTTACAGAAATGAGTAAAATCTATGTACGAGATTATGATATGAAATATACGGATCCAGGGGAATGTAATGTAGAAGATGTATTGGAGGGTTCATAGGGATTAATATTACTTCACTCTTATCCATTCTATTAAATACTTTGAACTACTATTTTCCATTGAATGACATCATAGCTTAAGATTATTTCAATGCACTCTTTCAATTTGTTGATTCAACGAGCTTTAAGTTGGTCTGGCTTATTAAACTTAAAACAGTTGTTCTTGCTTTTAATAATTATACAATTGGTGTGGCATTTAATAATTATACAATTGGTGTTGCCTTCAATAATTATACAATTGGTCTTACTTTCAATAAACAACAGCTCTTACTTTTTCCTGTTCTATTCATATTCCTTATCCTTATGGATTGGTTGCAAAATATACCTTTGTGTGAACATATTTAACTAATATTAATCTTTCCATCTCATTGTTATTTACATAGATAAACCAAAGGCCGGGATCATTGTATATCAATTTGCATTGGATTTATAGAATATATTACAATTTATCTCTTTCCAATAAGATGTTCCAATAAGACTCAATTTTTAAATATTATCAATGTCACCACCGGATGTATTCGAAGAGATAAATTTACAAGACTTCTCTTCAAACGAAAGTCTTGTCTCGTATCAGAAAGAAACCAATCCATATACCATGGAAAGTACTATTGGCCAAGTTAATCAAAGTGTCATGTTTGAGCAACCGTTGAACCCAACTCCACTGAGATTTAAAAAATTACAAGTCAAGGTGAAAGCCTTTCTTTTTTATGTCACTCCATGGGTTATTATAGTAACTTCAGTGGTTTGTTTTGTCATTGGGGCTGGCGCCTTCATCTGAAGCAGCACCTTTTATTCTCCATCTGAAGCGTCACCTTTTAAGTGATACATGGACATAAACAAAGCTACATTAACAAATATACAACAAATTAATAAAACAAAGAATCTTACAAATTAACCTTCATTAAAAGCATTAACCTAGCTCCTCAACCCATTCAAGGCAAATACACGCTCAACAAGCCAATCATTCACAATCTCTCCTGCATAAACCGTCGCACTCCAACCCACTTAGCAAATCACCTAGCTAACCACACAACTAAGGATGTCTTTTAATAACTGGAATGACCTAGAAAGAACTGCCACGAATGCATCCACCAAATATTCAGATTCCCCTGAATTTGGAAATAGAACAGCCATCATTGAAAAAGAATTAACAAACATCAATAATCTCCTTCAAGTACTTAAAGATGGCTATGACGCCACTAAGATTACCACCATAACAAGTGCCTTCAAAGAATTAAACGCAGATGTCCTGGCCTTAAACGCTTATATTGTAGAGGCTGAATCAAGCCATGAAGATATCGAGGTTGTAGATTATTTCAAACAGAAAGAGAGTATCTTGGTAAAAATGACAAGAGATAGCTTACAACGATTCCAACTGCAACAGCAAAGGCAACAACAGAGGCAGGTGAGTCTTTTGGAAGAGGAACAACGAAGTCAAACTCAATCTCATGAACAAGCTGAACAATCAAATGCATCTCAACAATCGCAATCCATACAAATCACCTATGAACCTTTGAATGCTGAACAACTCGAACAGCAATCAATCCTGATTGCTCAACGTGAACAAGAAATCCATCGCATTCAACAAGACACTCTTCAAATCAATGAGATCTTTGAAAACTTACTGTCGATTGTCAATGAGCAACAGTTTCAAATTGATTCCATAGAGAATAACATTTTCAATTATTCAACCAATGTCACTGGTGCTAGTAGCGAATTGAGAAAAGCTGAAAGGTATCAGAAAAGAGCAGGAGGTAGAATGTTGTGTTGTTTGATGATTTTGGTTGGTGTGTTCGGGTTTATCGTATTGGTTAGTCTTATATAATATTGCAAAACTTAGAAAAGGTTTGACCTAACTCAGGAAGTTTTTACCCTAGGCTGAAGAATGGAAATCTTCATGGATTAAATGAAAATATTCCTTAATACCCTATTTTATTTACAAGTTTGAATGAGTAAATTCCTCATTTTGATACCCTATTTTATTTTACATAAGTGAGTCAGTTCACCCATAAGACTCGCAATTTCATTCCAGGTTTTTAATATACTTTTAATATTATGATTATTCTATAAATGTATTCTGTGTTAGTTCAATTATCGAACTTTATCGAAGCTAATATTAGCAAAGTGAGAGCAAAGTGAGATTTCGAGTAGCAAAATGTGGTAGCTGTAGAAGAGAGCAACTCATAAAATTTTCTAATCAGCTCAGCTTATGAGTCAGGATAAAAAGAATCCGCTAACTTCCTTAGACAGACCAAACATTAACACACCCATCCTCCCCACCACTAACCAAAACTTCTTCACCATCACTCAAGTTCGCCCAGATGATACTATTAATCTCATAAACACCATGAGAAGATTCCTGAATACTTTCCACTTCCCATACATTTTCCACTTCTCTATAAACAACAATCTTACCGTCCGCACCAGTGGTTGCAATCTTGCCCGTTTTCTTTGACCAACATACCGAATAGATGGAGTACAAATGTACCTGTGGTAACACAGCTTCTTGTTCCCAAGTCATTTCGGAATCTTTTTTAATAGAACTAGGAAGCCCCGATTCCATCTTTTCTGACTCTAGAGCAGACCAAACCCGAACACTCAAATCGTCACTAACACTGACTAATCTTATTTTACCTTCTACTGAGTTCGGGCTCTTTGGATCTTCGAACTTGGAACACCAAACGGTTCCTTCATGCCCGTTCAAGATCCCAACACAGGTCCAATCATCATCAATGTCTTGCTTATATAACCGAATTGTATCATCATAAGAACTACTGGCCAATAAATTCTGACTCGGATGCCACGTTACATGCTTGACATCATGGGCATGGTCGTTCAACACACTCACACATTCGAATTCTTCCAAAGTCTCAGGATCCGTTTCCCAGATCCAAACGGTTTTATCTCTAGAACAAGATGCTAGCAAGTTCCCTTGGTAATTCCAGTCCACACATTTGATTTCGTTCTCGTGTCCTTCAATAACAGCCATAATATTCCATTCATTGTCAGGACTACTTAGAATTTCTGCCTGGTTGGCGATCAATTCGTCATCATCATATTCTTCATTTGGTTCATCAATACCCCAAACGGAAATAGTTGCATCAAAAGACCCGCTGGCTAAAGTGGGCAAGTCAAGGAAGTTTTCAGCAGGGCTGTCAACACCTCCAAGTGGTGGCTTGAAAGATACAGACCGTATGGACCGTTTATGCGTATCTTCGAGAGTCTTTACTAGTGGGAATTTTTGAGCACTCAGCAATTTGTAAATCTTCAGTGTTAAGTCCGTGGATGCGGTCACTAAAAGTGGTAACGTCGGGTGGGAGCTAACACTCCACACCTTATCATCGTGTGCTTTGATTGATTTAAGAAGTTGCATAAGCAGGTACTTTGAAAAATGCCCACCAAAATACTTGATATCGATGACTCTTTATCTGAAAAATTGGTCTTTGAGGGTAGGGGTCTGATGAGTGTTAGACCTATTGAACTGTTTTAAGATGATACTGATAGAATCCAGTAGGTGTCTATTGTAGTTATAATAAGAATTCAATTGTGAAACCCATCTCATTGAGTTGTTTTTAAGATCATGCAGTCATACCAATCACCTCGTGTAATGCATTTCCAATTGGTTATACTTTATATGGAAGAATATACGTGCTCACTTTGCATATTTGCAGCCATTAATTATCCATATATTTTGATTTTGGACCTATTTATTCCTTGACAATCATAACAAAGATTGACAGTTGTTCGCTTTGATTTCTCATGGATGACGTTAAGCCATTGTTATCACATGCCTGTTTATCTTTTGGTTTATCAAGGGTCTTATCTTAGGGCCAAGGGTCTTATCTTAGGGCCAAGGGCCTTATCTTAGGGCCAAAGGCCCTATCTCAGGCCTTTATATAAAACTCTAATTGTACTGATACAGTCACCTGAGACCCTTAGTTATGTACCATTTCTTATTTTACCCCAAGGTATGATCTTTGATCATTCCAGTTATTCTTATCTACACAACAAAACATTCATGTTGTTGAACTACCCTCCTGAGCTATTACATGAGATTTTCAATAACTTAGGTATTCATGACGTTCTTGAGCTTACTTCAGATAGTATTGTAGGAGAATTTGCATTCCAAAGAAAGTACGATAGGTTAGTACTTCTGAGAGAGGTTGATCTTGAATGTGTCAGTAGGAACTTCATCATCGTTAGTGTTAGTAGATTAATTGAATTGATTCAAATCCCATACTTCATTCCAAACCAGATTCTACTTGATTATAATGATTTTGTTTATGTTGATACCAGGTATCCTGGATTATTTGCCAGATTCAAAGCTATTGAACATTACACCAAACTAACAACGAATAACGAAGTTCTTAACTTATCGAAATATAACAATTTAAAAAGTGTCTTCATTTATGATTTTGAAAAGTTAAAGAGGAAATTGTCGTTGTATACGTTTCCAAAATGCTTGAAAACATTAAGGGTATTGGATATGGTTATAGATGTTGATTTCCCTTCAATAGAACATTTATCAATAAGTAGGGGAACATTAAAGGTAAGTCATCTTCCCAGTACCTTGAAATCCCTTGAAATACACGATACTTGTATTGAAGCTGATCTGCAATTTCCACCAAATCTAACTGATCTAAGAATCTTTCTGTCCATGCATAACATATCTGATTTTTCATACTTGACTAATTTGAGTGCTTTATCACTTGAGGGGATTGATTTGGTTGATCTTAAATTACCTTTGGGGTTGATGTTCTTCAGTGTTACTAATTGTTGTAACAAATGTGAGTAGGTGATATTTGGAATGCACCAGGGTCATACAATTCAATCATATGGTCAGGTCTAAGTGACATACCATTTAATCAAAATACAAGGTCAAATCTAGGATCTTGAAAGATAAGTTCAGAATTTAATGAAGTTTATCTTCAAATGTATTGATAAGCACCTTCAGGTCCGTATCAATTTTAATCATACTTTTTGTATTTAGTTTGTTAATTCCATTTCAGATTCACTGATGTAGATCTTGGCCTTCTTCGACTGTCATTTTTAATCATCAACTTTCCAAAACCATCAACCTTCCAAAACCATCAACCTTCTTAACCATCACCTTTCCTATCTTTAACCATCAACCTTCCCTTTAATCAACCTTCCCTTTAATCATCCACTCTCCCCTTAAGCAACCTTCCCTTTAATCAACCTTCCCTTCAACCCAACCTTCCCTTTAATCATCCACTCTCCCCTTAAGCAACCTTCCCTTCAATCCAACCTTCCCCTTAACCATCCACTCTCCCATCCTAATCCCTACTATCATTGTTGATAATCCAGAATAACTTTTTGCAACCCACTGAAAGCTCGCACGCAAAATCCAATGTCTAATATGCGAACTTCTCCACCATGATCAGACTAACTTATAGACCAGTCATTGGTGGCATTCGGCCGGTGATGATGACGCAATCTACTAGCCAGGTTACCTGGCTTCGGTTTAAGTCATCGGACTCGAGCTCGAAATCTTCCACTGAAGATGCTTCTGAGGGCCAACTGTCTGATCTTGTCAAGGTCAAGCAAATAATCAATAAAGCAGGCCCTGCTCCGATCCCAAGTAATCTCGGAATTGAAAAGTTACTACTGAAAAACAACAAGCCTTATATTCCCAAACTTAAACATGACCGAGTATCTTATGAATTCCCTGGTTTACCGAACCAAGATGATTTTGCAAAATTTGCCGTTGAACCCAAGATCGTCAACCGTTGGTCAAGATATATCCCGAAAATCCTTGGAGTCATTGCCATACTTTGGGGAGGATATACTATCAAAGTGTGGTACTTTGATTCACTGAAGGATTCTGGAGAAAGTAGTAAGGATATGTTGGACCCAAGTCAATTTCACAAGTTCAGAGTCACTCATAAAGAGCAGATTGATCTGGATCATTATTTAATTGAATTACGTCCAAAACATACACTTTGGCAATATAGTTACTTGACAAACTACGATTCCAAGTCCATATGGAATGGTGATAGAATCTGGAGTGTTGAAGTCAAGCAGCCCGATATTATGGTGGTGAGATCATACACTCCATTACCATTGTATTTCATGAAATCCGAGCATACAAGATCTGGTGAAAGGAAACCGTTGTTAAGGGTTGTCAACAATGATTTATCGGATTATGATAAGCAAGGAGCAATGTGTTTATATGTAAAGAGATATGGTGATGGTGAAGTATCAAGGTACATAACATCCAAAGAAATTGGTGACGAATTGGAATTAAGAGGCCCACATGTGGAATATAGATTTGCCCATCATCCTCTAAAGGAATTCCATGAAAGACCAATCTTTAGGGATCTACCATCAAAAGTTGAGTCGGAATATTTAGTGGAAAAGATTCTTTCGGTTAACAAGTTACCACCCTTTGATAACTTGAACTTTTATGCAGCAGGTACTGGAATTGCCCCAGCTTTACAAGTTCTTCTTTCTAGAAACCCATATCGTGGATTTATAAATCTCCATTATTCTGCTCAAAAAGAAGGTGAATTGGGATCAATGGAAAGGTTTTTGTTTTTCTTACAGAAGTTAGATAGAATTAAGTTGGTTGAACATTATGAGTCAAGCTCAAATGCAGCTTCCTCAAAGAAGGCTGAAAATATGTTGAGCTTGTCTTCCATAACCCCACCTTCCGAATCAAACTATCTCAGTCCCTTACGCTTGGATTCAAAGTTGTCCCAATTATCTCCAGAGGAATCTTTGAAATTAAGAACGAAGATCTTGGAAGGGACCTCTGAAGTTGAGTATTCTTCGGACTATTCACTTGAGAGGTTTGGTAATGCATTGGAGCAAGCTTTGCAAACAAGCAAGGAAAAGAAGAAGGATGCAGCGGTTGCCATTGTATGTGGACCAGATGGGTTTGTTGACTTTGTTGCCGGACCAAAGAATAGAGTAAGGAACGAACAAGGAGATGTTGGTGGATTACTTGGAGAAAAAGGTTGGGATGAACTGAATGTTTTTAAGATGTGATAGTATGGTTGAAATGCTTAACGATTACTAAACTCAGCTCATGTAAATATGAAATAGACTTGTAAATACAACTAGAATCTACCTAAAATATGTTTATGCTTTAACCCAACTATTAAATATAGGAGGAGTATTTGAAAGATTATACTTTGTATTGTAAGTCTCATTTTATTTCGCCCTCTAGACCTTATTCCAATTCCGTTGCTTGTCTCGCGAATATTTCACGTAGTTGGAACAAAACACTTCATGTCACTTGCTGAATTAACTGACAAAGTAGCACAACTTCAGGCCATTGTAAACAAGCAATCTAAGCTTCTTGCGGAGACTGGGCAACATGTGATGGAACTCAAGCTTAAGGATGCAAAATCCAGCACTGCAGAGCCATCAGACCCTTCAAACTTCGTTTCCAATGAAGATATCGTCCAGTTAGTAGGTGAATTACAATCGCTGTTGGATGATCTCGAGGCAAGGTCCATCAGGAGACTAGCAAATTCAAAGTTGATTGCTGATTCTGGTAGAATCTCAGTGTTGACTAATAAAGACGGTGAATTTCCCGAGCTGTTCCCAGCCACTGTGGGCGAATTTAAAAAGATTAGTAAAGAGGAGTTACTTGAATTGAGTTTGTTCTATGAATTGTTGGTGGTGGAGGTGGAAGAAGTGAGCGATGAAACGAAGCAGGAGATGGTGGCGAACTTAGAAGAGAAAGATGTTGATGAATTGTATGATGAGTTAAGTAAATATGTTGGTTTGGCTGTGGAGCGCAATCCTTAGGTTTGATAAAACATCCTAATAAGGAGACCAAATTTAAAGCCTAGTCCGAGTGTCACTATAAGGAATCGAATTGACTTCAATGCGAAAAGCAGAATTCCGAAATTCTGTACATACCCTACTGTTCTTGGAACAGGGCAGATTACTGCTCCTGTGTCACATCTTAGCTGTGGATTCCAGATGGTATAATCTTTGGCTTCCAATGCGGTACAATTTCAACTGAATGGTCATAATTGCCTTGGAGAACTATCGGAAGAACTAAAAGCGTAACCTTGATCTAACTTGATTCTCTCACTCTATTACTATAAATTACATGTTAACGAATTTCATGGATGTTGAAATTAGTCTAGGGGAAATTGGTTTTACGCTGAATCAAAGTTGTACTCAGTCAAGTAGTAATCCTACTGATGTGATGATTACAGCACACATCTACGCAAATTCCTTTCCACAGCTCCAAGTATGCTTGTGATTTTGTAAACGAGCTATACTAACAACTTGTACTTCGTTACGCCACCCTTAATTATACAGCTTGTCAATAAAGTGTAAGTACACTTGGTCAATTTAATTTTGCTATGTATTTATAAAGAATCCTCAATTGTCTTCCAAAAGTAGTCCCATGGAATTAGTCGGTGTTGATTTTATGTGTCCGTTTTGACGTAAGTCTACCTTTCAACTTCACAAAAATCTCTAGTGCTTTTTCACCATGCACCATTATGTTCATTTCATTCAAAAACCTCACCCAACCCGATCTTCCTCCCAAAATGCAATAAAACTCTTTGAACATCTCTATGATTTGCGCATGATAATATCACCTCTTTCAAAAGCTCATGTTTATCTGCACCGCAAACCTTGGGTTCCCAGTTCACTTCCAGATCAACATCCTCATCTTCATCACTTGAATCCTCGTCCCTAAACCTTTTAGGACCCAATAAGCCGTCGCACACTTCATACAATTTTGCCTTAAACCCAAGCTCACAAATTCTTTGAACATAGGTTATAAAGAACTTTTTGAAATCTTCATTTTCCTCTAATAATTCACAGCAAAGCAAACGATTTTCAAGATGACTCAAAGAGATGGTATTCTCAAGGTTCTCAAATCCTTCTTTCATGATCATATTCTTGGACATCTTGTTGAAATATTTCCCACGGCCTGTTCTCGTTTTCCTCAAAACTTCTTCATTTGTTTTATGTTCAAGTAATTCTATGATTGAAGATTCTCCTTTCGGCTCGGTATTACTATTCCAATAATGAGACCCAAATGACCACCATGATTCAGTAATCGTTTGCCACGTTCCCATATCTTTATTGTAAAGGTACCCAGAACCATTGGAAAGCGTTATAAGTGGTATTCCAATGGAAGTCACTGCACACATGGTGATATTATCTGACTTGGATAATCCATCCTCTTGGAATTTGTTGTTCAAATCCAATAAGGGCAGAAGATTAGTAGTCAATTCAATCTTCTTAGATAAAAGATCCCATACAAATAATTCCCCAATTGAAGTCACCGCCAATAAATACTTACTATGACTCTCAAGAAACGAAATTGGGGAACCTAATACTAAAGGTGGAAGTAGCCGTTTACCTGACTCATGGGAATATGTCAATATCTGACCATCTTGAGTGGCAACTGACCAAAAAATAGCACCTTCAGTGGCTAGATTAATATACCGCGGAATAAAATCAGTCCAAATTTGCTTCTCTTTCTTAAGATACGTTATTCTCGAAGGTTTAGTTTCGTTCCCAAGTCCATTTTTTATATCAAGCAGTGAATCTCCTTTCAGGTCTCCTCTCAGAAGATCTCCTCTAACTAAATTCTGTTGAAGGTCAATCTTCGAAACAACCTCAAAATTGAGTCTTGTCTTTGGCACTGCCAACCGCAAACGCGCCATAGCGGTCGATGAGTTTACTATGGGTGAGCCTACAAATTTAATAGGTTCCAAATCACGCTTCTTTTTCAAAGGATCTTCTTTCGGCCGTTTTTTGTTAAAATCATCAGTCACCGAATATGAAGGAGGCGTGAATTCCATAAGTGATTTGGTTGAAGTGTTAGATGAAATTGTAGTAATACCGTTTGTTTGGATTGGAGCAGCTGTTGAGATTAACAAGGGTTGAATACGACGCTTTCCATTTTTCGTAGAAACCTTTTGTGTCTTTGCAGTTGGTGTTGCAATAGGAGTTGCTTTAGTGATTTCACCGCTAGTTGATCCATTGTTAGTACCTTTACTAACAGCGGGGATTGAACTTACATTTGAATTTTTATCGTCGGAGGTAAGTTTTGAATTTTTATCTTCCGAATTGTTAGAGTTATTAGCAGAAGTTTTCCTCCTCTTAAACTCAATTACCTCTGGAACCACCACTCCCTTTTTATCAACTCTTTCTACTACATCTTCCTTTTCAACCACCACCACCACATCCTCCTTAAGCAAGTCCAGAAACAAGCTCGCCTCTTTCTGATCAACAATAACAATGCCCTTCTTTGGTGTATCTGTATCATATTTGAAATTCAACGGTTTTACAAAGTCACTGCCTAATCTGATCAACTCTCCCAATGTATTGCTGTCGTAACCAAGTTCATTTTGTTCGAAAGTGAATATGCTAAGAAATCCATCCAATGACGAAAGAAAAAGGCTTCTACCTGAAATGTCCCATCGCATATCGGTTATGGGTTTTTCAACCAAATCTTGTAGGAGAATTATTGGGGATGTTTTAGTTGTATTCCAGATCGCGAGGGATTTGTCGGAGCCGGCCGTAGCAATGACATTAAAGATGGATGGGATTGAAGGGGTGGAGGCCGGAATGTTCCCAAGTGGAATGTTTATTTGACCGTTGGTATTGTTGATAGGTATATTAATTGTACTGCCAATATTGACGTCTGGATTGGTAGGACCTGGGTTTGTTACAGAATTTGTAATATTCCCTGATATAATTGATCCAGGAGTTGTAGGTATGCTGATGATTTCTGAAGTGGAACTAACTATTGTATTGGAAGTACTTTCCGAAGGTTTGCTTTCAGTTTCACCGGTTCCAGTACTTGTAGAGTACAATCTTGGATTGAATCTAACAACTTCACATTCTAACCCATGGCCCACCAAGCTTACTTTATTTTGCCAATTCCTCGACTTTGAAATTAAAGAAATCAAGGTATTTTGATTTTTGCTTGCTGAAGGAATTGATATCAATTCCCCTTCTGGCGACCAATCTATACGCTTATAATGAACATTCAAAGTATGTTTATTTATTAACTTTGAAATTTTCGAGATCAACCTAAATTGATAATCTGGATTATATTTATATTGATAAATATAAATGATTGTTTCATCGTCCAAAGCCACAAGATAATTTCCAGTTGGATCGAATGCAAGACTTCGAAAGATATTTTGTTTTTCTGATGGAGTTGGGTTCTGCTTGTCTGACGATAGCTCTTGATGTGTTTGACGAGATATATCAATTAAATGAAGTTTTGAGTCCGAGGTTGAGAATGCTATTAATCTTCCATCTGGAGACCATGCCAAATCAATAACTGGAGTGGGAAGGTTTTTATATGGGAATATTTGAGTATGGACTCCATTGTCATTGGAATAAATATAACCATTGACATCAGCCAGAACGAATTGATTGGCATTAGTTGGTGACCATCTTACGACATTAACCAATGAATTGTGGTAATCAAAAGTCATTATTGGTTCGACAGTTAATCGGTCTTTTGTAATGTTGTTGGATATGGAGTTCAACTCGATGAATTGATTGACCCACCAAACGGAGATCTTATTGTCTTTACCACTGGTGATTAGTTTGTTATCATTGCTAATGTCTAATGAATGAATTTCACCAGAGTGTAGTGTTGTTGGGTACTTAAGGTATCGCATAACAAGTAGTGTTAACTACGTTTGTTTGTAGTGTTGAGAGAAGGTGAAAAAGATCTGGTGAGATTGGACTACAGACAAAATCCTGGCTGTGTATGAGGTGTTGAAAGGGTAGAATGCGAAATTAGAGAATGTCGGCGGTGAGGGTACTTGTAGACGGGTATGTTTTTTAATCACACTGTTTTTGGCTTCATCGCTCCTTAATTCCGGGTATTTCGGTCGACATAGTCGACTCTTTTATCGTGTTTTCGTAAATGAAAGTTTATGCCCATAATGAATCACAAGTCAATTCTTGCGTGCAATTCTGGACTACTCTTTATATAACGTGTCTTGTTCATGCCAACCGCTTAAATGTAATGTCTGCGTAGATTATTTCCTCGGATTCTTCCTCAAGAATTCATGTAATGCTTATAATACGAAGAGTTTAAACAGTGTCTAAAGTTTAGAGTAGTGTCTCAAAGATTTTCATCACTCTGAATATCACTTCAAACTGTTACTGTTTGAAATGGGCGCGACTTCACTTAAATAAGTACACTTTATAGGAAGTGGTGTAACCGTTGATGTACAAGATCAGCCCTATGAGACAGAAAATGAATCTTGAATATTCACCACCTCAGCGCTCTAAAAAAAGCTCCATCATGATTTATAATTAAAACATTACTATACATTGGTCACAATCATTGCTCTTATTATGTATTGTTATTTGGGTGCAAAAAAACAACGTACTATGAATTTATAATGCCCATCGAAGTGGCTTGTGAGCGGAATATTTTGCACCCTAGTTTGGGGATACCACATTTTGAGAGGTTCTGGTTGGCTGGCTACTAACTTATGTAGTGTGCTATTAATTTAAGGGACTTCTAATAATTGACCTTGACAAATGCTCTAAAGAGTAGATATAACTATCTCTATAATGTCTCATAGAGTTAATGTGTCTTAGTACCGAGAAAGTAACTTAAAAGTGCAAGAATCTTCAACCCAATTCAACTGGGGCTCAAATGGGGCCCAAATGAGGCCCAAATGAGGCCCAAGTGATGCCAATACAACGAGGCCACCAATACACCCATTGATGAGCTCCTTATTCATAAAGGTTGTTCCCTATTAGATATTAGACTTTCCAAATCATTCCAGTCTGGATTATACTCGCTCCCTATTCAAATGCCCTCCGGGCAATCGCACCTTCATCCTGCGAAGATTCGATCTCCAGCCACGCTCGTGGCAATTTTCAAATCCTCAGAGTTCCGCACCAACCTGGTTATCTTTTCCCATCGCATTCCCAAACACACCAGTCATGGCAGCTGAAGAATTCGTTACTGACTCGTCGTCGGACTTCACTGAATACTGGATTGATTTATTCCTTGGGATTAAGGGGAATGAATATTTCTGTGATATCGATGATGAATATATAAGGGATAGATTCAACCTAACTGGATTGAACCAAGAGGTTAGCAAATTGCCAACATTAATAGATATAATAACTGACTTGGTTGATATTGAAAACCAACCAGAACCCGTTAGAGATAACATGGAACATAATGCAAGGGTTCTTTATGGTTTGATTCATGCTAGATACATTTTGACTTCTCGGGGGTTGAATAAAATGTTCGAGAAGTATAGAAATGGGGATTTCGGCTATTGTCCCAGAGTTCACTGCCAATTACATCCGTTATTACCAATAGGTTTGAATGATCAACCGAGGTTGACTTCAGTGAAACTTTATTGTGCCAAATGTGAAGATTTATTCAACCCAAAAAGTGGGAGACATGCCATTGTAGATGGCGCTTATTTCGGTACCTCCTTCCCTGCAATGTTCTTCCAGAACTTCCCACAAGCTATTCCAATCCACTCAAAGGAAACTTATATTCCAAGAGTCTTTGGCTTTAAATTACATGAATATAGTAAGTTGAATAGGTGGAGGGAATTGCAGAGAGTCAAGTTGGAGAAGAGATTGATTAGAAATGGGACGGAGATTAGAGATGTCGTAGGGGGCTTCAAGGAGGATTCTTAGATAACACGGTTGAGTCTATGAATGAGCAGTTCATGATTGGTAGTTTGATGTGTGAGCAGCTCTATTTATGATTGGTAGTTTGATGTGTGAGATTATGTTCATGAAAACTTATTCAAGTATTACGTCAGTTTTACCTTGAAATGGGCATAGTTAGCTTTTCAGATTTACCCATAGCCTTGTTCCCTGGTCAACTCGCTCATAGTTGGAGTATTATTCTCCAAGAATTCAGGAGTCAATTCGTCGTGCTTCTCTAACGAGTAGACCTACGAGTAGACAGTATCTAAGGATGCGAGCACACAGTACTTCGGCGATGGATACGAGCACACAGTACCTCGGCGATGAATACGAACACACAGAACATATGCGAGTGGCACCAGGGAAGTGTTTGTCTAATGAGAAGATTTAAGTCAAAGGTGGACTTTAGCGAATAATACGAAAAAGTTGATTGACTAGGAAGCTAACTTGGTACTTCTGATCTTTATGGAAAGAGTTCCCGATAATTATGGAAGATTCACTCACTTGTCTTTTTGGAAGTTGTTTCCTTGGTTAGTACTTCGTAACTTTGGGAAGTATTCTCAAAAAGTATATATTAGCTTACTGTATATTAGCATGAATAATATAATTATAACATTTATTTGTTGATAGGATTATGTAGCTAGGATTGTTCATTAGACAGTTTTACTCTAAACTCTTAGGTTACTTAGTACCGAATAAGTTATATCTAGGATAAAGAGTTACTCTTAATATTTCTTCATTATGGTTTGATTGGAGCTTTCTCAAGACGTAGAGAACAATTTGGGGGTTGGTGAAGGAAAGATTTCGTAGAGTGGTAACCTGAGAAATCCTCCCTAATTTAGCCCAATCTTCTTTTTTTTGCAATCGCAATGAAAAATTCATCACCATGTCACTCCGAACAGTTTCCAAATCAGTTCAATCAACAACAAAGTATGCCAACTCGATACCGTCTGGGTCCACTGTTTTTTCATTAATTCAACCAACGGGTCGGATTCATTTAGGTAATTACCTAGGAGCTATCAATTCTTGGAAACATTTATCACTGCTTGAATCGAAAGATACCAAGTTTATCTTTGGTACTGCTGATTTACATGCTCTTACAGTTCCGTTTGATGCTAAGACACTTAAACAATACCGGTTTGAAGCGATCGTGAGTCTATTGGCAAGTGGCTTGGATCCAAAGAAATGTATTATTTATCATCAATCACTGGTTCCAGAACATACAGAATTGTATTGGTATTTGACATGTGTTACGCCAATGGGATCATTACATAGGATGACTCAATGGAAGCTGAAACAGCAACAACAAAATCAGGTTAAGCAGCAACAGGTGAAGCAGCAAAATCAGGTGGAGCAAAATCAACAACAAAGTCAAGTGAACCTGCAACAGGTGAAGCAACTGCTGGATCAGTCCACTATTGAATCCTTTTTCGAAAATACCAAGGCAGGATTACTTTCATACCCGATCCTTCAGGCAGCTGATGTTTTACTCTATCATTCAACACATGTTCCTGTTGGAGATGATCAATCTCAACATCTTGAGTTGTGTAGAGATATTGCATCAAGCTTCAATCACACTCATAACGTGCAACACTTTCCAAAACCAAACACTTTACTTACGCCAACGAATAAAGTTTTGAGCTTGAGGAATCCTTTGAAGAAAATGTCCAAGTCTGATTTGGATCAAAATTCTTGTATTTACATTAATGATACTCCGGAAGAAATCCGCTTGAAAGTTAGGAAATCTGTTACTGATTCCATTCAAGGGCCTATCACTTATGATACTGTAAATAGGCCAGGAGTTTCTAATATGATTAACGTTCTTGCTGGTTTGGAAAATAAAAGTGTTGATCAGACAATGCTTGATATACAGCATATTCAAGATCATAAGCTGTTGAAAGATTATTTTGCTGATAGTTTGATTGAACTGTTGAAGGATAAGAGGGACACCTATGAAAGATTGCTTGTGGAAGTTGGGTATGTTGATGAGGTTTGTAAGAGTGGTACAGAACGAGCTAGAGAAATTGCCGGAAGGAACATCAAAGCTGTTAAGGAGGTTTTGGGGTTGACATAGGGAGCTGGAGTGGTTGAAAGGAGGTTGTATGAAACAGTGGCGGAGACCTTCTAAATTGTATATATGAACTGTAAATAGATGATAAATAAAAAAACCAACAAAAGGTTTCAATAATGATTACTTCTGTAAGACTATAATATTCGGAATGAAAGGTGTATGAAAATTATGGTCTATGGTGAATTTTGCCTATCGTCCACATTAGGACTTTTGCAACTCGATTTTATATACAGGTGTGATTTTTGAGATGAAGCTTAGATGTGCTTATGAAATGGCTGGGACTTCCAATTGCTCTGTTTTTCGCGCCTCTTTGGTGAAGGTAAAAGTGGTCATTCTTTTTTCGCTATTTAGGGGTGTAAAGTGATAAGATGGAGAGGTAAAGCAGTTGAGAGATGTATTCTTTGATAGCAATATTCCCTTTGATGTTCTAGTTGATGGTTTATGGTACTGTATTTAAGTCATTAGGGTCATTCATTTAAAGTTGGGTGATGAAGGTTGCAAGGTTTCATAAAAATAAATTTTTAGCATTATAGTCAGAAATTAGATTCAACCTTTGGAGTAGCTATAATGATTATGAAGAAGCATATCTTGATGGTTAGATTTAAGCAATTTGAATGCATTTTGTAGACCTCTTTTATGGTATCCAAAAATGGGTTGTTGCAAATATGCGCGTTGGAAATTGCTGCAAAAAAAGATCCAAATGTGAAAAAATTAGAAAGTAACATATGATGAGTTTTGCTAAGGAGAGATGAAAAAATACAGAGAGTCAATCAAGGGGGTTAAGAAGGAATACTAAATGGACTTTCAGTTAGGATATACTTCTACGTTGTTATTGAATATGTCGACACCACCGATATATATAATTATTACTACTATATATAGGTAAGTAATACATGAGCAAATGCTCATGTATAAGAAAAAACTCTTCTAATTTGCTTCAAATATATTAGTCAAAAAACACTAATCGTCACCATTCACCCTAATCGCCACTTTCATCAGTATATAAACATGCAATCGTCATATGAAATTCCAATATTTTTATAAGAATTGCTCAGAGATACCCAATCAAGCAACCTTCAGAGATCACACGAACAAAGACGCATCACACGAAACATCTCAACCCTCATTAGATACAACTATCTATATTGCACACAAACACCTTATACGCGTACATAAACAACGCGACTGCGAAATTTTGACCAGTACCTCAATTTTTTTTTAGTCCTATCCAAAAGGTCAAACTAGTTGTTACTTTCTTTCTTTGCATATTATTAGGTCACGCCTTTTCATTCGTTTTCGTATTGGCATTGAGAAGTTCCTTAAACTAGGCGATTGTTTGTTTTTTCATAAGTTCATTTTTAGCTGAGGTAGTATAAACTGGGTTATAACTTTATAAGTGGACTAAGTTATAGGTTTATAAGTTTATTGGACTAATAGGTTCGCATAAGTTAACATCGTTGACTACTTCAAAAATCCATAAACTATTCCATTACAATAGACACAACACATCATGGAGTCTCAAGAATCAAGGCGAATGCAAATAAAGGTCTTATATTCATTCAACAACAACCCAACGGTATTCCTTTCAAGATCCAGAAATGAACTGACTATTAAAATTGCTCAAATACCAACCGGAGAAGAGATCCTAACGTTAGGAGCATTCAATTTGAGAGATTGTGTTGAACAAATCATTCAATCTTCCCCAGAAAACTTCAAGCTACAACAAGAAGATTATGTTGTTTATTATAAAGATGTTACAGAACAACCAGATGAACCATTTGTTTCCAATGGAAATTTAAGTGAATTGATAAGTTCCGAGAATTCATATTTGGTTCCAGGTAGAGTTTGTCAAAATTTATCCACAAGTTATTTGTTTGGGGAAAAGTCCGGCGGTAGTGCTTTGACTTTGGAAATCAGATTAAAGTTACATGTCACTGAAAAATACGAAAGTGATGGAGATGTAGATGTTGAAGATGTTTATGAAAACACGTCTTATGATTATCAAGGGAAGACTTATGATAATGATATCATACCAAAAGCATCAAGGAATGGGTCTAGAACGGGTGTCCAAGTTGAACCTAGAGTTGCAACTGCACAAAGGAATTCAAGGGCTCCAAACGTATCAACTGGTACACCAAGAAGTAATACAGCTAGTGCATCAAGAGTACCAAGTAACACTCCGAGACCGATTAACTCACAAGTCAATAGGTCAAATGCACAAAATCCTCCTAGACTGAACAACAGAGCTGTTGCAACACCCCTAGCTAAAGCAACAAGAACCAAATCTCTACCCATTTTCACAAATGTACCATCACAAACCATGTTTAACATAATGAACCATGATAAACAAAATGCATCCAAATATGATAAATCTGTCCAAGATCGATTCAAACTGGCACCTTTCTTCATGGAGAAAATCATAGACAAACCAGCACGTAGAAAGAGAAAAACCATCCCATTATCCACTGCGTACCCTGCCGTTCGTACTAGATCAATGATAAATGTTTCATCTCCAATAAATGAAGAGTTTTCGGAGGAAGATAGTACAATCCTTGAAGATCCAAGTAAATTCCAATCTTTACCTGATTTAGAAGATTTGGATAGTACTAACACTCATACATTCACTCAATCCAAAGTTGGCAATCATAAATTGGTATGTGTAAATGAAAATTGTTTGGCAACAGTGGCAGTCAATTGGAAATATTTTGAGATAGAGCTGACCATTCAAAAGGAATTACCAAAAGTTTTTAATCCTAGTGATTATGAAACAATGTATGGCCCATTATGTAATGCCTGTTATTTGTTCTTAAGAGGCAAAGGTTTCATGAGACCAGAACATGTGGTGAAGAAGTATGTCCAACAACAAAGGTACAAGAGAGGTAGAGATGATGATTCTTATAAAAGGGATGATGATAAGAGAGAGAATGAATTCAAGAGAATAGATAGAGATGACAGAAGAACATCTGATAAAACCGCAGATAGTCGAATTGATAGAAGACCAAGCGAGAATCGAATTCCAGAAGACCGGGTTAGAGATGATTCATCTAAAGACTCCCTCTACGCTGTTGCAACCAAAAAGTCAAATCAATATGCATCATCACCATTTTTAAGAATTGCATCGTCGCCAGGAAAATTCGTAACACCAAACCATACCCCATCTTCAATTAATCAAGTAATTCAAAATCAAAATCAAAATCAATATCAATATCAAGAAAAGGAACTCAATGATTTCATGAACCAAATTAATAATTTTGGTGGTCCATTGACAGATATTGATCTCCCAAGTGATACTCCACCAATGGTTGCGACGAAAAGTAATACCAGAATAATCAACTTATATGAAGGCGAAGATGATAAAGAAAACTGTCCTCCAGATACTGAGCTTGATGATTTTGAAACCATGATTGTTAAGTCATTCCATGCTGGATCAAATAGATCTTCACCTCAACAAACAGAATGGATGAATCATTTGTTTGAACCTAAGAAGGATTCAAAAACTCCAATCGATGGTCTTGAAAAGTCTCCAGAAGCAATTGAGAATAAAGTATCACCCACTTCGGTGACTCCAACAGATGGACTTGATTATAAAAAGTCACTGTTTAAATTGAATCCAGAGGCTCCATTCAAACCAACAGCGGTGAACATGCCGTCATCTCCAAATCAAGTTTTGGAATTTTTGGATACTGATGAATTCAATGAGTTGATGAAGACCCCCAAGCATGTTGATTTTACTGATTCTTCCCCAAGTGCTAAAGTGGCAAGTAGAAATGATACTTTAATGACATGGGGAAATAGAAAGGGCGGGTCTACACCAAATAGTGAATTTTAACTAACTCTGTTGGGGTCTACAAATAGTGAACTTTAACTAACTCTGTTGGTGTATTAATCATCTCAGATGTTAACGTACAATCAGAAACCCATCCCAAGTATGACATCTAACGAAGGTGAAAAGATTGTATGAAAATTACTAAACCACTCAGAGTACCATTTGAAAGTGGATAGCTGGAAACTCACCTAAAACCCCACCCAACTTCCATAAAATTATCTCCCCAAATTGAGCGCAGACTCATTTGTATAATTGAAGATTGATAATAATTTTTTTATCATTTAATGAAGTCGTGGTGAAATATATCATACAAAAAAAACATAACCTCGTAAATCTGGTTACATAGATATAATCAACAGCATATAGAAATATATAAAATAAGCATTAATTTTGATTGTAGTGGAGGTTCTTATTTATATTATTATACATGATTTGGAGGATGTTATTCTTTTTAAGTGAGGTTGTAGGAGACATCATACTCTACATTTGAGTGAACAAGATTCAATTTGAAACGAGTCCAAACCTCCATGAAATATCCAAACAAAATGGATGCAAACCTCCATGAAGCATCTAAGCAATATGGGTGCAAACATCAATGTAACATCCAAACAAAATGCATGCAAACCTCAATGAAACAACCAAACAAAATAGATGTAAATGAAATATCCAAACAATGTGGATGCAAATTTTTTTACAACTCTGTGTAATGAAAAGTTTTACTATGCAGCGAAAATATTTTTAAATATTTTGGTGGCTATAGAGACTGATTAGATATCTATTTTATAAACATTTCAATATGTCTTCTATAGTAATTGATGAATATAAGTAATAATGAATGGCAATCCAGTTAGTAATTAATAATGAATGGCCATTAAATAAACTTTGAATTTGTGGAAGTATTTCACCGTGTTCCGCCTTATGTTCTTTTGTACCTCATCGATTAATACCGCGCTTAATTGTTTCCTATCACGTGTGGACATTGCTATTGTAACCTTATACTTCCACTTGCTAATACTTCCACTTGGTAATACTTCTACTTGCTGATGCTTCTAGTTGCTATTACTTTTAACCTAATATTACAACTTACAGTTAATAACAAAGTATCATTTAAATCAAATGATACTCAACAATGAGTCTTATATCCCAAACATTCTCTTGCATTCTTGATCGCACCACACTCTTAATTTCGATCTCCCCACATTTCAGTCATCCATGTTTTGTTTCTCCACTGGTTTTTTCAGTTGTATAGGCGATGAGCATTCGAATATAAATACAGCATTTTGCAGTTTTCATAAAAGTAGATTTATTTATTAACTTATATAAGAACTTAAGAAAACTTAAGAAAACTTAAGAAGAACTAATAAGAATTTAAGAAAACTTAAGAAGAACTTAATAAGAACTTTAGAAATCTTATACAAGAAGATTCTGAAATGTGTGGAATGTGTGTTTGCCCGGGCGAATCAGTCAAACAAAATATAGCTAGAAAACAAACATCTGGACCTCATAAAATGAGAGAATTTAGTTTGGACCCAACAAGTATAACTCATGATGGTCATATAATAAATTTCAAAGAAACTTGTGAATTATGGACAACAGATGATGATTGTGAATGTTGTCAAACAAAAGAATTTCAAGAAAAGGTTGATCAGAGAGTTGCAGAACTTGCTAGTTATCATGTCACTAAGGGTTGGAAGAGAGTGAATAGTGGTGATGGTAAATGTTATGCAATTGTAAGGATTGAAAGGACTTAAAGATCCTTTGGACCTTTGGTCTGTTAGCACTGAAGTGTGAAGCATAGCTGTGAATTCAGCAAGGAAATTAAAAAATGGGGCATAGACTCGATAATGACTTATGATAAATATATAACTTATGAATACTTGTAGATTATTTAAAGGTGAGCTTATTTCTTGCTACATGATCCATCAACACCATGCTAATTCACTCCTTTACTACACATTGGTAACACTGCGGAATTGAATTGTGGGGTATTTGCAGCAATTGTGGAGTGCGATTTTCGGAATTCAGAAAGGAGTACATAACACTACGTCACTAGGGTTCAACTGATTTTGATCCTTTGGACCTTAAGAAGCATAAGTTTGCACTTAAGGTTTCGTTACTATTTATAAATCTTCATTTGATTTTTTTAATGATTCTAGAACAGACTTCCAACAACAGGCCGGATCGTGGCTAACAGGCGGGCAAAATATTATATTAGGCTAGCTGGAGAGTGAAGAGTTTTAGTGTACAAGGAACAAGATGTATAAATAGGAGTGCAAAATTGGTTGAGGAGCCGTTTTTCCCTACCACTTACATTTAGATTAATACAATCTAATTCATCCTAAAATCCCTTGTAAGTCATAGATGTACATCTAGCCAAAACTTAAGGAACTTCTAATATTATTATTAATCCAGATAGGTGATCTAATTTACGGTAATTCCAAAGAATAGTTGACTCAAGTTACTCAAGATACCTGTAATACAAATTGAATCACTGATTACCCATCTTGCTGTTAATTGCAATGGATTTCATCTGCTCTTATCTTAATGCTTAATTCCGAGTATCTTATCAATTGGTTTAAATGATCTTCGCCTTGATCCAAAAAACGTTTCAACTCTCTAAATTGACCTTAAGCACCCTGTCCACACTTAATTAACCATAGTTTAAAACATAATAAGTTTAGTGTCATTTATTTACGACATAAAATACGAGTCATGGTTGACATAATTTTAGGTAATGAATACTTCAAATTAACAATTGAATATGACTTAATCCACAGCTTAAACAACTTAAAAAAATAACCCCAGAATGATGTAATGCTCAAGAAATAACAATGGCTATCTCCTATCAAGCCCCGGCAAAACATACTTCAAGGGAATTACGACCTAATTGGGTGATTTTTAATGGTGGTGGGAACACCACAGCCGTTAATTGCACACGGCTAGCCTAATTTCTCCCTTTAATAGTAATGGAACCTCTAACGCCTTTGAACGGTAACGGCTTTCGAATTCCTTATGATGCGGATTAGCCAAGGTGCGTAAGGACCCTGCATAAATCATGCAGTTAAATATGGGAACATTTGCAACCTCAACGAAATAACAAAATGTTACAAGCCACTCTTCCCCAAAGCGTTGGATATGGTCTTATATTAGGAGGAGGTGTTTTCTTTGCTGTTTTAATGAACTTATTAACTTTGATTCAAAATAAATATACAAAGTACAATTCCTCCAAAATCGATGAGTTTGTCTCAAGTAGTCGTTCAGTTGGCTTTGGTCTCATGCTTAGTGGGATTTTGTCTAATTGGACATGGAGTCTTACTTTGCTTGAACCTGGTTCTTTATCTTATGAGTTTGGAATAACAGGGAGTTACTGGTATGGTATTGGAGGTTTGATGCAACTTGGAATATTTGCATTTATATCAAGTAAAGTCAAAAAGAATGCAAACTTGGTTACTACATTCCCGGAAATGGGTTACTTTCGTTTTGGGACTGCAGGTCATTTAAGTTTTCTTTTCTCGGGATTTGTGTGTAATGCAATTGTTACATCTTGCGTTCTTTTAGGTGGTACATCCGTCTTTGCTGCCGTTACTGGCATGAGCCATTTTGCAGCGATTTGGTTGATTCCAGCCGGAGTTGCAGTTTATGTCTCTTTTGGAGGGTTGCGTGCAACATTCATTTCAGATGCTACTCATACTTGTATACTTCTTGTTTTCATCATCTTCTTTATGTTTGAAGTTTATGTAAGAAATGATAAAATCGGATCCCCAGCAAAAATGTTGGAGCTATTAGCTCAAGCCCCCCCAGTGGATGGGAATTATCATGGCTCCTATGTAACCTTCAGATCAAGACAAGGAGCAATATTCTCAATTATTATGATCATAACCGGATTTGGCTTGGTTGTTAACGATCAATCTTATTTATCAAGGGCCGTTGCTGCTGATCCAAAAATCACCAGTCGAGCATATTTCTTTGCTTCAATATGTTGGTTCATTATTCCTTTTGCAATGGGTGATTCATTGGGATTGGCAGCTAGAGCATTAGGGGCGTATCCTGATTTTATTAAACCTACTGCCGACGATTTATCTGCTGGGTTGTCTTCGGTAGCATCCATAAATTATTTAATGGGAAAGCTGGGATCTGCAATGATCTTGGTTATGGTCTTCTTCTCGGTAACTTCATCTTTATCTGGAGAATTGATTGGAACATCAACTTTGATTTCTTATGATATCTATAAAAGGTATATTAAACCTGATGCCACTCGAGAAGAAGTTGTTAAAGTTGCGAAATTGGGGGTTTTTGGATGGGCTATTTTCTCCTCATCTCTAGCACTGATCTTCTATGGAGCAGCCCATATTTCCATGGGGTGGTTATTCAACTTTTTGGGAGTTGCAACAGCCTCTGGAGTGTTCCCAATTGCTTTATCTTTCACTTGGAAAGATTTGAATAAGGCAGGTGCAGTGGGAGGATCTGTTGGTGGAATGGTATTGGCATTCATCGTTTGGCTCATCACTTGCAAGACTTATAAAGGGGAAATCACAGTTGAAAATTTGTCTGATAGATGGGTATCGTTTGCTGGAAATGCAACTGCATTTTTTATGGGGGGTATCATCTCAATCACTTGCTCGTTGATAAAACCTGCTAATTTTGATTTTGATTTAACAAGGAACAGAACATGTCTTCTGGAGAATTTAGTTGGAGCTCTAGAAGTTGCTACAGATTCAAAGGACGTGTTTACTCCAAATGAGGTCACCTCCCAGATTGACATCGACAAGTCAGAAAAAGGTGATGGAATTCATGTGGAAGAAAACCTGGCTACTATCGATATGGAAAAGAGCTCCCAATTGAATGAACCAATAAATGAAATAGATCATGAACATCTTGATGGGCAATTTAAGAAATATTTCTATCTTGTTGTTCTTATTTCGTTTATTGGAGCAATTGCAATTCCTGTTGGTTTGGGGGCAGCACCATATACATTTTCCCCAAAGTTCTTTACTGGATTTATCCTGCTTATGATAGCATGGTTGTTCTTTTCATTTGCTTGTGTGATATTGTTGCCTTTATATGAGGGGAGAAAGGAGATTTGGAGGATAACTTGTGAGATTGTAAAGAAGAAAGAGAAACGTTGAATGAATTGTGATTTTGGATGTGTATTCCCTATAGGTAGATTTATATTTAGTATTGACTCTTCTTGTAGAATTTTTGTTTACTTGTGATTGTAGCAAAGTGAAGGTGATTAACGTTAGCTTGTTTTGGTTGCAAAATTGTTGAACCAGGGATTGAAAATACAAGCTACTGCGTAACATCCATTTAATTAGACTTACGCTTAAAAGACGGCTCATATCGAGTCCTTTTGAAGAGTTCGACGATAAACTATGAAAAAACTATGAAAAAGGAAAAAATTATAATTAGGGAAACACAGTGATGATATTGCTAGAGAATTTATATCACAAATATTTGTCGTAACATTCAATTACAAATATTGAAACATACATAACACTTGAAACACAACAAAGCACATACAAATACATCAATTACTCAACCTTGTTCAAAATTATCTCAAATTCATTTTCCCCAATACATGAGAGCCACCTTTATCTTTTTCTCAATTTCCAAAAATGAAGTCGCAAGAACGTTCCGGAGATATAGACAAGTTCTCCATACGCAATTGGTACAAAAAATCTGCAGTCTTCTTTGTGCTTGCAACTGACACTTGTGGCATTCTAGTTGCAAGAACTAAGAAAGCTGACTTAAGAATTCAGGCAATTTCTATACAGAACAGTTGTACTTTACAAGCCCTATTCATTTTGGAAGTCTACTGGCTCCTTCTCCTGACTTGGCGACTCATGAAGTCCTCCTCCTCTTTTTAGATGAGTGGGATATTGAGTGTACTCTTGAGTAACTTAAAGGTTGTAAGTAATGCGAGTTGTTTAATTGTTGCAGTGGACTGTTTAAAAGTGGATCAGCCCAAACAGGTGAATTATTTGGAGAGCCAGAGATTTCAGGTTGGGGACTATTGCTTGATACCACATTTGAATTTGGAGAACAAGAGGCTTCAGGTTGGGGACTATCGCTCGATACCACAATTGAATCTGTATCTGGGAGTGTAAGATCAATTGTAATAGTATTAGATGAAATGTACTCCACATCAGATTCTGCTGTTAATAATCTAGGGGATTCTCTCTCCAGATTAGTTTGTTCAAGACTCTCTATGGATGTCTGCTCACATGTTTTCTGACGAGATCTGATGTGCTTAACAATGTCAAAACGATCCGATTCTAGAGTATGATCAGTAGCAGATTCCAGATTTGCAACTAAACCTTGCTCTAGAGTTTCGGTATTGTTTTGAGCCACATTCAGTACACTTTTTGCTGCATAGGTTTCAATAGAGTCTCTTGTCAAGGCTCCCTCATTACTCACTCCATCACTTCTCACACCCAATATTGGTGTCCCAGGCTCAATTAGTTCTCCTGTACTCATATCAAGGTCATTCCTAGCGCCTTCAACAAGATTTGCTAGTATACCTTGAAGGAATTTCTTTGAGCTTTCCATATCCTTACCAAGCATGTTTTCTTTGTTTTCCATCCTCTGTAGCTGGAGATTCATTTGCTCGATACCTGCTCTAGACAAACCACTGAACTTTTCTACATCCTTAACCAAAGACCCCATTTTATTCAAACCTAGATTGTCTCTTCTTGCTGAATCTTGAAGCTGTCCGGATAGATCTGTTTGAGAGATGATAATATTTTTGATCCCCTTATTTGAAACCTCTTGGTTCCGTTCTAATTTACTTATTCTCTTTGTTAGATCAAGAAATGATTTACTTGAAGTTGTTTGTAATTCCTGAATTGATTTATTGAGTTTAGTAAGCATAACTTGTAAGGAGATTGATTCTACCTCTAATCTACTTGCCCACGATATGAGACTGTTATTAGATGTTGGGTTGGGGTTTGTTGATGTTGGTTGATTCACTGATAGGTTAGTGATTGGTTGATTTGCTGACAGATTAGTAGGAAGGATGGATTGATTTGTTGTTTGATTAGTAGTTGTATTGTTTGATTGATTGGAAGTTGGATTGGCTGATTGATTGGAAGTTGGATTGGTTGATTGATTGGAACTTGGATTGGTTGATTCATTGCTAGTTGTACTTATAGAGGATGTTGCACTAAGAATGGTAGTTTCATTTTTTGACTTGCTTAAGTCATTTGGTAAGAAAGAATCTACCTCATTAGAATCACTAGAATCACTGGAATAATCGGTTGATTGGTTTTGGCTCATTAAAGTGTGTGGTGATTTTGAGAATTTGCAGCAAATGGTAAGATGGCAAAGATGAGCACGAAGAGAGATTTGAATAAAGCAAGAGAAAAGTAATGAGGTGGAAATAGAATCAATAAGAATTGAAGATCCACCTCTACTCACGGAAGTGTAAAGTATACTGATGTGTAATAAATATTCGAACAGGTGTAAGTTGGAATCGAACTCACGTCCTACCAAATCTTAGTAATAAATTTATACTTATCAACAATAGCCGTCACTACCCTATCATTTAAACCTGAGATACTCTTCATTCTGTCTTTTTTGAAAAAGTTAAAAAGTTGACCTCCAGTTGACCTCCACCAAAGGTTCCATCAATCATTTTTCACACACTCAAACAAAAATATTGAATTATGTCAGAACTACAATCATTCCTAGAAAGTAAGTATAATTGTACTTTGTTGGATATTAGTTTCGTTTGTTCATTGAGATGATCCAGCTCGATCTAATCATACCACCCCCATTAGATACTAACATTATAGAACGAGTACGAATCATCACAACAGACGCAAGACTCTTCGAAGGTATACTACAATGTTACGATAAATCAACAAACATAGTCATAAGTGAATGCGTGGAAAGGATAATAGAACAAGATGAAGATGAGGATAACCAGGAAATACCCATGGGATTGTATATGATGAGAGGTGGGAATGTAGTTTGCATTGGGGAGATTGATGAAAATGATGATATTGATTGGGAGAAGGTCAGGGGAGATGAATTGAAAGGGACGAAGAATCCATTATGAGGGTTATACAGTTACTAGGTGAGAGTTGGATGAACTCTGACAATTAATATTAAAGTGAAGCTGAGAAGACCAAATAGGACATCACTGAAACTGCTGAAAATTGCATAGTTTGGACCAAACTTTCTAAAAACAGCCTGCAAAGTTCTATAAACAGCCCTTTACCGTAAAGTCTTGCCGGAGAATGGTAGTTATGAATTGGCTTCATCAGAATCATAAATCGACCACATCAGATTGATAACATCATAAGGATAATAAACCGACCTCATCAGATTAAATCGACCTCATCAGTATGATAATATAACTCAACGGGGAATGGATATTAATAGGATCATACAAGGCTTTTGTAAATATCCCGAAACTACAACTACATTCTATTCATCTCCTTTGCTATTCATAACAATTAATAGACAAAAATAGCTTATGGTGGTCTTTCGTAGAAATATAAAATAAAAATTACTATTCAGTACACAAGAGTCATTGAAGTCAGGGCTAATTCAGATACTGAACGTTTCCCAAGCTTGCTGTACAATATCACATCATAGCTTTATTGATAATATATAGTCTCAAAATCTATATTCAAAATATTCCACGGACGTCTTATTCAAAATATTCCACGGACGTCTTATTCAAAATATTCCAAGCTAGGACGTCTTATTTAAAACTTCTTCTAACTCTTTTATCATGTCAGATTTTGTTCATACGGGTTCAGTTGCAGCGGCGTTTTCTGATCAGACACTACTTCATCTTTCACTACTCTCACTGTGGGCAACCCAGCCAACCTCATCTTAACCCCCAATTCTAATAAATAATCAATTGCTTCATTATAAACTTTTGCCTTCCAAATCGTTTCACCCCAAACATAAATACCATGTCTTCTGACAAGAACCGCACTTGAACCAGGATAATCTTTAATTGCCTTTTCCAACGTGTCTGTTAAATCCTCTTCATGAGGTGTATTTTCAATTATTGGAATCACACACTCTTCATAGTTTTCCAAACTCCCTATCTTTTCTATTTTGCCGGTGGTTTCATTGAACTTTAATTTAGGTAAGGCTTTGATTTGTTCTATCCCACTTATTCTAAACTCATTTGGGTTGATATCGTTTTCCTGAAGTAATGTGGTCATTACAGCCAGCTGTGAATGTGTATGGATACAAGCCCCAGCATCTCTCAAGGTATAACAACTAACAAATAGTGGTGTGCAAGCAGATTGTTTGTATTTATATGATTTGGTCAAATGTTCAGGACAGTCATTTGGAGATCGAATAATCTTCTCTTCCGGCAATTCAACCACAAACATTTCCCAAGGTTGGATCCGTTCTTTTTGAACTCCAGATGGAGCTATGTAAATGATATTGGGGTCGGTTTCATCCCGAATGGAAATACCACCACCAGTTCCAGTAACCCAATTGTTATCATAGAATAATCTACATAATTCACAGATTAGATTGGCAGGATGATTTGGGTCGGTGTATTGGAGTTGAAGTTCTTCAGAAAGGTGTTCTGTTCCTGGGATTGCCATTGTATGTGTTGTCTCTGGTGTATTGGTAAACGTGCACCTTTAATTTTTCAGGTGCACCTATCTTAGTGAGCCACAGCAGCACGATCTGGCGTTGGTCTTGCAGAATAGGAAGGAGCACAGTGTTTAGGTTTGGAATACAATTCAAACAGTGAGAGAAAGTGAACTGTGATATGTATATAACAACAAAAATGACAAGGGGAGTTGGGTGTTTGCTTGGAGTGGCTATACTTGGAAGGTGTTGAAGTAGTTGTTATAATTAGTATACTTAGGAATATTTTTCTACCCTATATTAACAAAGCTTCTGCTCATCTAAAAATGGTATCTGAAGAAGCGTAGTTTAATTACACTCGAACACCTCAAGTCTTTGCTTTATTTTGATAGCATTTACTTTTGATTTTTTGCAGCCAAAACTAAGAAAAACTCACAACTTGAGACCATTTAGAATTGCTCTCAGAACTCGAAAGTTTACGACATGGAGGTATTTTACAAATCTATTATTTATTATTTGGAATCATATCAATTTGAGGTATATGAGATCATAGAAAGTACTCCACATTCTGATTAATACTGATCTTACCCAATCCACGGTGTCTGAGCCAACTTTGATACTTAGAGAATTTTCATTACAATACCATTGAGCTAAATTCATTGACTAAGCTGGTAGTAATATACAATAATTATAGACTTATATGCTTATTCCAATTAACTTGACACTCCAAGACTAGGCAGTACAGTTTGGCTTTATACTTTGGCCCGATATAAATCTCTAAAACCTCAATTTTGCAGCAATTAACTACATGCAGGATAGGAACATTAACAGAACATTTGATTCTATAAAGATCCATAACAATCATTCGGTATTATAAAACTTCATAACAATCATCTAATGGGAGGGGTTTCATAGCTAATATTATATAACTAACAACATATCTTGGTTCAAGAAATTCATGGAAGAAACAGTCTAAAAATCATCTAGGTTCAGATGTTTCCAGTAACTGCCGAGAAACTACAACACCTCATTTCTCAATAACCTATAACAAAATTTTATCATCAAATCACTCAATCTTAATAAATATTCATTCTATTCTGTTAATCAATCCATTTTGATATGCCCGTCAAGATTTACCCGCACACGACCTCGCACTTATCAAATCTCCTATCGATGAAGGCAAACCAATTAGCATGGCCGGACTTGAACAATCACTCTTCCAGTTGAAGTTTACTGCCAAGCAACTCAATAGGCAATCTGCCAAAGCTGCCAAAGAAGAATTACAAGAAAAAGCCAAGATTAAGAAGGCTTTAGTCCAAGGGAATAATGATATTGCACAATTATACGCCCAAAATGCAATCCGTAAATCCAATGAAAGAGTCAATTTATTAAGGTTGGCACTGAGAATCGATGCTGTTGCATCTAGAGTTCAAACTGCTGTTTCTATGAGAAGTGTTACTGGGAACATGACTCAGGTTATTAGAGGGATGGATAAAGCTTTACAGACTATGAATTTGGAACATATTTCGGTGGTTATGGACAAGTTCGAAACCCAATTCGAGGATTTGGATGCTCTGACAAATTACTACGAAACTGCAACCAACAATGTGAGTGCTTTGACTACACCTCAAGAAGATGTAGATTTATTGATGAGTCAAGTTGCAGATGAGGCTGGTATTGAAATGAAACAAGGTTTGAATGAGACCAAGGTTGATATTGCCGTGCCTGTGGCAAATATGACTGAAGAGAAGGAGGATAAATTGGCGGAGAGATTGAGGGCTTTAAGGTCGTAGTAAAAGCATGTGTGTGCTTGACCTTTGATTTTTACAACGAGACCAGTTAAGGAGGACAAGGACAACACAGTATTTCCCAGGAAGAAATCGAAAGTCCAGTATCTTTCAGTCCTCATAAGCTGAGGACAGCCAAGTGAATTTCCCAATTTATCGTGGATACCATGACCATGTATTTTTTAATTCCTAGCTATTGGACATTAGTACACAAATCTTTTTTAATTCCTAGCTATTGGACATACAAATGTCTTTTTAATAAAATTATAATCTTCTAGAATGATGTAGAGTAGGAACAGTGTCAAATGAATTGATTCCAAATGGCTGCAAAATGAAAACCTTTTAGAGATCTACAATAATAATACAAGAATCTTCTATTATAATTTATCAGTTTAACGAATTGAAATTGTCCTGTCCTTAATTAATAGCCCATTTGCATCATCAAGGCTAATGTCGTAAAGCTATCCTCATCCCCCTCAGTTCTTATATCCCTCGAACTGATATCCGCGACCTTTCACAGAACCCTCCTCCTGTTTAATTACAAAAGTAACAATATCAACAAATCCCTTGAAACCCTTTTCATTCCCCTTAATCTTTGTCATTTGTAAAGATGAAGAATTGATCAAATCAATTATCTCTATTCTGAATTTCAACTTCTTACCATGAGCAAACTTGGAAGGAATGACCCCACTAATAAGGCCAAACTCCTCGTCGATATCAACATTTGTTATTGAACCTTCAAAAGATTTCAATTGTAAGTGAGTTTTAATAACTCTAATCAAATCAACAGAAGAAATGCTTGAATCGATGACTCTAGTATTTTTACTTGTAGGTAAATCATCTTCTTTTGATTTTGACATTGATTGGAAGAACTTCTTAAACCAATTACTCTTGGTAGTTTCGGAAGGTGTAGCAGAAACTCTCAGGAACCTGTTGTCCTGCTTCACTGAGGTTAAAATTTCAAATGGAGCCTTTGGAGCTTCTCTTTTTGCTTTCAAACTTATTTTCCTGAAAAGTCCACCTTGCTTGACTTCAGGAGCAATGACAACATCGTCAACATCTTCAAAGCCATCATCAGCAGCCACAACAAAATTGGGACTTGAACCCTTTTTAGCACCTTGGAAATTGATGTGCTTCTTCTCCATCGAGGGGTTATTATGAATAGGCTGTTCATACGTTTGAGGTTTGTCATGAATAGGCTGTTCATACGTTTGAGGTTTCTTGTCATGAATAAGCAGTTCATACTCTTGAGGTTTCTTATCATGATTATACTCATGAGGTTTCTTCTCATGAATTGTTTGAACGTGCACTGGTTGATTGATTTCTTCAACAACTCGGTTATCAGAAATCGTTCCTTGTAAACTTTTATTCCTCTCGGGAAGTAATTGTGGAATTTGCTTTAAAGTTGGCTCAACAGGCTTCACAGACAATGACTCATTAGACAGATTGACTATACTTGGAGGTACAGAGTTTTGAATACCCACATCCGCAACCCTGGTACTTATTAGATCAAAATTTGAATAATCTTCCTCAAAGAAGGTGTTTCTAGTTCTATCAAAATCATCGTTCTCTTGAGGATCTCTCTGACTAGTCTCTTGGTTTTGACGACTTTTGTCAACATCCGTATCCAATGCTGTTTCATCGGAATCAGCAACAACATCCACAAACTCCATGGTATGAGGAATATGTCTTTCGGAAAAGATTTCAGAGGTTGCATATGATTGTCTGTTGTCCGTTTCAGTTTTGATGGAAATTTTGCTGTATCGATCTTCGTATCTGCTTGCTCTGTCTTCAAACCTGGTTGGTCTAGTCTCGAATTTACTGGAGGTTTCGAATTTGCTTGATCTGTCATTGTCAAACGTGCTTACCCTCTCAGTATCATGCTTAGCTGTCCTATCAATGTCTTTTACACTTTCATTTGCTTTGATACCTAATCTATTACCAGACAACCTCGAAGCACTTCTTGAAACATTATCAGACACTTCATCCACAATCAACAAATTGGTCGTTCCCGATTTCTTCAATTGCGTCTTGGACTTTCTAAGGACCGTCCCTGTGGAAGTAAGCGAATTCATAATCATCAAGTCTCCTTCTGTATTTTGGTTCATCAATCCACCAAATGAAAATCTCGAAAATCTCGGGTTCGGAAGCTTTTCATTAAGGTTGATTGTAGCTCTTGATTTATCGAATGAATCATAAGTTTTGTCAAATGTTTTATCAAATGTCTTGTCGTATGTTTTATCGAACGTTTTATCGAACGTCTCATCATGCTCCAAGGAAACATCATATACTTCTCTATCTTCATGATCCTCAGCTATGATTTCATCCAACCTTGATTCATTCACAATACTATACGCAAAACTCTGGTCTACTGAGTCTTCAATTTCGCTGAATTCATCCAATGTAAGATCAGTCTTCTCCGGTTTCACATTGATGTAGCTGGCCAAATTCTTAGAACTGGAAGTTTTCAAGTTTGTACTAATCTTTCGAGGCGAACCAAAAACAGATACAGACGACATTGAAGGAGCACTTGGAGTGGCAAGTGACTTCTGTGCTGCAAATTTAGAAGAACTTGAAGTGTTTCCAAATTTAGGGGCACCATGTACATTTTTAATTCCCATATTACTTAAGACCTTTGCAGTATCTCTCCCAGTCAAGGTCTTTGCTCTTAACAATGGACTACTAGTCCTTGGATCAAGTGAAGACCTTATAGGTTCAGTTACAAATCTACGGTCTGCAAAATCACTCAGGGAAACATGCTTCAGAAGTTTCTGCAAAGCTTCTTTCTGACGTTCTTGTAAAATAATGCTCTGTCTTCTTCTTTCTAATTCACGTTCTTTTAGAATTCTCGCATCTTCTTCTTTGATTCTCCTCTCGTGAGCTTCATTCAGTGCGCGCACTTTGGCTGCAAGCTGACGCTCATGAGCTTTCATATCATGAGGAGAATTGATTCTTGGCTCGTGAAGGGTTGGTTTGACTTCAGCGTTTGTTGAGAGAAGATGCTCTTCGTTGAACTTCTCATCCATAATCATTTCAAAATTCAATAAAGATTTTCCTTTCTTTCCAACAAGTTTTGTATTTGGATGGGTTCTCCTGGTTGGTATTTCATGCTTGTCATCAACTTCACTACGATGTTTACGCTTTTCGGAATCTTTTACACGATCTTCATTGGAATCCTCATACACCTTACGCTTTTCGGAATCTTTGACACGATCTTCATTGGAATCCTCATACACCTTGACAGAATCCTCATACACGACAGAATCCTCATACACGACAGAATCTTCAAATACCTTAACCGTGCCATTCTTCTTTTTCTTCTCCCACAGGCTTGATCCTGGAATCTTGATGTTCTTCACTGAAGGTATATTTCTAAGATTTCTTTGTGAACCAGGAATACTTTTCATGGATGGTGAATTCCTAAGACTCTTGACCGATGGTGATACTTTAATGCCCGAAGAAACACTTCTCAGAGACGGCGCTCTTGAGATCTTCACACTTCTCAGAGATACAGTCCTATTCATGTATGTCTTTCTTCTGAAAGAAGTAGAAGCCTTGAAATTCTTCACGGAAGACTCTCTTGACATTGTATTAGTTATATTAGTCAAGATCCGTTTCTCTGGGGAACTTTCAGCAGACCTTTGAGGAGTTCTTTGAGGGGTCTTTGAACCCTTTTCAATGGTGATATATTCTTCTCCAGTATTCTCATCGTAAATAGTGGTTTGTATTATTGATCTCAGACTTGGTAAATTCACAGATGAATTCAGGGAGATTCTGGATGTTTGCGAAATCTTGGATCCTCTATCTTTTTCTGAATTCATATCACCTGTAGTGACATGCTCATTTCTATATTTCATCAACAAGTAGTAGAACATTTTCTCAGGGCAATTTTTGGATGAAAGCAACTTCGATATGATCTCTTCTTCTCCACAATTGTGGAATAATACAGATAAATTCTTCAATATTTCACTATCGATCTTTTCAGCCGATTCAATAGGTTGAATTGATAAGTTTTTGAAATCCGACCCAGGTCCACGTTTACTTGGATACTTTGTAAGTAAAGGATGAGCCAAGATCAAATCAATGGTAATTCTTTCATTAGGATCTACTTTCAACATCTTACTGATAAGATCCTTTGCTTCCCAAGAAAGGTCCGAAGGCATTACATAATTACCATTTTGGACCTTGAGAAGTAATTTACGAATATTCTCATCATCAAAAGGCAAATGACCAGTAAGTAATGCAAATAAAATGATCCCACAAGACCAAATATCAGATGGTGCACCATGGTAATTCTTCCCTGCAACAATCTCTGGACTCGCATAATGCGGAGAGCCACATGAAGTTTCTAGAAGCTTTTCACGGATTTCCAAAGCAGCCATTCCGAAATCTGCAATTTTGATATTTTTATTGAAATCAAGAAGAAGGTTTTCAGGTTTCAAATCACGATGACAAATATTGAATTGATGAAGATACGAAATCCCATCGATGATTTGTTTGAAATAATTGATGGCTTCAAATTCTTGTAGTTTACCTCTTTTGATAAGGTAATCGAAAAGTTCCCCACCTTCGATATATTCAAGTATGAGGTAAAGATCATTTTTATTTTCCCAAACGTCATATAAAGCCATAATGTTTTGATGTGAAATAAGTTTCATTATGATGATTTCCCGTTCGATACCATATGGTAAACGATCTTTGTTTTCATTTGTTTCTGGGTATTTATACTTTGGATTTTCCAAGAGCTTGAAATTGGACTTGGGAACGATTTTCACCGCTGCAAGTTTACCTGTATTGATATTTTTGGCAAGTCTAACACGTCCTGTAGAACCTCTACCAAGGGTACGACCCAATTTCCATGGCCCTATTTTATTTTGGGACTTTCGTTTTTTGGAATTGGTGGTATTCGTGGAGATTTGTGAAAGACGCTTGGTAGCATTCGTCACTGATTGGACTACTTTGTCCACATTCAACAGGGAGTAGGAAGGATTTTCAAATGTGGTCATATTAATGAGGCGGAGAGATCTTTGATCTACTCACTTGGTTTGACTGGAAGTGCAAAGTATGGATCTAATGTTTCTTGAAGACGCGATGTACTTGGATACGCGGTGACTTGTTGTATTATTTGACTTGTTGTATTATTTGAGTGAAACCTTCTATAAACCTGGTCGAGCGAGTGAGACCTTGGGTAATAGCAGTGTTAGCAATAATTTCAACTTTTAAAGAACCTTCGTATAATGATCTAGATCGGAATATGGAGCAAGATGTGGATTATGATGTGTTTACTTGACACCTATACGACTAACCTTCACAACTACAGTATTCAAAACACTTGGTTAGATGTGTTGTGTTGACTTAACTTACCTTTGAACTTATTACACCTGGAATGTATTCCTCCATGCAGGCATTGACCACACAATCACGGTCTCTTTTGTAAGCTTTCTTTTTTAGCCGGAGAGTCAACAAACAAAAACACAAGGGATGGATGAAACGAAGCAGTCGCGTTTCCGATGCATTGTTCCTGAACTAGGTGCAGGGGAGGAGCTGAGTGATGGTGAGAGTAAGGAGATGAGGAGTGTTGGTGAGAGTAAGGAGAGTGTGAAGTATGAGGGATTAGTTTATATAGTGTTTTAGAAGGTGGTTAGTGTAAGTGAATAGTTTGCATGTGTTGAAAATAATATAGGGCTCAGCTTGAATGGCATAAGAAGACTATGAAGAAGGTATTTGTATTTTATTTACACCTATTGACTTTATGAAGTTTGCAGTGCATCTAAGGTATTTGTATTTCACTTATTGGTGTATCACTGTATAAATTGATCTCTAAATTTATCAAGGTATTGGGATAATAAGAGGCAGATAATACAACTAAATTGACCTTGCAGAAGAAAACTTGTCTGTGTTATTTGTCTTTGTATTGTATTAATGAGGATTCGTTTTAAGCGTAGAAGGTGAGTATAAGCTTCATAGGTAGTAAAGAGAACTTTCTTCTTTGTGAAGACTATGATTTACTTATATTAAAGAACCCTAAACTCATATTAAAGAACAATTATTACATGATCAAACTCGTTCGATAAGGTACCATTAGAAGTTATGCAGATTATTTTCCTCGTATGCATTTGCATAAATTGCATCCACTTGTTTGGATTGCAATGGTGTTGATCGATGGCTACTTTAGAAGTTGTACTTCAAATTGTTCCAGAAAGTCATGTTACTTATAATAAGTTGAATATAAGGTGGAGTATGTAGGTGGAGTCGGAACCTCAAATTGCATAATAATAGGTTGACTTCTATTATTACAATGGTTAAAAACATAAGTGTATTCATCAATAATGTATACACTTTGAACAGTGGGATTCTGCTCTTCTTAAGTGATTCGGGAACTATTCAAACCCACTCTTACTCTTGACTTAGGAAATCCGTCCCTCGATGAATTATACTTCCCATATTCAATTGGCGCTGAAAATTGTATACTAATTGAAGATTTTCTTTCTTGTAGGTTTTATAAATCCAAATACTCTTTTGCTTGAAATGGCTTTGCTTTATTCTAACATTGCTTAAATTCTCTTATCAAGTTTTTTTGGCTGCAAAATAAGTTAACAAAGTTTTCTGAATGGTTTTCTTTTAAATGTTTTCTAAATGATTCCCTTTTCAATCATCCGTCACATTAATATCCACACAAGATTCAATAGCATGTCAAGACTATTACGGTCAGAGAGTTTACCGTACTGACATGTTTATTGACGTTTCTAGTAATAGGATATTAGACCAGATTGTACGAGAGGTAATTAGACGGCATTGTAACAACATCATTAAACGCATCCTAGCAAGCCTATCGGTAGGCCAGCTTCTACTCCACTTGTAATACTTTAGATGTTTCACGAGGGTATCACTTTTCATAACATACAGTCCCCTTAATTCTCTAAGTAAATCAAAGAAATTGAAATTGCAATCCCAATTCCAAATATATCTCTATACAAATCTCTATATAAGTTCAATTCACCTCTATGCTCAAGTCTTACTCTCCCATACCCTCTTTTTGACACGTCCGCTTCCGTGTCTTCATGCTCGTCCATCCCCCACAAACGTGCCAATCGCAGTGGGGAAAAATTTTTCAACCACGTAGTTTTGATTTTCCACCACTTCTCCTCAACAATGTCCACCGAAAGAACCTTTATTGCTATTAAACCAGATGGTGTCCAAAGAGGATTGATCTCATCAATCCTTTCCAGATTCGAAAACAAGGGATACAAGTTAGTTGCTATTAAGTTAGCCAACCCAACCGAAGCTTTGTTGAGAGAACATTACGATGACTTGCAATCCAAGCCATTCTTCCCATCTTTGTTATCTTACATGTTGTCAGGTCCAGTCTTAGCCACCGTTTGGGAAGGTAAGGACGTTGTCAAGCAAGGTCGTGTCATCTTAGGTGCCACCAACCCTTTGCAATCTGCTCCAGGTACTATCAGAGGTGACTTTGCTATTGACATGGGTAGAAACGTCTGTCACGGTTCTGATTCCGTTGAAGCCGCTAAGAAGGAAATTTCTTTGTGGTTCAAGGAAGAAGAATTAAGCAACTACAAGAGTGCTGTCCACGGATGGGTTTACGAGTAAGCGTTTCGAATAATACTTTTGGTAATGTTTTTATAGCTTAAGAGTTTGAAATAACTATTGTTTATATATTCAATGAATTCTATTACTAAATTGATGTAGAAGTAATCTTTGGGGAGGCATTGGTGAAGATTTACGCATTCTGAGTAGAGGGAAGATTAAATTGTAAGCGTGGTAGGGACTGAGTAGCACATATTTGTAGAAAACGTATTATGGATGACATTAACAGCTTGAAGAAACCTAGATACGTCCATGAGTTGAGTATACGAAGGATTAGAATACACACACAATTTCTTATGTTACTAAGATACATCAACATATACCAGAGTAAAATCAAATATCAAACCAATTATTCCAATATGCCTGGGTATCCAGATAGCCTATAAGAAAGTGTTTTCCAATTATCATTCTAACTAAAGTAGCCTTAGGAACGATTTTCAAATGGGTGCAAAATCTCAACCGACTTTTTACAAATTACCATCATCCTCACATAACCTAGGTAAACCTTCAACCATAATCTCTCTTGATTAAATTTATTAACGCCCCAACTCCCCAGGAATGCTGCAAAATCAAGACAGCCTTTTTTTCGTGCCCCGAACCAATTCAGCACATTGAAAACTCTCTAACTAAACAAGTGCAAAGAGGTTGATTTTGTATTATACATAGATTGGATTTGATATCTGATTGATTGAATTGGAAATTGAATTGATTGATTTAGTTAGATTGATTCTTATTGCATATTCCAGGAGATTGACTGATTACTTGGGTGGATTATTACAATTGATACATAGACTCTGCAATAGAAGGAAGACTACGGTAGTTCCAAGGACATTACTTAAACTTTTCATCATAGCGATATAGAGGATTAAGAATCAAGCAGACTTCATTCCTATTATAATTTGATATAGAAGCTCACTTGTAGTTATACAATTCATTTGCATTTAACTTGTTAATGACCTCCATAGAACAAGATGACATGTTCAATGTCGGCGATGAAATAGATGAAATAGAAGACATCGAACAGCCTCTGCTGCAAGTGCGGCCAGATGAAGACATTGCCATGGAAGATGCCGTTGATGATGATGACCAAGACGAAAATGATGAAAATGATGATATTGAAGAAGATGATGATTCTAATGACTCGGATGATGACTCTGAAGAATCAGATGAAGAAGAGGAAGAAGATGAAACAAAGCCAATAGAGAAAGATTCCAATGGAGTTCAACCCAATGGAAATAAATCCAATGGGAACACTACCGGTGGAGAGGTTCAAAACGACGATTCATCCATCAAATCTCCAAATGTTGCGAATGGTGGTGCAGCTCCAAGTGATAATTCCGATGGTGAATTTGTTGCAACAACCTTCAGAGAGCAAGCCATTACTAAGGCCAAACTATGTACGGTTTTTGATATCACTCCATCCACTGCCCTTCCGCTAGCAAGTCAATGTCATTCGTTTGCGTTTTCAGAAGGTCCTAAATGGATTCTAACTGGTGGTGAAGATGGTTACATTAGAAAATACGATTATATAGCACTGATACAAGGAAAGTCCCCTTTAACCATGGCTCAAAAGCATAATATGGTTGATCTGGTGGCGAAAGCTGGGGTGATAATCTCCTATTGGGAGAACGAACAACCATTAACGAAAACTCAATTGATGAAATCTAATCCAAAAATTAAAGCAAGCGATTTCACAGGTGGTCTGATGACTTATGAACCAAAACCAAATCCAGTTTATGCTTTGGATGTCCATAGCAAAGGACTTTGGTGTTTATCTGGATTACAATCCGGGGGAATTTCCCTTTATACAATGATCTATAATGAAGGAGCAATACATCATTACTTCAAAGATGCTAAGCACTCTAAAACAGGACACAGTGATGCCATTTCAGTTTTGAGGCTCAATCGGGATCAAGACAAATTCTTAAGTGGTAGTTGGGATAAAACAATTAGACAATGGGATTTGGAAACAGGGAAGCTTTCCCAATTATATGAACCATGTACAGGACAATTGTCCAATATCGAGTATCGTCCTCTTGGTTTGGGTGATATGGAATTGTTCGAAGATGAGAATTCCGACGTGGATTCTTTGTTTGGTGATAGTGATGCGGAAGAAGAAAAGCCTGCGAAACAGACACCTAAATTTAATAGGAAAATCCGTAATGATCAAGTGTTCATGAGCTCAACTATAGATGGGACAGTCAACATTTGGGATGTTCGTACTGCCCAACCGGTGATACGGTTGGGAGTTACAGAAGGTGTTCCCCCTTGGTGTATGTCTTCAATGTGGTCAAACAATGGAGAATTGATATATGTCGGTAGAAGAAATAGTATAGTGGAAGAATTCTCTTTGAAAATGCCTCATTCAACGGTAAGTGGAACTAGGCAGCCTAACGTTGCTAAGGTGTTGAGCTTCCCAAAAATTTCCGGTCCTGTTAGTGCACTTGCAACCATGCCAAACTCTGATTTCATTCTTTGCGGTTCCAATGATAACATTAGATTGTATAATTTGGGATTGTATGAAGAGCTCGTTATTAACAGTAAAAATGTGACTGCTAGTTTCAAAAAACAAGCCACCCCATTTTTGATCATTCCTGGTCATCAAGGTGGGATCTTGAGTAGTTTACACGTTGATGAGACAGGTAGGTTTATGGTTAGTGCTAGTGGTAATAGGGGCTGGGGGCATGCAAATCATACCGATAGTGTTTTGATATATGAGATTAACTTTGAAGGGTAGTTGGATGGCTAAAGGGTAGATTACGAGGTGAAATCCAGTAACTAAACTACGAAGATTGAATCTAAAATAATGCAGATACACGAGACAATGGTTGTTAGCGGCAGCAATAAAATTATCACATATACAATAGACATATTCCAGAGGACGTTTTTTAATGTAGTTGTTCGTTATACCACTTTATCAGACGATCCACAGAAGTCAAACTGGATATCTTTTGCTTTCAATTGTTTTTGGAAAGTTTCCAAGTACTCATATAAATCTGTATACTTCTCATATACTCAACCATTTAATCTGCTTGAACTACAATACAAAATTCATTTGGCATTCGATCATAGAGAAGTCATCAAAGTTGACTTGGTCAGCAATAAAAATACATACGTATGTTGTGTAAAGAATGGTCAACATTCCTCAACTCAAAATACTAAAGAACTAAATTAGAAGCAATACAAAGTGGAGTAGAATTGGACATGAAAATGGTATATTGTACCTAGTGAAATAAAGAATGGATGAAAATCCTATTATAATTTGAATCCGTTTCGGCATAATCTTCCTTCACTTGAACCCATTCACTATGATAATCCAACAAAACTCTTTCCAAAATCACTCTCCCTAACGTACCTATAACTATCGCCAATAAACCCTACGCCAGCGTCCCTTGCAAAATTCAAGACGTTTTTTAAGATCCCCTGGGTTTGATTCGCATAAATTCCTGAATTTGCATAGAAACTTGGATTTGTTTTGACAATCAAGAAATGAACCAAGAATCCAACAAAACCAACAGTTACACTAATTCTAAGCAAAGTGAAATTATTCTTCGGTTGATCATCCTCAGGAATGAAGATCTTTTTAAACGAAGAAGTCAAGCTTGCTGAGGTTAATGTGATGCTCGATGCCAATGAGGTATTGGAGGAGTAATCCGTTTCGTCCTCAATTTCATGCGATACTTGGGAGGATATTTCTGCTTCTTGGATTACTATTATATCATGAAGGGGTAATTGTAATGAAGTTTTCTCTGGAGAAGGATTCCCTTTCGAGGTTGTTGTTGAAGTTGAAAAACCATTCACCTCATTTTGGGAATGCTTAGTTAGTACCTCTTCCAAGCGAATGCTTCCTTTTATATTTGAGGTTGTAAGCAATACTGAATGCTTATTAAATTGTTCAAACCAAGTATCAAAAGTCCCTGGGTTCAAGCAATCTATTGGATACTTTTCCAAAAGTGGCTTGACCTTTGTCAATACACATAAAAGATCTTCATCGGAAAGATTTCCAAATAAAAAAGTAGGAGATATAAGTGTATGGATTAAACTTGAATCGTATGAATCACCCACCTTCTCAAATATTTGATCTCTTCTTACCTGTAAAGCAGCGACATAAATATAAACATTTATTAACACTGAATTATAACTCCAAACAAAATCCCAAAGTATTAAAACTTGTTGTAGGTTTGAAATATCATGGCTAAATTGGGTTAATATACAACTCAAACCTTGATAGAAATTGTAACCATCATTTGATATTTTCACCAAAGAAAATAATTCGTAATCTACTTTCTCTAACAAGGCCGGTACTAATCTTAAATGATCTACTGATAAATTAATGGATGAAACCATGAAATCTCGAAAATGATATAATGTGATCTTTTCCAACATTAGGAATGATAAATCGGATTTCCCCGTATCTTCACAAACCAATAGTATAATACTGGCGATATCATGATAACCTTGATAATAGTTCAAGGAAGGATATTTTCGTAGTATTCTAACAATCAAATGAAAGAGTCTTTTCTTAAGAAGATCGATCTCTGATTTGGAAAAAATGGTTGTGAATGAATCATCTGTAGGTTTAGTTGGTAAATTACTGAATGAACGTTGGATATCCAACTTGACTTGTTCTTCATCTGGATGAGGTTCTGAATCAAGATCATCAAATTCGATATCTGTATCTATAACTACATCTAGTAAAATGGGCCAAACCTTCAGTCTAAGTTCATTTGTTATAAGACCATTCGTTGATCTCAGGAAATCTTGGAAATTCGCTATTGGATCTTCTCGAAGCAAAGCATTGGTGATTGCTCGTTCTTTAAGATTTAGAACTTGACCATCCAATGGCTTTTCATTGGTATAATAAGACTTGGATGAAAAATCCATTATCCAATCTGGTTGCACAGATTGTCCAAGCGGATTGGATATGGTTGAACCCAGGGACCTTCTTCTGGAAGCATTAATTAAAGGTGGTATATGATATTGTTCACCAAGTTCGGTGGGTTTTTTGATTGATTCCCTCTTTGTATCAGTTAGTTTATTTTGATTTGATGAATTGGATTGTTTGAATGATGTTAGATCAACTTGATCTAATATCGTCAGTTCAAACGTCATATTGGTTGTTATCAGGGGGGTTGATTTTTCGAGTGACAAGTGCGGGCTCAGGCAAGGGAAGAGAAATCAGAAGACGGGCTTGAGAAATCAGAAGATTATGAGGGAAGACAAATCAGAAGACGATGAGCTTGAGATCTAGGGATAGCTTGGTTGAATTAATCAATGTATTTTCGAAAGATTATCTTTACTTAAGTTTGGGAATATCACCAACTTTGGGGAATTTTCGTGTGTATTTGCCTGACCGTAGCGATTATTCTAAGAATGTGAATTATCTTGTAAGTAAGAATTCCCAATCATCTTGTAAGTAAGAATGTCGAATTTAAGTATGTTAGCTTCACTTTACTGTAGGTTTTCATCTCATAATCTGAATTACAATTTACCGATTAAGTTGCTATATAATACAAAGTGTAACATTGCACCCAATAACTTCCCTCATCTGTACCATGGTTAAATATCGGAAGTCTCGGAATACATTAATACGATAAGTCAACCAGAAAGTTATCAACCCCTGTTCAATGAATATTTGAACTCTCTATAACCTTCCCTTTAAACAGTCCTTTGGTAATTTGTCTTTTACTTCCAATGAACATTTTTCAAAGTTCTCCAAAATCGCCTAAAATCGTGCAACAAAACCGCCTAATCTCCAATTTTCTGTTTGATATATTGCAGCCATTTTATGAAGAGTACATTTGAATAAATACCATTAAAGTGAAACTCATCCACATTGAAACTTTGAAGCTCAGGAGTGAATTCATTCTTAGATGGGATAATGGGAATCATCGTATCTTGCAGCCAAAGTAGTGTCCACAAAATTTGAAACTTTTATTGAATGCTTCAAAAAGTATCTTGTTTCCATGTTACAGTGTGCATTCATTTTTGAAGGATTGAAATTTGAAAATGATTACTCATACTAATTCACTATTCACCTGGAAGTTCAAAACTTTGAAATTAATAATATTAATGGTACACTTGAAACTTGATCATTCTGTTGTACCACTTGGTTTCGCATTTATACCCAAGCGCTTAAACACTTGCAAAATACTCATTACATACCTGTAGGTTGGTTAACCACAATAACCCTAAATAAATATTCATTAGAACTAAGTGTATAGACGAATACGGTCAGATGGTGTTTTCACGTATTCTTGGTAATTGGAAGCAAATTTGATTCATGCACTTTGAATTGCCATGTAATATGTATTGTATCAATCTGATGAACCCTACTGTTTCAACTTATTATTTGAGATTGAATGTTCTATTTCACAACTAATCATCCCCTTCTTATTTAGGATAGCCAGGCATTTCCCCAACTTTCTTTTCCAATCACCACTTTCATCTTCTCCTTCACCAACCAAGTACCGTCTTCACCTCCACCAACAAAATACCGACTTCACTTCCTAGATAATGTAACAGGAGATTGAATATTCCAACAATCAAGAGGAAATACAAAATTTATCCATACATTAATATAAACACACAATACCTCACTTCCCTTCATTCATCTTGATCACATTGTAATGAAGGTCTGTTTCAATGTGGTACTAATTGGTTGCAAAAAATTTGAACCCTACACGCAACTGGAGTGAACAAGTTTGAGTTCTGATTCATTTTAAAAAAATTAGGGTATACTGGCTCATGATAGTGAATTACACTGTTTCATGATATTGATTTAGAATAGAGTTAAGAGTGTTTGTATTGTAACTACACAAAGAATATTTGATAGAATTGGCGGGATAGTGGGAAATAACTTACACAATCTTCCAACTCTCTATCAATTGAACCGGTATTTTAACATACTTGAGCAAGTCAAATAGATCAATAATCTTGAAGCAGATAAAAATTTTAAAGCAGCTCAATAGTCTTAAAACAGATCAATATCAGATCAATAGTCTTGAATCTTTGTAGAATCAGTTCAATCCCAGCCGCTAAAGCTACCCCACACTTCGCCACACGTGATCTTATCATTTCATGAACATTTCAACATCAATCCAAAACTACAATGAAGGCCACAATTGAAAACGAATACCTTAAGTTCACCTTCACCTCCGGTGAATTCTCCTCATTCCACCACATCTGGTTGCGTGACAACTGTCATTGTGAAGAATGTTATTACATTGCAACAAAACAAAGGTTACTTAATTCTGCTAGCATTGATCCAGAAATAGTCCCAGTAAAAACTGAAATTGGCAATGAGTTGACCATTTTTTGGCCAGATCATAAAAGTACCTACGATTTTGATTGGTTACATTTGCATTCATATTTTCCTGCTTTAGCCAAGAAGAGCAATTCTTTGCTAAGAGAACTTTGGCAAGTGAAGGATTTCACTGGAATAGTTGGTACTGCAACAACGGAAGGTTCTGCTTCAAATCCTTTAAGTGCAGAAACTGCATTGAAAGTTTTACCCAGTGTTGATTTCTCAACAATTGTAAATTCAACTTCAACGGATCCTATTAAGGATTGGTCCTTGAAGATTTGGAACCATGGGTTTTGTTTAATTGACAATGTTCCTGTGAATCCGGAAGACACAGAAACCCTTGTTTCAAAACTTTCTTACATTCGTCCAACTCATTATGGTGGGTTCTGGGATTTCACGTCAGACTTGTCTAAGGCAGATACTGCTTATACCAACATTGATATCTCATCTCATACGGATGGAACTTATTGGTCTGATACACCCGGTCTCCAACTTTTCCATTTGTTATATCATGATGGAACTGGTGGAACCACTTCACTTGTAGATGCCTTTAAATGTGCCGAGATTCTAAAACAGAATCATCCAGAAAGTTTTGATTTCCTTACAAAAATCCCAATCCCAGCGCATTCTGCCGGTGAAGAATTGGTTTGTATTCAACCAGACGTTCCACAACCAGTTTTTAAGTTGGATACTAATGGTGAATTAATTCAAGTTCGTTGGAATCAAAGTGATCGGTCAACAATGGATCAATGGAATGATCCGAAGGATGTTGTTAGGTTTTACAAAGCAGTTCGTCATTGGGTTGAAATCATCACGTCTCCTGAAAACCAACTCTTTTATCAATTGAAGCCAGGCCAATGTTTAATCTTTGATAACTGGAGGGTTTTCCATTCAAGGACGGAATTCACAGGGAAAAGGAGAATGTGTGGGGCTTACATTAACAGAGATGATTTTGTTAGTCAATTGAGGGTATTGGTTTTGGGTAGGGAGGAAGTTTTGAAAAGATTATAAAATGGTAACTTGGGTGAGTTGAAGAAGAAAGTGGTGATTAGAATTGATTTTCATTGCATTACAATTATCAAAAAAAGACCATAGTTAATTATTAAAGAAAGACAAAGTAACTTCATACATAAGTGTGCAATGTGTTGGTATGTTTTCAAAGTTAGATTAAAATTACTATAAATTCCTTATAAGAACGGGTTGAAGGAATTAAAGAAAAGTGTAAAGAATTGAATGAGTTTGTCATGGCGTCAATAATTACAAGTTTAACTAACATTTAGATGATTGGAATTAATATTGGCAGCCAATCCTCTTGTGCGAAATGCGCACCTGTAATAGTGAGCACTGAGTGGATAGTTGCCTTAATGAAATACATCATAATGAACAATTTAAACTAGCTTTAGTTTATTTGACCAAGACACTTATGTAAAGTGAACGATGTATACGATGTATTGAAATTGTTAAATAGAACGAGAGATGAGGGTGATAATGTGGAGGGAAAACGAACCAGCCACGCCATTGCCATCCAAGTGAGGGGCACAATTTCCAATGCAAAAATTTTTACACCAAATGTCACCTCAAAGTGCTAAACTTTTAAACCAAATGTCACCTCAAATTGCCTAATTTTTAAACCAAATGGCAAGATCGTAACAAGTACCAATCAACTTGAACCGTGGTTTTAAAATGACATCATGAATGCTGTATTAAATGTCTTTTAACATTGAGTATTCAATCAATATTTATTAAGTTTAAATATCTTTCACATCACTTTTTTGCATCAAAATGTTACAGAGGATCTCATCTGAAAAAATATCTGTACGGCTCTAATTTATAGCTTGACCAGTGTGGATTGTAATGAGGCAGTAATTGGGAATTTGGATTTGTCACCTCATATGTCACTCTACAATAAAAATAAGAAGTGAACATTAAAGCAAGTTAAAGAAGTTAACATTTAAGCAAGTTAAAATTAAAAATTGTTAAAGCAAATTAACATTTTAAGTTAACAATAAGTCTCTAAGTTAATTTTTACTAAAAATATCAAGTTAACCAAAATCTAATATTAGTATCAAATTAGTGTAATGAGTGGAGCCAATCAAGACGTTTCCATTTCCCCTCAATTCGTGCCACTAAGGCAATGAACTAAAATTTTTCTTCAATATAAATAGTGCCAATTCTCACAATTTACTTTATTATAAGTAATGAAGTTAGCAGAGGCTTTAAGACTACGTAAGGATTACGATACAAGAAGGAACTATCTCATTAGTCGTATTCAAAACAATTGTAAGGTCCAAGAAGGTGAAGTTGTGCAAGAAGAACCTTGGAGTTTGGTGAGGCAATATGAAGAGTTGTCAAGACTCATGATGCTCCTAATAACAAAAATTAATGATGTTAATTCGGTCACAATTGTTAAATATGCATCATTACTAGATAATACAGGCGATTCATCTGTTGGTGATAGCATTTCCAATACCTTGCCGAAGGCATTGAAGGTTTCTGAAAGATCCTTAAGTTTTGCTTTGGCAGAGAGATCCATTCTAGCTGAGAAAATCGAAATGTATAGGCAGATGGCTAGGAGTGCTACTACAGTTGATCAGTATCGTAGTACTAAAAGCGAAATCAAAATTAAAGCAACTGTCCTGGTGACTGATGTTCAGAAAAGAATTGATAATTACCTGAAGTTATTGAGGTTATTGGATACGACAATTCAAGAAAAGAATTGGACAGTAGATATTGAAGATATTGAGGAAGAGGAGGAAAAATCAGAGTTGGAAGTCAACTGAGGGTTTGTGGAAAATTAGCTAATATGAGTATCAAGTGTACATTCCTCAACTAGGGGAAGTACATCAATCTTTAAATATTAACATTAATGTTATTCAAGATATATTCCGGTACTCTAACATAGGCGAGTGCTACCCCCGAGATATTGATTTGCTTGCAAATCTTATTTCATTAGTTTTATGTCAAACAATCCTTACATATTGTATTTGTCATTTACACTAGTACACTTTATTGTTATATTTTATTATCAAGCACTGATATGTTAGAGGAGGGTGGGTTTGGGGGAATTAATATAAAAATTAAAAAAATTGAACCGTAGTTCTGGGCAGATAAATGTGCAGCCAATGTAGAATAAATTTGCAGACATTGGAAATTTCAACTGACTCTCAAGAATCCTAATGGGCAATCTTAAATCTTCATTTTTGAAGCATGTCCGTCGGATTTTTTTCTAATGAATTCATCACATCTTCTGATGCCTCAAACCTACTTCTAGTTGCTCATCGTATGCTTTTATTTTCATATATTATCAAAACTTCTTTACTATTTTGAAGCGCTATTCACATATTTCACGAGTAATAACTTACTACATATTTAATAACGAGTAATAACTTACTACATATTTCATAACGAGTAACCTACTCTAGGATACGCAACCACTCCGAAACATTGGCTAATTAGGTCAGATTTTTAATCTTTAATTTCCGGGGGATTTTACACTTGTCCCCACCTTCCATACTCTTACCTTAAGTGAAGAATCTTTACCTTAGCGATTGTTTGACCTTCACACCACATTTTCATAAATTTCCAGGTCAAACATATGGTCATGTTAGAGAAGGTTAATCTTAAAGATTATCTAATACATCATTATTGACAAGATTAAACCTAAATTTTGGTCGTCTTATTCAAACAACAATTACTAATTAAAGAGAAATGGCTTATTACTAATTAAAGAGGAAGGCTTATTTCAAATTCAAAGGTCTTTTAATGGCTTTGAAAACCAAATGCACCAAAAGTGCTGCAAAATATGCCGATTGCTGCAAGTATACGCAGATCAATTGCTGCAAATTCAAAAGCAATATTCCACCAAACTTTAAATCTGAATTTAGAATAGAACTACAGAATTCAAGGTGTATCTTATAATTTCATATACAAGTTTATTCATGTGTGAAAGTATCCAGTTAAATAGTCTTTGATTGGATGAATAATTATTGAGAAACATGGAACCGGAGTTCCATCAGAAAGAGAATTTTTATCATCGATAATAATAACAAAAAAATCCATTATTGTATAATAGTCACCATTCACTAAGTAGCTTCGCTATATCCGCTATTCTATATCAAGTGGCTTCGCCACTCTCTATTAAGTGACTTCGCCACTCTCTATCAGTGGCACACTTAGTAGAAGATAGGGAAACCTTCACCCCAACCAAGAGTATCATTGAATCTCAAACCAAGCTCCAACTTTTTAATCTCTGCGAAATCATCTTCAGTCAAATCAAAATCATTGACATTTAAATTAGCATACAATCTATCTGGATTTCCACTCTTTGGAATGACAGCAATACCTCTTTGAGTGGCCCATCTTAATAAAACTTGAGCTGGGGACTTTTCATGTTTTGAAGCAATAGCTTTAATGGAATCATGTTCCAATAAAGTTGGAGCCTTAAGAGCGACTTCATTACCGATTTCCAAGAAACTTTGAGGACCAAACGAAGAATATCCGGTGATATGAATTCCCCAACTTTGAACGTACTTAACCAAAATTTGTTGTTGCAAATAAGGATGATGTTCAATTTGTAAGACAGCTGGAGGAATTCTGGCACTTTTCAATAAATCTTGAATCAATACGGTGGCAAAATTGGAAACTCCAATAGAATGGACTTTCTTATCATCAACAAGTTTTTCAAGACATCTCCAGGTATCTAAAATTGGGATTTTCGCATCAACTTCTGAGGTCAATCCAGCAGGATAAGTTTCTTCAATTGGTACATATGTGAATGAAATTGGGAAATGCATAAGATACAAATCGATATAATCTAAGCCAAGATCGCTTCTACCTTTTTCGAAAGCGGTAGCAAAATTCTTTGGATCATGGTAAGTGTTCCACAATTTACTGGTAATAAACAATTCTTCTCTACTAACCAAACCATCATCAATTGCTCTTTTCAAACCTTGTCCAACTTCTTTTTCATTACCATAATCTTGGGCACAATCGAATAAACGGTACCCCACTTTAATAGCATTATAAACTTGATCAGCTACAGTATCATTGGAAACTTTCCATGTACCGAACCCAACAAGGGGCATTTCGTATCCAGAATTTAATTTAACAGACATATTTGAAGTCTAAGCAATGTGGTAGCAAGTTCTTTTATACCGAGCACTTTAAAATTTATCTAAAAACCGTTGGGCACCAGGGTAGACCTTCCTTGATCTCACACGTGACGTCACTTAACCCGTTATGATTTTTGGCAGATTCCGGTGGAATTGAAAAACTACAGGGATGGGTTAGGAGGGGTAGGTGAGAAGAGATGGTAAGAACTTAGTAGAGTTATTCTTAGTAGAAAGTTATGCTTAGTAGAGAGTTGTGCTTAGTAGAAATGTTGCTCAGTAGATAAGAAGAATAATGCTTAGTAAATATGCTTAGTCGTCCACAAAACAGAGATAGATATTAATATGTGAAGAAGGATTCCTAAGCATTATTGAAAAACCTGGCTCAGGTTGAAATAATCCGGGTCGAAATGGAGTGTCACAGAGTCCCCAGGAATTCGCAATCACCACAATTTTTGTTAGGCGTTCCCCGGAGTGGGGTGTCCCATAAAGGTAGTTGTCCCGTATGAAGTGACAAGGTGACATACTTGTGCAGTGGCTAATTTATCCTGAATAGAATCGTCAAGGGAATTATTGTTATAAATGCTGGTGAACAATATTGGGTAGAATTAGTAATTGGGATTATTAGTAATGCCTTGTACAGTTCCCATTTATCTTACGATTAGACGGCTCCCGTATATCATATTACATATTCCACTTGACCCATATTCCTTACCATTAAACATATTCACTTGGCCCATATTCCTTACCATTAAGCATATTCACTTGGCCAATATTCCTTACCATTAAACATATTCACTTGGCCAATATTCCTTAAACATATTCGCTTCACCCCCGCATTCTAGAAGCATCTTAATTCATCTTATCTTCGTAGGACTGTAATCTTTGCGCTTTTCCACTTTTTTCCAAAACTTTACGAAAGTCTTTGCGAGTTCATCTGTTTCACAATTTCATCTGGTTTGATATGAGCATCTTTAGCCTGATTTTGTTGGCATGTTCCTAGTTATGGTTTGGGGTGACTTGAGTACTTACAAAGATACTTGGGCAAACTGGACAGACAAAAATATGCTGAAGCTTCTTGAAATGCTTCAATTTAATTTTAACCTTATTTACTTTTAATTATGCATCCTGCTTATGAAGTTAATGGCTGCGAAATGGTTGCAAAAAGGTGCAAAAAATTTAGTCCATATAAGATTAACTTTGTAAGTAGATTAATCCAGATAAGAGGTAGAGATCGATTTATATGAGCAATATTCATTAGAAATACATTCTATGGCTTGCTTATGTATTTCTATAAAGTGAACTCAAATTCTGAAGTCCTAATGGACTAGATTAAAACTAGGGAAACACTACAAATATCTCTATTCATATCTATTCATATATCCTATAAAACATATCAAGTCATCAAATACAATTCCATCGATTGGTGTCTTCAGAACCATCGAGCTCACAGAGCTTATTTAATACTCTCTGCATTCTTTTACCTTTCCTATGGCTTAATACCTCTATTTAATGTTGCATCTCATTGTTTGTTGTTGTACCTTATTGTTCGCTCTTGCACCTTATTGTTGCACGTTGTCTCCTTCACGACTTCTCTTGTAAATTTGTAAAACTGAAAACAGTCCTAATTGGGGGTAAAACAATACCAGTTGTTGCAATCAGTCCATCAATTCCCTTATTTATCACCTCTGCATGAGGAATCTTTTCATCTTTTTCTGGGGTTTTTTCACCTCTCTTAAGTCTTTCTTGTTCTTGTAAACTACTTGTAGCAGCAGCCAATAAATATAATGAAGGTCTATCTGATTCTTGATGAAGCATTTTTGGAGATTCCAGAGGAGTTTGCAATGGAGTATCATCGGGAGATATCGTGAATTTATTTTTCAAAATAGGACTATTAGGTCTTGATTTCTTATTGGCATAGAATTCAAGGTTTAATGAACTTGAAGATGCTTCACGAGGTAATGGAGGTAAATTCAAAGATGATGAAGAATTTTGATGAACCAATGGAGTGAGAGGCTTCAATCTGGTAAGGTTACCACTTGATGATAATGATGTCAGTTTGAAATATTCACTTATATTTGATAATGAAGTCACCGATGGTGGATGCATTCCTTTTAGGTAACTATCCTTGGAATAGGAAGTATCTGGTGATGTGCTAAGAGATTGTGAAGCAGATGTATTGGTACTATTTTGACTGAAAATAATACTGGTATTACTTGGAGTTCTAGTTGGAAATACATTCAATGCAGGTAGGAAGGTTGGATATGTTGGTGGTGCTGAGATTCCTGGTGGACTTGTAGAATTGGATGCCGGGAAGCTTGATTGACTCGGTGTGTTTTGTCCGGATGTTTGGATATGAACTGGTGCTTGTCCTGGATGTGGGGCTTGGCCTGGATGTGCTTGGCCTGGATGTGCTTGGCCTGGATGTGCTTGGCCTGGATGTGGCCCTGGATGTGGTGCTTGGCCTAGATGTGGCCCTGGATGTGCTGAATGTGGTGCGGAAGTAAAATGTGGAGCTTGACCTGTCGGTACAGTGGCCGGTTGCGGTGTTTGAGTGGCTTGGTAGGTTTGTCCGGGTTGCAGATTTTGTGCTTGATAAGTTTGCACATAAACTGGGGAGTGAGTTTCATTTCCTTGAGGAACCAGACCTACTGAAGAATTCACATATTGTTGAGAATAATGAGGATTAGCAAATTGAGGTTGATAACTTCCAAAACTTTGAATCGGTTGAACATAATTAGATAATCCTTGAGATGATCCAACTCTCACAAGTCCATAAGGACTATAAGAAAGATGTTGACCTGGAATTTGATGTTGAATAAGTCCTTGTTCATATTCATAATAATCTTCTTCACCAACCATATTATTCTTTCTCTTTCTACTCAGTGGATTATTATGTATTCTTAAATGTCTTGTAAGTTCATCACTTCTACTGAATCTTTTAGTACATGAAGGGAATGTACAAGCATGAGGTTTTTCTCCAGTATGAGTACGAATATGTCTTGTTTGATGTTCCAACCTATGGAACGCTTTATCACAGAAAGTACATTTATAAGGTCTTTCTTCTTTATCCTTCATTGTGTGGAGTGTGTAGTGGGGTGTGTGTTGTGTAGTGTGTTGTGTATCAGTAGTGTATCAGTAGTCTACTATCTTTGTATATCTCTATCTATCCTATTCACTCTTATCAAAGGAAACTTTGTCGATGACTTTTGAGGGATAATCCCGGGATTAAAAAGACCTGGAAGCTGAGCCTGCATGTGAAATTTGCCTCCACAATCAAAAGAAATGGACGATCTTCCCCAGATGAGAGTATGTTGTTCCGGTGTGGGGAGATGTAGGTGAAGAAGCAAGGTTGTGCCTGTTGTTATAAGATTACTTAGGGGTTATATAAACAAACATTCAAAGCATATTCTTAAAATAATCTAGATTATCTTCTTTACTAATCTAAAATCTTGATCAAGTTCCGAGGAAGGATGCGATCTACTAGTGGCTTATCTGAATGGAGACAAGGAAAGGTTAATCCCACGGGGTTGAACCTTGAATAAACCCCCGAATAAATCCCCGAATTTACATAAACCCCCGATATAAACCCCCGAATCTCGAAGGGTTCATGGATACTGCCGCTTGATACCCCCCACCCCACTTGACTCCTATCTTAGTTATCTCTAATCACAAAAACGCCCTTGCGTGAAAAGTTTTTCCGATGGGTTGTGTTCCTCATTAAGACAAAGCCACAATAACCAGGGTCATGAAGTGGGGAGACTCCCTTTCGGAGTAACTTTCGGAAAAGTTGCAAATTCTTATTGAGTAGGCTTAATAATGGAGGAAATGTATCATAAGTATATGTAAAATTTGGAATGGTATACTGAGATATAATAAGTAAACCTGCTTGGAAGGAATTATTGAAGAAGAAAATTAAGTAATTCTACGGAAGAATAAGAAGAAGACACTGAAGGATAGTAAAAGAATTTCCAACACTGAAGATTAAGAAAATTTCAATACTACACTTAAGAATACTTCTGATGACTGAAAAGACTTAAATGAACTCTGACTTACATCGTTTCAAACCAAATGAAAAACTTTTCAACTATTTTATATAACTCCAATCTCCGTACTTACCCGAGCTTCTTAAAAACGTTGTCTCATGCGTATTTGTACATAAATATGGTGTGTTTATTACATCATATTAGCTAACTGGATAGATAGCTGGATAGATAGCTAACTAGGTAGATAGTGATAGCTAACTGGATAAGATAGAACTAATAAGATATTTCATAGACTTGGATTACACATCAATAACACATCACTATAGCATATTAAACTTAAGCAATGAAAATAGGTTTACATCAATTTCCACACCTTGTTAGATATCGGTTTGTGTTGATGTTGCAATTTTAAACAATACAAATTCAATGTGTCATTCGAGCGTTTCCTACACACAAAGTAAACGTTCTTGGTTAAGATACTGCTCATATTTTAACCGCCTGTTTAGGAACGTCCATCCTTTAGAGAATTGGGCTTCGTTATTCCCATGATATTATTTCCTTGTGGTTCATTGTTTTTATTGGGGATATTTTATTTGTTGAAGCTTCATAAGTCATCATGCAATCTTACTTAAATTAACCTTAGATACTTTAACTTTGTATTTTACCGAGGGTTGACTGATTGTGAATTACCGAGGTTTCTTGTGGTACTGTGAGATTGTTACGTAGATTTTATACTATAGATTGTACTATAGACTGTACTATTGATTGTACCAATTATACTACATATTTCATACCATGGATTGTACTATATAATCTGTAGTACGTTATTTGGATTATCAGCTTTTTACCTAGGAACATCTATGACTTTGTTTTGTTTCATTATGCATGCTCTATCAAAGTGACTTTGCCTTATCAAATTTCATCAACTTCGTATAGAACCATTTAAATGTGTTATTCTTTTCTTAATCTTATTAAGAATATTCCTACTAACATAAGCCTTTTAATAATATATTATAAACTAGCCAACTACTTGGTATGTTATCTAAATAAACAAAACTTTTATCCAATATTGTTGCAAAATGGGTGCAAATTTTAAAAAATGTATCAAGTTTCTAAGTTAACAAAAATTTACAATATTGGATGAAAATAGTATAAAATACACAGTATTACTTTTATTTGTCAAATTCAACGATGAAGAGAAATCCAAGTTTTTGTAGCGTCAGCACAGTCATTTCATTAATTATCAAAAGAATTTAATATTTTCATAATGCTAATCCTCTTTATCAAATGAATTTACTATTCTCATAATAAGCTATTCTATGAATTTAATATTTCCATAATCTAACTCATCCTTTCAAGCTCACCACATCTTTCATTAGTTATAGTTTCAAGTTTTGGATTGAATTTAATCACCATCAAGAATTGTTACATAGGGTGATTACTTAGTCTTTATGCCAATGAAAACGCTTAAAATATTTGTACTCCTAGGTTATAGACAAAGTTAAGAAGATTTGCATTGACGTTTCGTTCTTATCGTTGCAATGACAAAGGAACATCTACCCCGGAATTTCCTAACCCCGAACATAATGAATTCCACATAACCAAGAGGAGATATGGTTGCAAAATCACAATGCCTTTGGCTGCAAAACCCCTTTGGAGCATTTTTCATTAAAACGAAAATAGGCTTCAAAAATCCTCTCCAATTGGATTACTTGATAAATTGCAACATGCCACGGATAAAAATACAAGAACATTTATAAACATTATTTAATCCTCATCAAAAGATGTAGTAATAAATCAACTTAGTTCTTACGATTAAAACTAAAAGAATTGAAGTCGTAGCTCCGAGTACAGTCAAAGCATGAAATCATGGCTTTAAATACTATTCAAAGTATGAAGCATAGCTCGAAGAAAAAGGTCAATGATGAAGTCATACCTTTAAGTACGGTCAAAGTATGCTTAGCTCCAAGTACAGTCAAAGAATGAAGCATAGCTCCAAGTACATATCAAAGAATAAAGCACAGCTCCAAGTACATATAAAAGAATGAAGCACAGCTCCAAGTACATATCAAAGTATGAACTCTTCTTTAAAGTTCCCATCTTTCTATCCAAAGTCATCTCAATTCTCAAAAATCATACTCAAAATCCAACCACTTGTCGAACCATTGCAAATTACCTAATAAATTATCCCCAACATCATAATCCCCATTATTCAAAGCATCACTTTGAACATTTTCTGGAGAAATTTCCAAATCACCCTTTGGCTCCACTTCGACTTTCACCTCATATTCATCGTCTCTATAATTTTGCCTATCCAACAATTGACTTAATTCGTTTGTTTTATCACCTTCTGTATTTACACCCAATTGGGTGAACATTTGCTTATTAACATCGCTTGAACCATGATCGATACCAATATTACTCAAGGCCTTTATATCTTCACGTAACTTCAATATGAGAATTCTATTGGCCATTTTAAGGGCCCATAAACATTCCTTAGCCATCTTGAAACGTTCCCTAAAAATGATTTTCCCAAGTTCATTTCTAACGGGGGAATTCTTCAACACACCTATCAACTTTATTGACTTTTGGAGAATCTTCCTATTTTGTTCTGGGAAAACACCCCCATTAATCATGGTAATTGCATACACTCCAACATTAAATAGAAGTAGCAACACCATATACCACGGACTATATAATCCACCATTTTTATTACTTTTATCCATTAATTCTACAACCCCATGACATGCTTCAAGTACAAGTTCAATACGAAGACCATGAGAAGCCACTCTCCGACCAATATAATTGAACATCAACTTACCATGAATACACATCAACAAATCATAATAATGGAGTTTGACTTGGACTTTGCAACCAAGATTCGACGTTTCTAGCTTCTTATTATAAAGGTCATCGTTTGAAAACCCATTTTCATTAAGCCATTGTCTCATTTTGGCGAGTTCCATATTAATTTGTTGGTATTTCACAAGATCTGGGTTATCATCACTCATTGTATGCACAAAGTTTCCAATCCGAGCAAGATGTAACATTGCAAATGATTCCAAGGTTAACCAATTATCTCTACGTTCATCAAACGTTGGGAATTCTCTTACCCGATTTTCGTCTGTTAGTCCGCAATACCTCCCAGTTTGTAGTCCCAAGACTCTATCCATTGTATAAACACACCAATAAATTCTTTTTGCTTTAAGACGTTCATAATTCGTTGAGGTTGTAAGAGGAGGAACCGTCTGTTCCAAACCCATTGATTTGGCCATGAAAACGGCTTGACCAAGTGCATGGTAACTTGATGTTTGTCTATGACAAACACGCAAGTACAAAGTAATTAACAACCAACTTTGAATCAATTCAAATGATTCCCATTCAAACGAAAGAACCGAAGTCACCTTGTGAGCATATTTGAAATAAACTTCTTCAAGTTTAAGCAATTCATAATCGGGGCCCTTTTGTTTTGGGAATTCGGAGAATCGAATTGCAAGAGCGTAAACAAGATATAACAAAGCTGAAAACAATCTTGTTTGATGAGTTTTACTATCTGAATCAGTGGCTGTTAATTCTTCCGATAATAAAGCATTGTAAGCTTGTATTTGCTCTCTGAAAACCGTTTCATGAAGAATCGAATATAATGGATTAACTTCGGTGAAAAACACATTGATGAGTTTTTCGGTATCAACGGTTACTTCAGGAACAGACGGCAATTCATCTGGTGTCAAGTACTTATACCCTGACAAATTCCAGCCAAAATATTGAGTTCTTGGAAGTTTCACTTGTTGTTGAGATTCAACACTCAAATTCGCATACATGCTTCTACAAAGTTCAACAGCCAATAGATTCTGATGTCTTCGGGAATATCTCCATTTGTTACTTGGACTAATAAGAATGCGATCCAGTTCTTTAATATCTGGTTCATTATTACGTGCTGTCTTAAACACGTCTCTTGAATGGTCTGCAAGTAAACCTTCAAGATATTGAACCCTATTTTCCAAATGACTTATATAAGCTTGTTCTCTACTTTTATTTATTACGGGTAAACCAAATGGTTCAACAGTGCCGAGAATGACCTTTTGCCTTTTTGATATGAAATGTGGGTTTGGTTCATTGATATTGATTTCGATATTATGCGGCAGTTCAGGTTGAATATGATGGGTGAAGGTGGTGGAATAATTACAATCCTTCTTTTGTTTGGTACAATTGACACAAGGATGAGTTCCGGAACATTTAATCTTTTGAGTCCTACAACGGTCACAAGCTCTAGAAACTCTCATCCTAGGTTTATCTTCTGGAGATTTATAATATGAAAGTCCATTATTTACTCCAGTGGATTGAATAGATCCAACGGATGGTATATGAGCTTCACCTTTATTGCCAAGTCCACCTGGAATTACACCTGGAATTTGGTTTGTTGCTCCTGGAATTGTTGCTCCTGGAATTTGATTGATACCTCCAACCAATTGATTATTCATTTGGTTTACACCAGTTAATTGTTGATTAAGTTGAGCAAGTTGTACAGGGTTTTGATTTGGGGTACCAAAATGTACTGCACCTATTGATCCTGGTGGAAATTGTTGAGGTTGTAAAGGTTGACCTGGTTGACCGGATGGTTGACCACTATACCTTCGATCCAAGTTTGGAGTCCTGCCCTCTTGGTATTTCCAGTTCTTGTCCATAATGTTGATTTTTTGTTAAGAGTGCGTAGCTTTGAAGCTGGAGGAGATAATGGATGTGAAATTGTAAGAGCAAAATAGTCACCCAAATGATTAAGTGTGGAGTTTTCTTATGATGATCATTAATTTAATGATCATTAACTATTTAATGGATGATGATCATTAACTATCAGTTGAACAACCAAGAGAAGTCAGGATGGGGTGTGTATTAAGGTTTTGTATTATAAATATGAATTATAAATACAAATGTATTATAAATATAAACAAGGGTTATGTAAATAAGGGTGGATGATAAATAATATCAAATGGCTTAGGAATAGAACAAATTCATCTTTGTATTAGAATAATAAACGTATCTTGGAATAACAAATCTTGGAACAGTCTTGGAATAAACACAGCCTATCCTTGGAATGAACCCATAAACGATCATACCCTTAGAACAACCTTTCAAATTTGTCTTAGCATATTGCATATGAAAGGTTGCTTATCAAATGTAATTCAAAAGAATTTTGTAGGACCCTTCCGAATTCGGATATCAACGACTTTTACTGGTTAGATCTATCAGATCAATTCCTAACTGGAGGAGAAAATCCAAAAGAGGTATGTGCTCAAATTGACTCGGGAATGGCTCGGCTGAAATTGGTATGACTTGGGTGTGCGCTCAACTTATGGGGTTAATTATTCAATATTCAATTTAAAGTAAGAATCACATTACGATTGGAAAGTATTCAATTTAAACTTAGAAATACATTGCGATTGGAAAGTATTCAATTTATAGACATACACTACGATTGGAAAGTTTGATGTATATTAGTACTTTTAATATGTGGACTCAAAAGATATTGTAAATTCATTATGTATCATATTGTAGAATCCTTGTAATTTAAGAAGATTAGACGATCTAAGGTTTATTTGGCATTTACTTTAAAGCAAGCCTTTAAATTGGACAATAGAAGGTTAGATTAGACCAACCAAACTTCTACAAATTTTAATTCAATATATCAATCTTTTAAATAACATTTGAGTACCAAGTTGAATGACATTTGAATACCATGCTGAATGCCATTCAATACCTATGCCATCCCCGTTGAATGCCATCCCCGTTGAATGCCATACCCGTTGAATGCCATTTTGCGCCCTTATCTTGAAACGGTTGCATTTAGGCTGCATTTGTGTACGTATACACAACCATGTTGAAATCTCTAAAGCTCTTTATATGAATGATTTAGAATTTGTCAATTTAAGTTGCGCCTTTAGGCACTATAAAAATACGATAGCCCTGTTGAAGAAGATAAATAAGAAGGATATCTGGTTCACTTTCTCAAAGTACTATTAAACGGTTGGATATGTGAAGTTTAAAAGGTTTTTACTTTAAACTCACCTTGGTACTTGAATACCTCCCAAATTTTATGCTTGAATACCCCCATATTTTGGATCTTGAATACCCATATTTTGAAAGCTTGAATACCTCCCATATTTTAATTTGGATGCAAAGGAAAGCAATCTATCAAATAATGAACAACAAGTGAGAACAGAGTATTTGATTGTAAAAGTTACCAGGTTGATAGGAATTGGATGACCAGGGAACACTTGAGCAAAATTCTACACCTAGGTTTAAACCTTATAACAACTTATTCCCGAATAACACCTTTTAAACACATTCCATCACCATTTACTTGAGCTGATCAATATGCTGATGAAATTGTAATGTACTTTTAGCTGACCAGTATACTTTTGACACTTATTTGCAAACACATCATTAGCGAGTCAATTTATCCCGCATTTCAGTCACAATTGTATTGCCTTCCGCAAGCTCATTACTATTGTTGATGTGCGTTATAAAACTTTGACAATCTTAGTGTGTTTGCCACTTTCATCAAATTGCTTTGTTCTATAAGTCTACAAATCCAATTCCCCTTATAAACGGCAGTCCACTCAGCACGAGTAAATTGAAAATTAAATACCATCACTCTCCCATCATGCAAGAGCTTGAGAGAAACCTTCCATAACCCCAACTTTGTCAACTTTGGCCTCTATACGACCAAAGCACTTAAAAAATATCATTCAACTTCCGTTTTGCAACCATTTTATGCAGCAGTACGCATGTACAAACACCGCAGAAAATAAATACATAGCCCTAATATTTTTACAGTGGAAATAATCGGCATTAAGGGAGTGAATAGAAATCTTCGGGATTAAGTGCAGTAAATCTCTTCGAGTATGGAGTGGTGGAATTTGTTGGTGGACTAATGTGTTCAGGATGTGTTCAGGATTAATATGTCTATTCAAATGTATATACAGAAAGTACTCCTGAGCTAACTCCCACCCTATTAAACTCATACCTGCTTGAAGTGGTTCGTTTTTTTCTGCAGATGTGTAATTTTTTTTTGCACCCATTCGTAGCAGGTTTGTGTAACTTCAATGGTTTACGAAATATGCAGCTAAAAATATATAAACGCCTTAGATGCCCGATCCAAAAGTACCAATGCTTCTTCTTTTGATCGCTCTTGTGGGTACTGCTGTTGCAGATCAAATCAGTGGGGTATTTACTGATTTCAATGCCTTTCCCGTTGTACAAGCACAACCATTTGCTCCATATAGTTATCAACTCTCTTGGGCGTTGGATGGAACGATCCAAAAACCCGGAGATACATTCACACTTACACTTCCATGTATTGTTGGGATCCATAATACTGTTTTGACTTTGTCTGCTGATAGTCCAACGTATGCAACTTGTATTGCCACGGACGCCCAAATATATACTCGAGATTCACACTTTGCTTGTGTTGTTTCTGAAGCCCTTACTCCTGGTATTACTGCTCTGGGTAGGGTAACCTTTCGAGGAAATTGGAATGTTGGTTTAACTGGGCTGGATGATGATTTGTATTGTGCACGTTTACTCAGTCCTGGTGATAGTGGTGTGTTTGTACGTGATGGTCCAAATAGTCTAGGCACATTAGCATCTTTTCCTACTGGAGGTAGGGACCAACTTCCTGCTGAAAGTAACCATGTAGTATTTGAAGCTTATGGTGATTTGTATCTTTCTGTGTTCATAGGCCATTCATGTCCTAATGGTCACTTAAGTGGGACATTAGGCTATACCTTTGATAACTTCATTATTGATTGTGATTCCCTTAAATTTGGGTTCACCAAAGGTCTTAATTATTGGAACAAGCCATTGACTTTTGAGACCGATTTTGAATTCATTCACACTTGCAATGGACACACAGTATCCTTGGTCTATCTGGGACTCCCAGTCGGTTACAGGCCATATATTAGCGGGTTCCAACATCCCAATATAAATTATTTGGGTGAGCAATTAGGTTCATACAAGGATCAATTCCGCTGTCAAGGTTCCCCTGGACTGGTCTTCAGTACCTTTGTTAAAAATTGGGGTACAAATCCAACTGGCCTTACACCTAATAATGTGATTATCGTTACGGAAACATTCCTTGGTATCAATACAGATGTGAGTACTGCCCCAGCCCCAACCGATGGTACTGTTAAAACTGTTTTTGTGAAAATTCCTATTCCAACCACAACGGTGACATTTACTGGGACCAGAAATGCCACCACAGTGACTGCAGATCCTGTTGTTGGGATCACGAGAACAGTAGCTGTGGAATTGCCAATCCCAACAGTCACTCTGCTGCAAACCTGGACAGGCAATCTTACTACATCTACTGTCACTGCCAATCCAGGCCAAACAGCTACAGTCATTGTTGAACTCCCAATTCCTACACTTACTTACACTCAAACATGGTTGGAGTCAACTACTTCTAGAAGGACCACCTTGGCCCCAATTGGCGAAACAGCAGCCGTTATCGTATTTGTACCAATTCCAACGGTAACAAGAACTGACACATGGACTGAGTCTGTAACTGGAAGTAGTACCGTCACTGCTGAAATTGGTGGGACAGCCACTTTCGTGGTTGATGTACCCATTCCAACAGTTACCAGAACAGACACATGGACTGATTCTGTAACTGGAACAAGTACAGTCACAGCTGACATCGGTGGGACAGCCACTCTCGTCATTGATGTACCGATTCCAACAGTAACTAGAACTGACACATGGACTGAATCTGTCACTGGAACAAGCACGGACACTGCTGCTATTGGAGGTACAGCAACTCTCGTCATTGGTGTACCAATTCCAACGGTAACTAGAACGGACACATGGTCTGGATCTGTCACTGGAACAAGCACAGATACTGCTGCTATTGGTGGAACAGCCACCTTAATTATTGATGTACCAATTCCAACAGTAACTATTACAAGAACCGGCACTAATAGTTTTGAGTCAACCACCACGGTCACTGCTGGCGTGGGAGGCACTGCCACCGTCATTGTCGAAGCAGTAGCCCCTACTGTTCCTGTTGTTACCGTTACCAATACTGTTATAGGCACTGGCACTTCCACCAGAACCATCACTGCCACCGTAATCAGTGGAACTAACACAGTGGAGATTGATGTGCCTGTTCCAACTGTTACCGTTACAAGCACTGCTTCAATTGGTGCAACAATTACGTCCACTGTTACGGCGGGGCCTGGACAAACTGGAAGTGTTATTGTTGTTGTGCCATTTGAGTCATCTAGTTCAAGTGCAACCAGTTCTTTGTTATCATCAAGTTCCAATACTGCCAGCTCTTCGTCTTCAAGCTCTTCAGTCATTTCAAGCTCCAATACAGCTAGTTCTTTGAGTTCAAGCTCTTCAGTCATTTCAAGTAGCAATACTGCCAGTTCCTTGACTTCAAGCTCCTCAGTCATTTCAAGCTCCAATACTGCTAGCGCTTCGTCTTCAAGCTCCTCAGTCACTTCGAGCTCCAATACAACGAACTTATCTTCAAGTTCCTCAATCACGTCAAGCTCCAGTAGAAGTAGTTCATTGGTATCCTCGAGTGTCTCCGTTCCATGGAACTCAACTATAACTACATCTGATGGAAGATCAGTTGTTGCACCCGAATCTAGGACGACATCGCTTGCCTTGACTAGCGAGAGTGAAGCTAGTTCAGCTGTTTACATTACTTTTGTTTCTCACTCTACAATCACCATTACCTCCTGTGCAACCACAGTGACTAACTGTCCTGCCAGGACAACAATTGTGCCAGTTACTATCAGTACCCTTGCAGTTTCTTCTGGAACTGGAAAAGAAGCTAGTGGTGCGGTTGCAACGAATGTAATTGGTACTAATGGAGAGACTGTAAAAACTGTCACTTCAGCTGTTGTCACCAATTCAATCACAGTATACCCTTCATCAACCTCTGCATCTGTTGGGACTATTAGTGTTTCAACTTTTGTTCAAGCAGCACCAAGTATGGTTACTTCTAAAATTATGATCCTTCTTTTTGCATTGTCTTTATTAGTTTAGTATTTGTTTATTAATAAGATATTTTGGATTTACATTAAAATTAAGAAAAAGCTTTATGAGGCATTCAAAGTAATCACTATAACCTCTATGATGAGCATTTCCTACTGTAGTCAAAAAGAGCATTTAATAGAGATGAGCATTTAACCTAGTCGAAAAGAGCATTTAGCCTAGTCGAAAAGAAACATTCACGCTCCGTAGTTGAGCATTTACTTTTCGTAGTTGCACTCACCCTTCGACTACTAGCTGCAAAAACTGTGTTTCTACCGCCAAGAGTTCTTCTTTAGTTTACGAAATGTTATCTTAATTTAAGCCTCTTTACATGCATCGAGATTGTGCGTTTTACTTTCAAAAAATACTTGTTCCGTAAAAATTATGTACAATGCATAATTATTTTAAAGCACCGTTAAATGCCGTTGCAATGCCTATTATTGTGTTTTCCGCTCAGGCGAGGTGTTCCATGGAAATTTATAAACTTCTACGAAACATGACTAATTACTTGGACCCGTGAAATTTAATTACGCTTCTGTACTTTTAATGATTTTGGAGGGGATGCAAACTCAGTACGAGTGAGTTTAAATGGAATTTTAAAATTGATCTAATTAATCGTCTCAGCTTAGCTGTGGCAATGTTGAAAAGGCATTAAACTGGGAGTGTCCCCAAAACGAGCAATGAGAAATTCGACAATTCCTAAGTGGTGATTAAATCGGCTTTGTGTTGCATGCGAGCTGCACGGAAGTGGTGCGACAATCTGAACTTTCCTGCAGGGCGAAATGGGTGCAAATCGTCAAGATGTATCTCCACAAGGAAATGCAGTTCGAGCACACCAATAAAACATGTACCGAAAGGTTTTATTTAGCAAACTCTGCAAATGATAAGGATAGTATAGCTCTATTCATTTTCAATAGAATTGTTATATCAATTTACCTTCTCTTACTATTCTATATGCAACTATAAACATGTTTGAGAATATTCCATGTAGTATTAATTTGTAACGGAAAATACCACATTAAAAGTGCCTTCTTCATGATCAGGGAATATATTCGCGGAGTATATATTCCCCCTATATCCTTGCATGCATCCACCAATGCTAAATCTTTTCATCTTACTTGCCCTTTGTGGTTGCACCACCGCAGACCAAATTAGTGGTGCTTTTCAAGATATTGTAATTGGTACGACGACAGCTGGAAGTTTACCATTCCTACCAATTTGGTTTATTTCAGTGAATTGGGCTTTGGACGGAAATATTCAAAAACCAGGGGATACCTTCACACTTACACTCCCATGTTTTATTGGAATTGGTACTGATCCTTGGAGTTTTGCAGACCAAGATGTAGTTTATGCCACTTGTTTACCAACTGATGCTCAGTTCTATATTCGTGACTCACACTACGACTGCGTTGTTACCGATGCACTTACGCCGGGTACTTCCGCTGTAGGATCCACCACTGTTAACGGAAAATTCAATGTTGGAGGAACTGGTCTGAGTGTAGATAATTATTGTGCTAATAAGTTTATTGAAGGAACCAATGAATATTCCATATTTGATGGACCAAACGTGCTTACTGGTACAACATTTTTCACCGCGGGAGGCCCTGATTCTTTGGAAGTTTATGATGAACATGTTTCTTTAAAAAATCAGGGCAATTTATATCAGTCCATTTTAGTAGGGAAAGATTGTCGTAGTGGTTTTACAAATGGAATTCTAGGCTATGAATTTGAAGATTTCCATATTGACTGCAGCACTGTTAATTTTGGTTTCACTTTCCTCACCAATGCTTGGAATCAACCATTGACATTTTATCGTCTTCCTAGCGCCCATTCATGTACTAGTAATAAAGTTTTAATGTCCTATGGATTTATGCCATCTGGGTATAGGCCGGTAATTTATGGGTACCAATACCCTAACGGTGTTAACACAATCGGTCGTGTTGGCTCATATACTGACATGTATAAATGTGAAGGTTCAATAATACCGGAAAATAGCAATAATGCTGTAATTTGGGACGGGTCTACAGGGGAGTCTTCAAACGATGTGATTGTAATTACTCAGTCATATCTGGGTATTAACACCCTTATTTCTACTCAGCCGGTTGTTTCAGGAAACGTGCAAACTGTGGTGGTGAAAGTTCCATTTCCTACTGTGACTTTGACATCAACTTGGACTTCTGATGGTTCATCAACTCTGACTGGTCCTATTGTTTCCGGAGCAGTAAACACTGTTATTGTGTTTCAGCCAATACCAACTGTCGTGCTGCTGAGAACTTGGACTGGACAACTTTCTACAACCACTATCACAGCAGTTCCTGGCCAAACTGCAACTGTACTTGTTGAGCTTCCAATTCCAACAGCCACTTTGGTGGAGACGTGGACTGGTAGTCTGACTGTCCGTACCATATCTGGAACTATTGGAGGATCTGCTACCGTCATTACCGAACTTCCTATTCCAACTGTGACTAGGACTAATACATGGTTAGAATCGGTCACTAGTTCAAGTACCATCACAGCTGCTATTGGTGGTACAGCCACCTTGGTGATCGCAGTTCCCATTCCAACTGTTACTATTACAAGAACTGGCACCAATAGTTTTGAGTCAACCACTACAGTCACTGCAGCAGTGGGAGGAACAGCAACTGTTATTGTTGAAGTAGTAGCACCTACTGTTCCTGTTGTTACTGTTACCAATACTGTTACAGGTACTGGTACTTTCACTAGAACTATCATTGGTGGAACTAATACAGTGGAGATTGATGTTCCCGTTCCAACTGTAACTATTACAAGTACAGCTTCAATTGGCGCAACAATTACGTCTACAGTTACGGCGGGGCCCGGGCAAACTGGAAGTATTATTGTTGTTGTTCCATTTGAGTCATCTAGTTCAACCAGTTTTTCATCAAGCTCTGCAGACACTTTGAGCTCTACGTTCAGTTCAAGTTCTACATTCAGTTCAAGCTCTACATTTAGTTCAAGTTCCACGCTCAGTTCAAGTTCTACGCTCAGTTCAAGTTCCACGCTCAGTTCAAGCTCACTCAGCTCAAAGTCAAATACAACTAGCTCATTTTTGAGCTCAAGCTCTGCAGGGTCAAGCGCCAGTATAACTAGCTCATTAGTATCCTCAAGTGTACCATGGAACTCAACCGAAACTTCAGGAAGATCAACTTTTGAACCTGAATCTAAGACTACATCAACATCTGCGGGTGAGAGCTCAGAAGATGACTATATTACTTTTGTTTCACACTCCACACTCACCATAACTTCCTGTGCTGCTACAGTAGCTAATTGTCCCGTTAGAACAACGGTTGTTCCAGTTACTCTTAGTTCACTTGCAGTATCTGAAGAAAAGCCAAATAGTACCAAGGAGAGTTCAGCGAGTGCAGGTGGAACAAGTGGTACCAAGGAGAGTGAAGCAAGTGGAACAAATGGAAATGCAGAAAATGTGAAAACGGTTTCTCAAGCTAGTGCCACCAACTCGGTGACCGTATACCCTTCATCAACATCTTCTTCAGTTGGAACCATTACTGTTTCTACTTTTATTCAAGAAGCTTCTAAAGTTGATTCCTTTAAGATTATGTTCGTGCTCTTTGTATTGTCATTTATTGTTTAGAACTAGTCTGAAAAGTTTTTCATTGGGATGTTCTCTGTAACTACAATTATAAAATAAGAGCCTAATACATTCTATAATTATGTGTGGCATTGATGTGTAGTCAAAGTTTCAGAAACTGATTTTGAAAATAAAGTGTACCTAATGTGTTGTAGTTTATTTTGAATGATATCAGAAGGAACAGTTTAAATCTGCCTACTTTGAAGCGTAGTAGCAAAGCCAAGCAGAAGAAGAATAAGAGGGGAGGTCTTCACTCATCGCACTCATTCTTTTGAACACAAAATTTGGCTGCAAAAATTTATTCACTTATTGCGTATAAGCTGGATCTTAGCAAACTAGAACTTAGAGAACATAGTCTACAGCACATAATTTAGAGACATAGAGAGAAGAATGTATAATAATACTATCAATACGTAGTTGACAGGTGATTAAGGCTATGAATATATTCCATACAGACGGCTCATTATTTTCGAACGTTGCATATACAAGTATAGCTGGCATATCCAGTTTAACTGGAATGATATAATTCTTTTATAAATTCAGTCCCTTTCAAACTTGACTTACTTTACACTATACAGAAAGTTTACGTGCTAGTTATGAACCTTGTTGTTGTTTCTCGTAAATCCCTCGCAATTTAAGTTACTCTGCCTTTGTGGAATCTTTACCTTGAGGCGTCTTCCACAGCTCCTTACCTTGTATATTAAATTGGTAGTGAGCTACAGTCGGGTTATTAAGCTGTTATTTTGATAGGAAGTTACCAATGATGAACAATAAAGTAGGAAGAGTAATGAAGAAGGAAGAGTAATGAAAAAGATGTTGAGAGGATGGTGATTATCCAAATTCCAACTCTTATAAGACAAGCATAAGCGCAAAATCTTTCAATAGTATGAAACTTTTCAATAGTATGATACTTTCAATAGTATGATTCTTTTAATAGTACGATGTAACACACTCAGAATCATAAAGTTGCGCGTTGCGCTTTATGCTAAATAATATAACCCTGTGCATGTATGCAATATCCACACTCAATATACGCAGAGTACAATAATGAAAAATTCGCCGTTTGTCCCAATCATGATAACAAATCATCTGTGTATTCTTCGAAAGTTTGTTCCATTGTCTTGAGGCTTTGCTCGGTAAAACGTAATTTAAGCATTCTAAGGGCAGAATCTTTCCTTATTGTCATCAATCTGTAACACTTCAATCCTTGATAATTTTTGGCACAAATTGTAATTATTAGTCTTCAACGGCTTAAATTGTATGTATTAGCCGCTGCTATATTCACATAGCCATTCAATAACAATAATCATAAACTACTTTGATTAAAGAGTATATCACTCACCATCTCGAAAGATGTATTGGTTATTCATGTCGTCAAGTCAACTTGGTCTTTGTGCAATCCAACCTCAACCTAATAGAGAATCTCAGTTGGGACAACCATCAAATGGAAATAATGTTATGCATTGGTGTAGCACTGTGCAGGATAGCATGGAACACCCAATTGCAGTCCAGACCTCCCGTAATCTTAGCATTATTTTAAACCTGGCTTACAGCACTGCGCAAAGATACCTCAAACCAAAATAGAGGACAAAGCAGGAATACGTACTCGATGTATTTCCAACTGAAGAAAACTAATAAGGAACATCATTGAAGAAAACTTATAAGGAGCATCATTTGGAAAGAGTTAAGCTGAAGCTGAAATTTACTTATTATCAAATAAACTCATTTCAAATCAAAAGCCATTCCAATCCTCTCGACCTCACATAAATACATGGAAGAATGCAAACCCACTTTGAGAATATGCATTAATGGCCTATAACCTGTCCATCATGCAAGATCTATTATGCGAAGTGAATAAGATATATATTAACTTCAAATCCTAGTACTTTCAAAACACTGATGTTCAGTATAGTTTGTTTCATTGCATTTATAAGCATTAGTACTGCTGCTCAAGTGAGTGGAATATTTAGTAATCTTGCCTATGTAAACAATTTTCAAACTTCACCTACCCCGTTGTCACCAACTTGGGCAGGTTCTGTAACTTGGACTTTAAATGGAGATATTCAGAAACCTGGTGATACTTTCACACTTTCTTTCCCATGTTTTGTTGGAATTGGTAGAAATGCTGTTCTGTTGAGCTCAAGATCAACTACTTATGCTACTTGCACCGCAACGGATGCTCAAATTTATACTCGGGATTCCCATTTCGATTGTGTGGTCGCAGCTACCCTCACCCCAGGGACTTTAGCTCTGAACACTTTCAATTATCATGGACATTGGAACGTGGGGGCCACTGGACTGGGTACTGATATTGAATGTTCTAACAAATTCGTAGCGGGTATAAATACTATTACAGCTTTCGATGGTCCTAATCAACTCACCACACTGGTAACTTTTAGTCCAGGAGGAGTTGATCCCTTGCCTTCAAGTAATCACTATACACTCAATACTTTTGGAAGTTTATTCCAATCCATATTTTTGGCTACCAGGTGTTCTGCCGGCTACATGTCTGGAACAATAGGTTACACTTACGATGGTTTCACTCTCGATTGTGATACCATACAGTTTGGTATAACTAATGGCCTCAATAGTTGGGACAAGCCATTGACATATACTCTGTCATTTCAGGGCATGGTCGTAAATCCTCCTACTTGTACTGGTGGAAGTGTCAGTTTTGATTATTATGGGGTTCCACAAGGTTACAGGCCCTATATTTTTGGGTACCAACATTCTGATGGAAGGGCAAACAACAATCGTCAAGCCGTATTTCAAGACAGGTACGCCTGTATGGATAACGGTGGTGATGATGTTTTTGCAAACAAAGTCGTTCCTCTTGGTGCTGTTGGCGCAGGAGCTTCAAATAGCGTTGTCATCGTAACTCAGACGTACACTGGAATCAACACTGCAGTAAGTACATTGTCATTTTCTCGAGGTGGTCCTGTTCAAACCGTGTTGGTACAAGTCCCAGTTCCAAAAACTACTGTGACATTTACCGGGACAGGACAACCAGGAACCCTGACAGGCGATTTCATTGCAGGAGCAACTCAGACTGTATATGTAGAATTGCCAATTCCAACCACCACTCTTCTGGAAACCTGGACTGGAGATCTGACTGTTAGGACAATTACCGCAATTCCTGGTGGAACGGCATCTGTTATTGTTGAGCTTCCTATTCCAACAGCCACGGTACTGGAAACTTGGACTGGAGATCTGACTGTCAGAACATTTACGGCAATTCCTGGAGGAACTGCATCGGTTATCGTTGAGCTCCCTATTCCAACAGTTACAAGAACGGATACATGGTTGGATTCTGTCACTGGGAGTAGTACAGTCACAGCTGACATAGGTGGAACAGCCACTTTGGTGGTTGATGTGCCCATTCCAACGGTAACCAGAACTGACACATGGACTGAGTCTGTAACTGGAACAAGTACAGTCACAGCTGATGTAGGTGGAACAGCCACCTTAGTAATTGATGTACCCATTCCAACAGTTACCAGAACAGACACATGGACTGATTCTGTAACTGGAACAAGTACAGTCACGGCTGATGTCGGTGGAACAGCTACTCTCGTCATTGATGTACCAATTCCAACGGTAACTAGAACCGATACATGGACTGAATCTGTCATTGGAACAAGTACCGAAACAGCTGCGATTGGAGGTACAGCCACTTTGGTTATTGATGTACCAATTCCAACGGTAACCAGAACGGACACATGGACTGATTCATTCACCGGATCAAGCACAGATACTGCTGATATCGGTGGAACAGCCACTTTGGTGGTCGATGTACCCATTCCCACAGTTACCAGAACTGACACTTGGACTGAATCAGTCATTGGAACAAGTACCGAAACGGCTGCGATTGGAGGTACAGCCACCTTGGTTGTTGATGTACCAATTCCAACAGTTACCAGAACCGATACATGGACTGAATCTGTAACTGGAACACGTACAGTCACGGCTGATATAGGTGGAACAGCCACCTTGGTGGTCGATGTACCAATTCCAACAGTTACTAGAACTGACACTTGGTTGGGATCTGTCACTGGATCAAGCACAGTCACAGCTGACATAGGTGGAACAGCCACCTTGGTTATCGATGTACCAATTCCAACCGTTACTAGAACGGACACATGGACTGATTCATTCACCGGATCAAGCACAGATACTGCTGATATCGGTGGTACAGCAACTTTCGTCATTGATGTACCAATTCCAACGGTAACTAGAACTGACACATGGACAGAATCTGTCACTGGAACAAGCACAGATACTGCTGATATCGGTGGTACAGCAACTCTCGTCATTGATGTACCCATCCCAACAGTTACTAGAACTGACACATGGACTGAATCTGTAACTGGAACAAGTACAGTCACAGCTGATATCGGTGGAACAGCCACTTTGGTGGTCGATGTACCAATTCCCACAGTTACCAGAACCGATACTTGGCTACTGGCGGTCAATGGCACAAGCACTGATACTGCTGCCATCGGAGGAACTGCCACTTTAGTTATTGCTGTTCCTATCCCAACAGTTACTGTTACAAGAACTGGCACTAATAGGTTTGAATCCACTTATACCGTTACTGCTGGTGTGGGAAGAACTGCAACTGTCATTGTTGAAGCTTTAGTCCCTACTGTTACATTGACTAATACTGTGATTGGTACGGGCACTGTAACTCGAACTATCACTGCCACTACAGCAGGTGGAACTGATACAGTGGAGATTGATGTACCCGTTCCATTTGTTACTATTACTAGGACAGCTTCAATTGATGCAACAATCACATCAACAATTACTGCAGGGCCTGGACAAACTGGAAGCATTATTGTCGTTGTACCGTTTGAGTCTTCCAGTTCAAGTGCAACCAGTTCATTGTTGAGTTCTACACTCAGTTTAAGCTCTACACTCAGTTCAAGCTTGACACTCAGTTCAAGCTCCACACTCAGTTCAAGCTCCAGTATAGCAAGTTCAGTGGTCCAATCAAGCTCTGCATTGTCATCCTCAAGCTCTGTACTCACCTCAAGCTCCGGTATAGCGAGCTCAGTGGACTCATTAAGTTCCAGCTCATTGTCATCGTCAAGGTCTGAAGTCGCCATTACAATGTCATCCTCAAGCTCTACAGTATCATCAAGCTCCATTATACCTAGCTCACTGGTTCCATCCAGTACCAATGCAACTAGCCCATTATTAACGTCAAGTTCTGCAGTAACCTCAAGCTCCAGTGTAGTTAGCTCATTGGCATCATTGTCAGTACCATGGAACTCAACCGTAACTTCAACTGAAGGAAGATCAGCAGTTGCACCTGAATCTAGAACCACTTCAGTTGTCTCGTCTGATTCAAGAACCACTTCGCTTGTCTCACCCGACTCAAGAACCACCTCATTTGTCTCGACAAGTGAGAGAGAAGCTAGTTCAGCTGTTTACATTACTTTTGTTTCACACTCCACACTCACCATTACTTCCTGTGGGGCTACTGTGACAAACTGCCTTGTTAAAACAACGGTTGTGCCAGTTACTCTCAGTTCACTCCTCTCAGGAAATGCTAAAGGACCGAATGATATGGATAGTTCTACAAATGCAAGTGGAACAAGTGGAAGTGGAGAAAATGTGAAAACTTCTCCAACAAAAAGCGCCACCACTTCTGTGACCGTATACCCTTTATCAACATCATCTTCAGTTGGGACTATTAGTGTTTCAACTTTTGTTCAAGAAGCTCCTAAGATAATTTTTTCGAGATTCATGGTCATTCTCTTTGCATTGTCATTTGTACAGCTCTATTAGGTTTAATACAAAAACTTATTATATAGCTCTAGTAGTTTGGGATTTAATACAAAAACTTATTATATTTATGGATGTTTATAAATGGTATTAAATAGTGGTACTAGGAATGAAATAACGGAACTAGTACCATCAAGGTATAAATCCCCACTATCATGGATGGTTGTGTTTCAAGTAGCCATGAACTTAACATAGAATTGGAATATTGAGAACAACTTTACGTACACCTTAGAATATTTTTCAGCTTTTCGGTTTACTTCATATTAGTAGTACCGGGTATAATCATGTTGGAATTTTTTTTGGTGATTCTTCATTCTGAGGGATGTCTTAGGTGTATTGTCACAATAAATGGACCTACAATTTATTACCATACCTTGGTATTTATGTTTAATATTCGGTTGTTCAACTTAAAAAATAATACTCGGTTTTTGCAGCCATTTCGCGAACTCGCATTTTTGCAGCCATTACGTGAGACGCTATTTATCATGAGCCACAATGTTCCAGTGAAGAGGAATGTGCAGTGTTCCAGAAATGAGACTGTATTACATGGACATCAAGTGGAATGCCGTTTCGTGTAGAGGGCCAACTATTGCCTGGCTTATCAAACTTATACAAAATGCAATATATTTTGCCAAATGATGAGCTGAGTGATGGAATTGACAAGTCAAATAGTATAGGCATTGAAGATAGGAGTTACAAAAAATTCATATCATAATTATAAAAGATATAGTTCTATTTAATAAATATTGAACTTAACATTTGAACTGATGTTTCATTAACTCTCCAATGAACCATAATTTTAATACTTAGTGAGTTTTAGCTGCTGTAGTTTACACTCCTTTTGAAGTTGAATTTGCTGGACCGATCTTCTCTTGGAATGCACTATCCCAAGCCGTTCCCAAAATCCCTTCCAAAGCACTCCAAGCTCCAGGATACTGCAAGTTAACAATTCTTTCAGTCTTGACACAACCTTTCACTGGGGAAGTCCCGTTGAATCTTTCTTTCATCCAAGCAAAACCTGCTGCACCACCAAATAAAAACTCGGTGACATGTTCACTTATATGGTCGACTGCAAATTCAAAGGATTCGATTCCCCAATCACACCAATTATCATACGCCCTTAAAGCAGATGGATAAGGTGCAACTTCATCATTCTTGGATTGGAAAACAAAGAGTGGTATTTCAGGGACCTCTGTATTATTTTTGATTGCCAAAGTATTCGATTCTAATATCTGTTGGATTAAAGGTTCATTAAACACACCCCATCCATCAGTAAAATATCTATCTGGACCTGTGAAAACAGTAGTACCAAAATAATCAAAAATCAAAGAAATTAAGCATTCATTTCCTGATTCAAGTAGATCGTCCAACTTTGTTTGATCAACAATGTGTTTTTGGGCAACATCATAAAGTGCTGGATTTTCATGAGCCCAACCCATTATAGCACTAGGAACCAACCCAGCAAAAATGCTACCTTCTAAGATTTCAGCAACAGATGTAACATTCGTTATGAAACCTCCCATTGCACAACCAATTAGATTATCTTTCAACTCTGGTGCATAACTTGGTTGTAAAGATACAGCCCATCCAGATCCAATGGAACCACCTGAATAACCATAAAACATTGTTTCTGCATCATGGTTAATTCCAGTGAAGTTATTATTTAATGCGGCTCTCAAGGCATCCAAAACAGCATGTCCAGCTTGTCTACCAATTGTTAAAGCACCTTTTGGACCCTCATAATCAGCTGTTACAACGTACCACCCTTCCTCCATAAATGCTTGAACCATCAACATATCTGCTTGAGTAACCAAGGTCAGGAACTTTGGTGCAGCAACTTGAATTGCATAAGATACAGCACAGTCTTTTGAAGCAGAATCTTCTGCAACTTGGTAACTGACAAGTTTCGAAGGATCAGCATTATAAGGTTGCATGATGGTTGCAACAATTGCATTGGCATTCCCATGGGAATCTGTAGACCGTACAAGAACCTGCCATGAGTTTTGCATTTGTATTGGTAAGATTATGGCACGAAGACTTGATGGAACAGGTCTAATTTTTAAAATCGTACCAGGAGTTGCACTTTCATAATCCGGTGGTGGAAGATAAAATGGATCGGAAGATGGAGGTAAAACAATTGGGCTAGTCAGTCGGGGTGATTCAATTGGGCTGGTCAGACTTGCTAGAAGAGGTAGAATAGATACACTCAGCAGCTGTAGAGCCCTCTTGACTGGTCCAGCAAGAACCAAGCCAATCCAAACATAAACTAATAGTGGAAGTTGCATTTATCCACATAACTAGGATATGTCATAGTATTAAGTAGTATCGGTATGATTCCTAAATAGGAATCTTTTGTGCTTATAATAAGCGGAGAAGGAACAACTCTAAAAAGGTAACTTTTACGAGTCAGCGCATGAGATTAAGTTGCACGGCACGCGACAAAGCTTGGAGAGTTAAGTTGGCACTGGAGGGTTAAGTTAGTACCGAGGAGTTGCAAGTTAACTTGCATAAGTATGAGTATAAAGTAGGGTTAAGAGTGAACTTTATTGGTGGTTAATCTACAATCCTTTAAAACTTATACAGTCAATTTCAACCATTTTCCGAGGCATAGGTCTATTGTTTCGTTGGGATGAACTCAATTGGGCAATTTCAACTCGAAGAAAAGGGGATTGGAATTAAAGTTTTTATAATAGTTCCTGAGATTTCTTGTGCTCATTTTCATGTGTAACCGTGAGTATCCTTTAAACCCAAAGGCTATTGAAATTTCATTACAATTCATGTTGCAATTCATGTTGCAAATCATGCCAACTCCTCGGGGCTACTCCTGCTTTGTGTAATATCTTGAGGTTTGAAGCATTCCATGGCGCTTCCCCACACAAACAAGGTTTGACACCAGCAGGAGCGTAGCGACTGTTGGTGGCAGGAGCGTAGCGACTGTTGGGGAGCGTGTCGAGGAGCGTAGCGACTATTTAAGAGCGTAGCGATTTTTGGAAACATAGATTAACCAGGAGATTGGCTTTTCTGAGGACCGTAGTGCCTGTAGGAAGATAACATAGATTCACCAGGAGATGAGGAGCATAGCGACTGCTTGAAGATAGATTAACCACTAGATGAGGAGAGTAGCGACTGTTTCAAAACAACATATACTAACCAGGAAAATTGAAGCCGATGCCTTCATTTGAAGTGGAAGAGAATTAGTGAATAATTTAAGAATTGGAATAATAATTATAAAATGCTCCGACTCAAAGTGAGATTGTTTTATGAATTTATTAATCTAGGTTGACTTAGATAATTCATTATTTACTCACCAAATTGTTTCATCTTCTCACATTCGCTTCTTAAACTTTACCATGTCCGAATTAAAGGGTATCTCTCTTACTTGATAGAATTGATTATAAGTATAGTCAAACTGGATCGTTATTATTACAGAGAAAGTTCCAATTGACCACAAGTAATTAGCTTCAAAGACTTTCTGTAAACATCCCTGGAGGACTTCATTAACTATGAGTAAATAAATATTATAAAATGATAAGATGAATTGAGACCTTGGCTTCTGATTATATCCTTTCATGGAGAGTCTAATGTGATATTTAGGTCAATTAAGCATACTGAAACTTTATTGATGGGTTACCAAGATCTCATCTTCAATATGAGTTACCAAGCAATCGCAACTTCAATCAAAGGTACCATACTATCGCATCTTCAATCAAAGGTACCACGAAATCTCATCTCATAAGCATCTTCATAATTCACCACGCAATCTCATATCATAAGGTAACACACAATCTCATCTTATACCACACAATCTCATCTCATAAGCATCTAAGTCACCACATTATCTCATTCAACTACATTGTCAAACTCCTACGGAGCAAACTCAAAAACAACCTTATTAACCTGATGATTATCGAACTTTTCAAAAGCTTCCTTACTCTTCTCAACACCCACCACACAATCAATAAATCCTTCAAAACCCCCCTTCACCTTCTCAAATACTTCTAAAGCTTCATGGAACAAACTCCAAACATGACATCTACCAAATGAAATATTCAAACTTTTTAAATAACTTTGTAAACCATCAAAAGGTAAATCACCATGAGCCATTCCCAAACAACTTATAAACCCATTAAATCTAACACTTTCAAAAGCAGATTTCAAAGATGATTGAGCACCTACAACTTCAAGAACCGCATCAAATCCAATACCATTCAAATCCTCTTTAATGAATCTTTGAAGTTCATTTGGTTGAGTTTCAAAATTAATAACTTTCATCGCCCCAAATTCAGTGGCTTGTTGTAATCTTGAAGGAACCGAATCAACAACCACCACTTTGGTAAATCCTAAATAATTCAATACTTTTAAAGCACATAATCCAACTGGACCAGCACCAATCTGTAATACTGTCAAATCTTGCAACTTTGTTTTAGGATCTTTTTTATAATAATCAACGATTTTCTTCACACCATAATAACCAGTGACAAAAATATCAGCCATAAGTACATAAATCGGATCATCTTTAACTTTAACAAGAACATGGTTTGCATTTGGAACTCGAACAAATTCAGCTTGTCCTCCTGGTAATCCAACTTTACCAAACGTATTGGTGGTGGTACATACTCCTGATAATCCTTTATCACAATAATAACAATCTCCACATTGAATTGTAAAAGATGCAACAACAAAATCACCAATTTCAAAATCTACATCTTCACCTTTTTCAACAATCGTACCAACGAATTCATGTCCAATTGTTTCTCCAATTGGTCCTGGGATATGACCACGATAAGTATGAAGATCCGTCCCACAAAGTCCTGAATAACGTACTTTTATAATAACATCTTGTGGTTTGATTAGCTTGGGAATTGGTTTGGTTTCAGTGGAGATATCATGAGGTCCATTGAAGGTGATAGCTTGCATCCTTGGATTGTTGTCTTTAATCTACCATGAAGACATGAGCATTCCCCACAGATTGACATGCAGGTCCGATCGACTCGAGCTTTCCGAGGGTAAGGTGGGAGCGGAGGTGCGAGCGGAGGAGCTGTTAAGTGCGAGCGAAGCGAGCTGTAAGGACAGAGGTGCGAGCGGAGCGAGCTGTAAAGACAGAGGTGCGAGCAAAGCGAGCTGTTAAGTGCGAGCGAAGCGAGCTGTAAGGACAGAGGTGCGAGCGGAGCGAGCTGCAAAGACAGAGGTGCGAGCAAAGCGAGCTGTTAAGAAGAGGTGTGAGCGAAGGGAGCTGTAAAGACAGAGGTGCGAGCGTAGCGAGCTGTGAAGAAGATGTGCGAGCGAAGGGAGCTGTAAAGACGGAGGTGCGAGCGTAGCGAGCTGTGAAGTCAGAGGTGCGACAAAGCCAGCTGATAAGATAGAGGTACGAGCAAGGCGAGCTGATAAGATAGAGGAGCTTTAAGAAGCTTAATGGAATGGAAGTTACAATGGATTATATAATTCTTAAAGTTATCAATATTGGAGGTTTGATGGTTGCAAAAAAGTTAACAGGTACAGGCCCATAAAATGCAATAATAAGTCGTATAATTAGTAATTGACTTTAACTTGATCCAATAAAATAGATGGAGTTAGAGTTTACATTGATGCAATAAGATGTATTAAATGGGCCTTTTAGAGTATTACTCAGATCTGTACGACACTTTTTTGTACCCTTCCTGAAGAGCACTCCGTTGGCTACGGTTGAATTACTGTATTTAGGGGATGCCAGTTCTAACTTATATGTGATAACTGGAAGTGACCAAAATTATTGCAATGGTGTGCAAAGGAAGGTATATTTACATGTATTTGAAGTGACAAGGTAACATATCCTCACCAGTTATCTAACAAGGTGACATATCCATCACAAATCTGACAGGGTAACATATCCATCACCGATCAATCTAATAGCCTAATTAATCAAGTCTCCCACCTATTAACCTTCCCTTAACTTTAGTATTCCAGTTTGTTCAATACTTCCTTCTCATTCATCTTAATTGGCATGATTTCTGCCAGGTAAGTAATAAATCCAAAAGCTTCTCTATGATGCTCTGACGAATGCTCTGACGAAAATAATCTGTGCGTACCAAACGGTGCTTATCCACCTACTCACACTGCTTGTTCAGTGCTTATCCACCTGCTCACCTCAGCCTCCTACATAACACCCCCCATGGCAAAACCATCGAAAATCCCTCTACCAACACCCTCGAACCTCATCAATCTCTTTGCCAAATTAAAACTTAAAAATAGAAACACATTCAACCCAACCAACCAACCTATTATAGCATAAAAATTGTACATTGCCAAAGTTACCAATCCAACAAGCATATCTTCATCATTGCCCAACCATTCTTGAACAACCTTATCCAACTTGAAGACCAAACTATCTTTCACAGTACATGAAGTTCCATCTGGAAAAGCCACACAATTGACCATCATGTTCTTTGCAAACCAATTCTTTGTCATTTCCTTTATAAACTCCACCGTTCCAACATCTCGATCAATACAGAAATGAAGTATACTCCCTGTTGCCCGTACTTCGGAATACCTTTTAAGCATATCTTCCGAGTTCCGAAATAGATACGTCAACATGTCTCTGGTGAAACTATCGGAATACGTCACTAGGTTTGCAAACACCGATAGGTGCTCAAAAATATTGTGGAAGTACACCGAAAAGAGTACCAACTGAAGAAACACTTGGAAATACCTTAGAAGTGTATGCGCAACAATAGTCAATTTATATATCATCCGTCGGATTGAAGGTAAGGAATCATGATAATATTGTAACAAATGAAATACCGGAATGGGAAGTCGATAAACGTATCTTATGGTGAAATAATCACGGAATCGTTTCCTACGGTTAAGTAATGATAATAGGGCAGCTAGTTGATGAAGATCGGAATCCATGAGGATATGAACTTGGATAAGACAATAATGAGGGGGATTAGAGTCTTGGATTGGTCATGTGAGAAAGGGTGGAGTGAGATGTTATTTCCGAGGGTAAGACCGAGGTGTGAGGTTGAATTACGGGTATGATTGGGAGCTGGTGGGGGATGGCTTTTATGGCACGAAGTGCCAGTTTTTACGGCACGAAGTGCCAGATATTACGGCACGAAGTGCCAGATTTTAGGGCACTTCGTGGTAGCTTTTATGGCACGAAGTGCCACCTCTTACGGCACGAAGTGCCACCTCTTACGGCACGAAGTGCCACCTCTTACGGCACTTCGTGCCACCTCTTACGGCACTTCGTGCCACCTCTTAAGGCACTTCGTGCCAGCTTTTAGGGCACTTCGTGCCAGCTTTTACGGCACTTCGTGCCAGATTTTAAAGCACTTCGTGCCAGCTTTTAGGGCACTTCGTGCCAGCTTTTACGGCACTTCGTGCCAGATTTTTGGGCACTTCGTGCCACCTTTTATGGCACTTCGTGCCTATGAGGTAGCATGGGATGATAAACAAGAGTATGGGACACTATGAAGAGAGAACGACTGAAATGAAAAATATCACACTTAATGCAATGAAGAAGAATTGGAAGTGTTCACGAACCTAAATCCTTATCCACCAAATGAGTAAGCTACTCCATCAAACCATATGCCTAATTATATCACACGTCTAATTATCCAACATAACCAGTACTCACGTAAACAGAATGACTGTAGTATTTTCTATATAAAATGCTCACACCTTACTTAAGTAAGATTAACAGATTAAGTACCTGCTCTCAACTCATAAGCTAAAGCTTATACCTTACCTAAGTAGCGTCTCTACTAAAGCTCATTTATATCTTGAATTCCAAAAAAGTCCCCCTGATCCACCTTTTCAACCCTCTTGACTCCCAACTTATTACTCTCTATATCTCCTTGACAATACCCTAATAATTTCAAAATATACTGATAACATTTCCAACACTCTGTTATATCCACATTGAAATTATTTTGAATGTAATTAGGAGGTAATTTCCCTCCAGCTTTAATAGTCACCATTATTAACAACGCTCCAAAGAGGGTGTTCATTTCATATGCCACCAATATGGGTAATGAAGAAAGGACTTCAATCAAGGCTACTACGGATTTGAGGGTTGATTCATCTACAGTCAATCCAAGAATCATGTTTATGGAGTCGTCCTTGGATTCGGGAGGATTTAGTATGTCGAGAGGACTTTCATTTCGTACGTTCGTTTCAGCCTTGAATTCTGGAGGATTGGTGTGTTTACTCAGTCCCAATGTATTCAGTCCCAATGAGCTCAGTCCCAATGAACTCAGTCCCAATTTAGTCAGCCCCAATTTACTCACCCTTTCATGCCTTTCCAATCTCTCTTTAATAGAATATGGTACATCTATATTCAACTCAAAGTTAAGAACCTTCAACATCAACTCTTCTCTATATAAAAGTTGATCTCTCCATCTCCAAAACATTTCACTCTGCTCATCGATAACCAGTTTACTTTTAAGTTGACAAGCTTGAAGTGCTATTTTATCGGGTTGTCGGTAAGTATCATGTAACTTGGATGAAATGGCAATGGCGGCACTGGCTACAAAATACTTCGATTGCAGGATTGGAACCTTCATGTAATATCGTGTAACATACACAGTTGCTGATAGGATGGTTCTACCATCAAGTTTAAGATGGGATCCAAGACGTATTATAAAATCATGTATGGATTCTCTAGCTTGAAGTTCTTGGGAGATGGTTAAGAACGATCTACTAGGTGATGAAATTAGAAAGTCCGATTCGGGGAAGATCCATGGAGCTGCTGTGACTGTTGGCATACTCTGGGAATGATGATAATGAATTGGAAATGATGATGATGAATTTGAAATGATGAAGATGAATTTGAAATGATGAAGTTAAATTTGTACGGAAAAGATGATCTGGTACGAAAAAGATGAGGATGTTCTTCTTAGTGAGAAATTGACCAGGGAGAGAACACACATCGTAATGCTTGAGACGACAACAATATTTAAATTAGAATGATTACAAACAGGCACTAACTAAGATTGATTTTCTAAAATTGCTTTGGAGGTGATATGTGGTTGGGTGACCAAGTCATTATAGGGTGGTGCGACCTGGTGGATTTCGATCAATATATGGCAAAACTGGCCTAAAAGAATTTGTTCAGATTATTTGATATTAATTCTTATTACAGATGATATTAATTCTTTTGAGTTTACAGATTATTGTTGTGGATCTAAATCTACTTATTCTACATTCAATAGTAACCTTATAAACTTTTCAATTTTGCAGCAACTAATAAAACAATCAAGTTTACCATATCAATTTGAACTTTCCTCCGTTCGCCTTGATAAGTTCAGTGTATAACCGTCTTGATAAGTTACTCTTTAGCGTCGTTTCTGAATCCTCTCCGTTACTTTTAGCATCCTTTCTAGACCCCCCTCCACCACTCTTTGGTAACTTTCCAAATCCTCTCCATTACCTTCAGTATCCTTCCAAATCCACTCCATTAACTTTTGGAATCCATCTAAACCCCCCTACATTACTCATATCCCTCTAATTATCCTTCCTAAATGCAACCTCCTCAGGCAAAACAAAACTCACACAGAACATCGGTTTAGTAGGTGCAACCTTCCTTACCAAATGAAACTTCAAATCTTCAAATTTGATATCATTATCAATCAACTTGACGATTCTTTCATGAACTCTTCTTTCAACTTCTTCCATAGTAATATTCTCAGTTGGACTATACTTTTCAAAGCAATGAACATTTACAACCGGTAATGCAAACTTAGGATCTTCCAAGAATTCAGGATGATTAGCATATAATCCAATAAATTCATTCAAGAAAGTTAAGGCTGAATCTGGGAGGTTCATGACGTAATGATTAATATACTTTGGAACATTAACGTTAGATTCAATGGACTTAGATTCAATGGACTTAGATTCAATGGGCTTAATGGACTTAGCCTCAACAGACTTAGACTCAACAGACTTAACCTCAACAGACTTAGCCTCAACAGACTTAGCCTCAACAGACTTAGCCTCAACAGCCTTATCCTCAACAGACTTAGACTCAACAGACTTCTCACTCTCCTTCTCATTCCTCCTCCTCCTCTTAATCTCACGAATATTCCCCCCAAAATCATTCAAAAGTTCAACAGATCTCCTGATCATTTCTCTACCATCCAAATTATAAGCCTTTACAAAGTTCCCAACATTGTTTCCTTGAATGTTCTCTTTCAAATATTTGTAACTTTCAGGGTTTAAATCATTTGCAAGTACAATTGCCTTTTTTTTCGCAGCCGGAACCACGAATGGTCCAACACCTGCAAATACATCACATACAACACTACCTGCATCGAAAGTGGAGATGATCCTCTCATGCTCCGTACTCAACCTTGAATTCCAGTAAACCTTTGAGAAATCGAATTTGAACTTACATCCACTTTCACTCTGTTCCACCAAGAAATCATCATCTCCAGCCAAAATCTGCATTTGGAACGTTCTGAACTGCGTATCAATGGTATCAACTTTATCCACAACGGTTCTTAACAGAGCGTTTTTATCAAGAATAACTTGCCCAATAAGTTTCCCAAATGGCTTGAACTCTTCTCTCAAATTAAGATGTGCTAAATGTCCTGCAATTGCAAACCCGGTGGGGATATCCTTTGCTAATTCTTCCGGAAGAACTGCTCGGAGGATTTGGTCAGACTTCCAGAAATCGTATTCAAGTTCAAGATCATAATATTCAAGCTTGATCTTGCCAGCATCTATCCTGGAACGAGCTTCTGGTGATAATTCACTAAGATCTTCAATGCTTGAGATTTGCTCTTTTAGAAGAATTCCTTTGGACCCTCCCACACTAACAACATGTCTTATATTGGTTTTGAATAAAATATCCTGCTTGCAGTTTTTGACAAATTGTCCAAGTAACTTTGGCTCTGGGAAGACTGCAACCACCAATGGCACCGTCTTTTTGAAAAATGTCCTATCAAGAACAGTCATCGATCGGTTAACAGGTGGGTCAAAAGTGGACATTGCAAATCGTACTGGTACTTGAATTGAGAATGCAAAGCGTTTGGGGAGCTTATGAAGAAGGAACACTTTGGATGGTTTCAATTTTCAGTGATGCCCTGGACTTGTGAGTATGAGAAGAAAAATCCGCAGATCCTTGGTTTGTATAAATTCTTTGGCGATGTTTTAATAACCAATACAATCAAATAATAGTACTCTATCTTAAAATGCTTATTCAAAAGGTAACGCTCAGGTTGTCAGAGGTTCATACCTTGGAGTTCTCAGGTTGAGAGGTGCATACCTTGGAGTTCTCAGGTTACCTTGAAATTTCTCCACCTGCATATAAAATAGTTTTTCAAAACCAACCTCAACGAAATCTACAGTCGAGAGCTGAGCACACATCATGTCAACCATATCAATCACAGCACCAGCGCCTTATACATACGATTCAGACGAAGAAACCACCGAGAATTCGGTGGTAACTCCCGGTGAAGTCATTACAGAAGATCCTATCTGGATGAAAGGTCATGGAACATATCATGTTCAAAACACCACCTACTCATCTCTTGGAGGAACGGTATCCAGAGTCAACAAATTGCTCAGTGTGATCCCACTTAAAAGTAAATATAGTGGAGAAATCGGTGATCATATTGTTGGGCGGATCACCGAGGTTGGGAACAAACGATGGAAGGTTGATATTGGGTCCAAACAAGATGCTGTATTGATGCTTGGATCCGTCAACTTACCTGGAGGAGTTTTACGTAGAAAATCCGAACTGGATGAACTTCAAATGAGAGGATTCCTTAAAGAAGGAGATTTGCTTAATGCAGAAATTCAAACCATCTTCAATAGTGGGTTGGTTTCATTGCATACTAGATCTCTTAAGTATGGGAAGTTGAGAAATGGTGTATTTTTATCAGTCCCTAGTAATTTGATTACAAAGGCTAAGAATCATAGTTATGATTTACCAGGAGGTGTAAGTGTAATACTTGGTGTCAATGGGTTTATTTGGTTATATAAAACTGGAAGTGCAAAGCATAGTACTGTGAATCGATTGGTATCTGATTATACTCCAGGTGCTGCTTCAGCAGCTTTGAAAACTTTACAAGAGGAAAGTTCATGGGAAATCTATTCTGATAAAAATGATGAAATAAGTAACAATATACGAGGAACTATAACAAGATATTTTAATGTTATTAGAGCTTTGGAATTTGGGGAATTGTCTATAACAGAACAGAGGATTGTTATGGGTTATGAAGCTAGTTTAGCTTTTGGAAGTGTTGGTGGAATGATTGAGAGAGAAGCAATGGAGGGGGTATGTTTGGATGTAGTTACCAATGAGAAAATGAGACCTGCGTAGGGAAGAGTTTATGACCTGCGTAGGCAATACTATATGAGACCTACTTAAGCAATACTAGTCAACCAAACAGGTTTATCCTGAATTTGCTCCAACCTTACAATTGGTTAGGTTTCTTAAGCTCAACCAGGTTGCTCAAACTGAATCTCCATATAACGAACGTCCTTGGTTTACCCTTCATAGACTGATACCGGAATGCATGAGACTTTGAGAATTGGCTCAGTATTAAGCTAATGTTTCATTATCCTTGAATTAGAGATTCAATGATACTCATTATTCAATGTCACTCATAAGTCAATGAGTTCATCAATGTCACTCCTAAGAAAGAACTTCTTATCCAAATCGTTCAAAGTTATTTGAACTAGCTCCACTCCATATCTACCAGATCATGCGATATACTCAAGACTTCAAGTTAATGTTGAATAGGTTTATGGAGGTTTACATTCTCACCTTTATCAATAAATAATTAATAATATAGAAGAGCATGACTTTACTAGTGTAACGATGGCTGATTCAAATTGATGTTACTGTGTACGTCTTAATGCCTGATTCGAATCTATGTACTTTGCATATCTTTACACTTACAAATTTAGTTCACTTAAAATTACTGAAAAGTTTATATAGAATTACCATATATTATGCAAAATATGAAAACTAGTAATAAATACGCAATGACTCGCATACAAGTTTTATATTCAATTAAATGCACCCAACATACAAGGTTTGTCCCATGACCTCCATGTAAACCAATAATCCTCTTACTCATCACAATTCAACGATATTACCAACACCCCCCTTGATTCCTGAGCGTTCAACACATCACTTGAAGACATAAAAGCTGTAGCTTCTAATTTATAGCAAAACCACAATATCCAGATTACGTACTCCTATGTAATTAATTCCTCTTCTTGTTCCTGCGTAATCTCACAGCCCTGAAAGGTATCCTTAAAGTATTCCCTTCCACTTTGCATATTCCCTTATGTGTTGCAACTCGGCGTACTAGGTACTCAAAAGTGATAGCAACCTGTTCTCATTTCTTTCCGATCATCATAACACTGCATGAATATTGGGGTAGTCTTGGGAGTTCATCAATCATTGAAGATTCATTAATCCTTCCACTTTCACTGGATTCAATGCAGAATGATGAGTGTTTGAAACATCGGCTGTTATGGCAAGACTTTAGCAAAACAGTCTTTGTAGTTCAATGTGAAATCAGTACCATATCCCGACTCAATAAATCTCCCAATCAAGCAAAAACCAGTAGTAAGTGTAACTTTGACCTAGAAAGCAGTTAATGTAGTGAGTACGAAACGTGTTCATATTGTCCAATAAAGTGGAAGGAAAATCACAAGATTCAAGACGACAGTACTGCTATGCAACTGTTCCAGTTTGTATTTGTCTACCACATTACTGCTAATTAAGATTTGGTATACCACTGCTCCAGTTTGTATTTGTCTTCATACCATCGTTATTTCCATGTGTTAGGTGTCAGGGCCAACCAAAGTACTTCAGAGTAAACAGTCGTAGGAGGAAAAGTAGACTGTCATCCCCGTAACCTCAAGTTTGATTATCTGGGTTAAGCTCGGGCATTCGTAAAACCTCGGGGATTCGGCTGATAAAATTAGGTGTTAATCAAACTGCTTTAGGATTAGCCATTGAAAAGTATGAAAATTATGGGAATTCAAATGGATTAAAATATGTTGTATGATTTGGTAAATGTGCTATGCTAATGAAAACTGAATTATTGGTACTTACCCTTAACGTCGTGGAGTAATGGTCAATGAATGTTTTGAGCCTGAATGGGTACTTTAATGATGATGATTAGTATGCTGAAATATCACTGATTATTCCACTTAAACAATACAAGTGACTGGGACTTCCCAGGAAGCAAATAAATGCTACACTCAGAATCAAGGTATTTACTAAGCTTCGACTCAAGGTGTTTCCCTGGGATCAGCCTCAAGGTGTTTGCTAAGCACTCAAGGGATTCGCTAGGATCAGCCTCAAAGAATTTGGTATGCTTCCACTCAAGGTGATTCGCTACGCTCAAATTCAAGGTAATTTGCTATGCTCAAATTCAAGGTAATTCGCTACGCTCAGACTCAAGGTATTCACGCTTCCCTAGGCAAATCCAAGGTAATTCGCTACGCTCAGTCTCGAGGTATTCACGCTTCATCCCTAGGCAAATCCAATGTAATTCGCTACGCTCAGACTCGAGATATTCACGCTTCATCCCTAGGCAAATCCAAGGTAATTCGCTACGCTCAGACTCGAGGTATTCACGCACTCAATGTATTTCCCAAATTCGAGTGAATTCGCTACGCTCATTCGCACGCACATTCGCACGCTCATTCGCACGGTCTAAATCCTCCCCTTAAAAACACACCTGAAATAAACCAATTGTGCAGCCCCAAACACACCAATACAAACCAAAACCCAAATAGCTCTCCTTGTGAACTTCAGGAAAATCTCTTCATTGACATCTCTTAACAAAGATTCTTGTTCCATCAACTCCTTCAAAACCTGTTCTGAGCTTGCCAATGTATCGATGACCGAATTCAATTCGGATTTCAAAAATTCAATCTGTTCATCCACATCACTTTCAGTGACATGGAATTCCTTATGTTTATCCTGTTCCTCTTGAAGTTTCTTAAAGTATTGAATAAAATCGTCATAGTTTGTTTCTCGGATTGTATTTGGAGTTTTGATTGACACATAAACTTCCACGTCTCTTTGTTTTGGATGGAAGGTCCAAGATTTATCATAATAAAGATTATCAAGACAAACATGAAGAAGTGAAGATCCTGAAGTAGTACCTGATATTTTGTCATGATCTTTAAGGACAGTATTTCTGGTATCGAGGTTTCTTTTATTAACGGGATCTTCTCTTTGATCTCCTCTTTGATCATTTAGTCCTCTTTGATCATTTAGTCCCCTTTTAAGTTGATCCCTTTTAAGATCTTGAACATATATGCCTTCATTTTCATTGATTTCGGAAGGGATACTTACATCATTAAGATTAGTAAACATAAAACTAACCTCCCTATTAAGACCTGGTTGACTTCTTAATTCATTTCCTTCATCATCAAAAACCATCAAATTCAACAGTTGAGATTGGATATGTTCACCAACCTTAACTCGAATCATTATGAAATCATTCATAACAGTATGATACGTAATACAATTTATTAAATTGTCTTTGGAGGAATATTTGGATGTATCACCCGCTCGAATGGGACGAACAGTGATCCCAAGACCATGACTCAAAGGAAGAAGTAGTATTATAAGCGAAAGTATAGAGTACATGGTGGTGATGGAAAGAGAAAAAGACAGGAAGAATGAGATTCATTATATTTATTGGCCTGCTTATGTAAGCGTTTTAAAAAACAAGGAAAGGTGGTGGATTTTGGGGTAATTCTAAGGGAGGTTAGAGGTAAGGAGATGTAATAGGATATAGTGATGGGATAGAGCATGTATGGATAGGCAAGATAGGCAATTGAGGGAGTTGAGGCGATGATCGTATTTTTATCACGGAGTTAATTTTGCCAAGAGGTGTCTTTGTATACACTTGCCACACGTCTCCTTGACCACTTTGTATGGAATGTGAACCACTGTATGTACTATATACTATATATACTAAACATATAAAGGTTGAATTGTTAATATAAGGTTTAGGTTTAAGGTTAGTGTTGAAGTATTGTGATCATCTTAGTTAATTTTATGTAATTGGAGTGTTATTTTTGACCGAAGGATGAGTTGAGTTTGAGTGATAGTTTGAGTTTGATAGTTGACTTTTATTAAGTTTGAATATAAACTATATGAATTAGATCATTTAAATCATTCTAAGCCTTAACTTTAATCTGAAGAGAAGATTTTCCGTACTTAAAGACTACGAGATAAGACGAGACAAAGGCTCGATTCTATGGTTCAAAATAGGGAGACAAAATCATTCGAAGGTTCAAAGTGAATAGGGAAACAAAATCAAAGGATCAAAAAGAGTAGGAGACAAAATCAAAGGTTCAAAAATAGTTACAAAAAAGATACAAAGTTTCGATGCTGGGTTAGTGAGATGTCGGTGATTTCGGTTGCCGACGAAACTTGGTGAAACTTCCGGTTGAAAGTTGGTGAGAGATGGTGAGAAATGGTGAGAGATAGTTCGGATGAGAGAAGATGGTGAAAGAGGGTTCGCATGAAAGTTGGTGAAGATGGCTCGGTTAGATGGTAAAACATGGTTCAGTTGAGTTGGCTTAGTTCAAAGCGATCACTCTGTGAGATAAGGGAAAGCTTCGGAAGGGAGTAAGCACAACTTACCCCAAACAAGGAATAGACAAGGTAAATTAAAATCTCTACAAAATCATGGGCAAATTTTGCACCCATTATGCGACCAGGATCATATTTCCGTAAAATATTGTACCCCTGAACACCTTAAGTTAAAAGTTCATCATTGAGTCAACAGTTGGTGTCAAAGGTATAGGTTGCAATCCACAAGATGATTTCTTTATTCTATTCTTATTCATATTCTATTCTTATTCATACTCATCCCTAGTATATTATTTAGATATACGAAGTTTTTACGAAGCACGTATCTACATCGGGTCTATAACCAACAATATCACATGAACACGAACAATAGAGGTATTTTTGGGTAATACTTGATAAGGCTTGTCATGGGTACTTGTTAGTAAGACTTGTCATGACGTACTATTAATACTCGTCATGAGTACGTATTATTAATGCTTGTCACGAATACTTTTCACTTGTCAATACTCTTCACTATACTTGTCAATACTTTTCATTAATACTTGTCATAAACTCACTATCACTTCTCATTGGTTGCATAGTAAATGAATAAGTTGGAAGTGGTCAACATAAAAAAACTCTTCCAATACCAAGTGAAAATCAATAAGGTGTTACATTTGTTAGCTTCATTATAAGTAAGGCTGGATAGTGTTATAACACAATTGCACTACCACCTATGTTAAATAATCTCCTAATCTTCCTTCTTAAAGCTCTTCTTTGCTTTCTTAAAATTGTACTCCACTCCTTGGTAACTTATGTATTTAAAAGTGCGGTCCATAAATCCGAGCCTTAACCTGCAAGTTTGGCTGCAAATTAATCAAAGAAGTTGCAATGAAGTAAAACTAGGTAAAACTAGGTAATATGATAAGACTTCTAAATGGGGTACCCATTAATTGTACATTACAAGAAACTATTTATATGCCATTTTAAAGACGTCTAGTAGATAATTTGTCTTGTTGCATGACCTCTAAATGATAAATATTTTAAAAAGATACCCAGAATACACTTCTTCATAAATACTTGAAAATAAATCAAAAATATTTCAAAGTTTATTTACCTTAAGATTTTAATATATTTACACGAACTATTCACATTTCACCTATCTCATTTCCATTCCCACTCTCATTTCCAATTCCACCTATCCACTTCCCTTTCCATTCTCCATTTAAATACTCTTCTGCTCACTCTCCAAAACCATTTCTTCCATTCGTCTCTCAAACTCCCATTCATCAACCTTCTCAATCAATTCATCCAAACGACTTCCTTCCATACAACCAGGAACATCATGAACACTATACCCACACCTATGATCTGTGATTCTATTTTGAGGGTAGTTATAAGTTCTAATTTTATCTGATCTATCAGTAGTCACCACTTGATCGGTTCTTAATTTTCTTTGCTCTATCAATTCCTTTTCTCTTTCCAAGTTGGCCAACCTTGCTCTTAAGATGGAAAATGCCTTTGCTTTGTTTCTTGGTTGAGATCTTTCATCTTGTTGCATTACAGTGATACCCGTGGGAATATGAACCAAACGAACTGCAGAATCAGTGGTGTTAACATGTTGACCACCTTTTCCTCCAGCTCTCATTGTATCGATTCTAACTTCTCCAGGAGCAAATTCTTTTTCATCTTCATTTTCCTTCCCTTCAGAAAGCTTTGGAAGCACCACCACTGCAGCAGTGGAAGTATGAATTCTACCTTTTGTCTCGGTTAATGGGATTCGTTGTACTCTATGAACTCCAGATTCGTTACGAAGTACACCATAAGCTTCAGGATCATCAATACTTAATATTGCTTCATTTAAAAATCCATTGTTCGACTCACTCTTGGATAAAACTTCGGTTCTCCATTTCCTAAAATTGGCATAATTCAAATACATTTGCATCAAATCCTCAGCAAATATTGCAGCCTCTGATCCACCAACCCCAGGACGTAATTCAATAATACAAGGTTTATCTGAATATTTAATCGGAGGTAATAGTCTATTTTGGAGGATGGTAATACTCCGAATTATTCCGGGTAAATTCTGTTCAACTTCATTTAAAGCTTCTTCAATTAGTTCAGGATCTTGGTTGGGTTCATCTATAAGTTCTTGAAGTTGAAATAATTGTTCAAGATCAGTTTCATATTGACTATGCATGTCCATGATGATATTTAAATGAGATGCTCTAGACATGGTTTTTTGATCATAAGCAGCTGAATCTTCAAGAGTGGCAAGCTCTTGTTTCAAGTTGTGGAGTTGTTGAACTAGGAGTGGATGAAGTGTTGGGATGTTGGTAATTGCATCATAAGCAGTGTCTGGTGTTAAGGAGTAGCATCTGGAGGTAATATGATTCTTCACACCAGTAAGATTCTTCACACCAGTGAGATACTTAACAGTAAGATACTTCACACCTGTAAAATTAATTACAGCACCATTCGTATTCAACCTTCGCAGTGCCACCCTTAATGAAAGGAACATTGAAGTGTGATGATTCTAACTAGCTGAAAAAATAGTACTTCCCATGCAGGAAAGTGGTGATAATTGAAACACCTTCAATATTGTACCAAGTTAATCTAAGAGAAACTAGATCTTGGCGTTTCACAACGGATATATGTATTTAAAATGCATGTGATATTACAGGTTTGCCTACAAGGTCTATATAAAAAAACATTCGACTTCGTTCTTTGCAACTTGGGTGAAATCAAATCATCCAATTTTAGCTGTTCACTGGTGATCATAAAGCTAATCCAAGCGATAAAGCTCAATTGGATGTTCAATAAAGCTCAAATCTACCGATAATCTCAAACCTACCGATAAAGCTCAATCCTACCGATAAAGGTCAACCCTACCGATAAAACTCCAACCCACCTATAAAACTCCAACCTAGCCAACCTCCAGTTCGACAATACGGATTCATTTGCACCTCCCCACCCCCCGTTAAACCCCATGGAATGTCACGTGACCTGAAATCAACCAAACGCATCCTATTTAGGAAGTCAACGCCACCTCGCCTGCTCCCACCAACCCTCCATGTCTGCCGAATCCAAACCCATTGAGATAGAAACGTTTATTACTGCTATTAAAGACACGCCCGATGCCCAAATACAAGCTATAAAAGATCAATTGGTCAATTCAATAGAGAAATTGGCTCATACAAATAGTATTTTTGATGAAGAGATCAATAAGATCAAGCTAAAATTATCTCAATTGGATGAAAATGCATCCCATGATGAGTTACGTGATGATTTCTTACTTTATGACGAATCAAGGGTTGAAAACGCTTCTGTGATTAAAAACCAAGTGAGGAGAGTGGAGGTGTGTCTTGACGAGTTGGTGACTCGAGGGCTAATTGAAACAAATGAAGTGGTTCAAGAAAAGGCAAAATTACAGAAGGTGATTGAGGGTTTGAATTTGGGGCCTGCGCTTTTTCAAGGGGGGCTTGTTGATAATGAAATCAATGGGACTAAGGAGGAGGGGATATACCTTTGAGGGGGGGTGCCTTATGTGTTGAAATATCTTAAGATGAATAACCTTGAGATGTGTTGAATCTTGAGATGTGTTGATTTTCCGTCAGATGTGTTGAATATACCTTGAGATGTGTTGGGATTGAATATATCTTGAGATGTGATTGAATATATCTTAAGATACATATAGAATATATCTAGATGTGTTGAAATAAAATACACGTATGTAATGGAATACATCTTAAGATGCAAATGGAATACCTTAAGATGTGTACCTTAGATGTGTTAAAATGGAGGGAATAGAGGAGAGTTTTGATGTTTTCCCATATAGTGTGTGACTACACACAAGTATGACAAAATACTAATAAAAGACATTGCATTTATTCACCATGTAGTAGAATTCAAAGACTTAACCAGGGTAGTAGTTAAAGTTATATTGACTGTTGTTGACTGTGTGACTGTGTGGTAATGGCTGTGCATTTTCTGCCACCTCGATAATCCCACATATTGGTGTGTATGAAAATCTACCACATAGAAGAGTAACTTAAGGAGATTATCATAGGAGATACCATAAGAGATTATCTTAAAAGATATCTTAAGAGATATCTGAAAGTGCTTTGTAGGAATTGTTTTTACATTAAATAATTGGGGTTTTCAGTGAACTCACAAGACTAAGTAAGAGCAATCACTCTAACCCGACTGTATATGTGATATTTCAAGGTTAAATGTAAATTACTACTTAGACTAAACTTTTTACATTTATGTATTGGTTACTACATTTATCTATTTGACTTCCCATGGGAGCCAGCTTTCCAAGGAAAGGGTCATTTTTCACTAAAATACCTGTAACCGTATACTTAGATCCAATTTTGTTCAATATAAATTCTATCAAGTTTATCTTAAATCACGTTTGTTTAAATTCTATCAAGTTTGTCTGTTTTCATCTAGTCTCTTACTTTATTATCAAAAATAGGTTTCAAACTTCATGATTCACTTGAATTTTACACTTATTTGCCTTAATTTGTGAAAAAGTTTGTGGTATTCCTTCAATTTGAATTTCTAATTTGAAACTCTCTATTATTTAACCAATAAAGAAATATTGCCGTACAACTCTTATAGATGAAAACATAATACTTAAATCCCAAGGTGAACAAATTGGCTGCAAATTAACATAGTTACACAAAATCAACACTATTTGCATTTTATATATACAGACAAATATATGACTAACTCTACCTTTATCTACAACGGTCTAAGCACTCTCTCAACAGTCGATACACTCCAAGCACTCTGACCCTCAACAGTCGCTACACTCCTCAAAACTCCAAGCACTCTCGTCCTCAAGAGTCGTTATGCTACTCAACAGTCGCTGCGCTCCACAACACTCTAAGCACTCTCCTCCTCAAAAGTCACTGCGCTCCTCATCAACAGACACTGCGCTCCTCAACACTCTAAGACCTTTCCTCATCAAAAATCGCTACGCTCCTCAACAGTCGCAAGCTCCGCTCCTCAAATAAAGCAATCTCCTGTTTAATCTATGTTATCTTCCAAAAGTCGCTACGCTCCTCAGCACGCTCCTCAGCACGCTCCTCAGCACGCTCCTCAGCACGCTCCTCAGCACGCTCCTCAGCACGCTCCCCAACAGTCGCTACGCTCCCCAACAGTCGCTACGCTCCTGTTGGGCTGTTAAACCTTCGGCTCCATCCCAAACAACTTATACAAAAACAGCTTTTCATCACTCCTCAAAGCATCATTTGGTCTCTTACAAACCAACATCCAAGTGGAACCAAAATGAACTCTTTTTTCAAAAGTGATATCCAAACCAGCTTGATCCACCAATTCACTTATTTCAAGATTCCATCTACAAGCCCAAGTTTTCATTCTCTTTTCACTTCTAAAATCCAAATGATTATTGATGAAGTTCCAAGTACTTCTTCCATGTTCCAATAAAACGATTCTTCCATTTGGTTTAAGTAATTCTTTCATATTCTTCAATGCTTTTACTGGATCTTCATGAGAGCATAAACCAAATGCTTCAACAATTGTATCATACTTAATATCACCTGCTAATTGGGTCAATTCTTCAGCTTTTCCAACCGTGAAGGCAACTTTTCTATAATCTGGGAATGCTTTTCTAAACTTTTCATGAGTTATATCAAGCATATTTCTTGAACAATCTAAGAAAGTTATTGAATGTACATTTTGAGGGTAGAAATATGGAATGTTTCTACCTGTTCCACATGCCACTTCTAAAACATCTCCTTTAAGTTGTTTCATTAACCATTTTCTACGTCCACCCATAAACATGGCACGTTCTTCCCATTGTACTTCCGAGTCGTAGTCAAGAGCTTTTTCTTCATAGAAAGCTGTTGTATCCATTGGGGGCATGATATTAGGATTGTCCACTTGCAAAGCTATATTTTGCAAAGCTACATTTTGCAATTCAGTTTTGTCTTCATCTTTTGATAACTCCTCTTTATCAAGTGTTGGTGCCTTCTTCACTCCAATTCTTTTCTGCTTGCCATACCAAATATCCAATTCTTCAATGCTAGGTGAAAAAATCTCCTCACTTAGTAAGTTCTTTCTTCTGAATTCTTTCCTCATCATTTGATAAATACGGAACTTCTTCTCTTCAAGAGGCCTTAATTTGGCTTGACTATACTTCTTGAAAACTAGGTATTCGTATTCACTAAGACTTTCGGGATCGGTTGTATGTTTATCTCTTACATATTCAAGTAGTTTGTCTTCGTGATACCTATCACGCATGTAATAATAAAGTGCAACGGAGGTAGCACCAAAAGCACAGACGTAATAAATAATCATCGACTTTTTGAATTCTGGGGACTTGAAGTAGAGACCCCATTGTCTCCATTTTGGAAGTGGTTTACTTGTGGAGTAGTTCTTTCCACCGTTTAGACTTTTCGACAGAGCTGAATAAAACAGTTTGAATCCTGATGTTTTAGACAAATGACGGGACATTCCCATTTGACTCATCGTAGCCAATCTAGAAGACACTCCAGTCAGAGACACTCCCAAACCAGTCAGAGACACTCCAAAACTAGTCAGAGAAACTCCCAATCTAGTCAGAGAAACTCCCGTCAATCCCAGCCTTCCCCCCCGAGTAACAAACATCATACCTAAACCCTTCTGAAACATCTGTAAAGTACTTGAATAAGACACTTAAGGAGGATCCATTTTTCAGCAGCCACACGACTCTGTTTCGATCTCGCGCACATTGAAATCCAACCAGGACGACGTTTGCCACCACAACATGTCCTTACAAGCAGCGCGTGATGCTTTAGCTGCCCTGAAGTTAGACGTAGCAGAAGAAAACTATAAGCAGGTTATTACTGATTCAACATCCAAGGCGCCTGCTCAAGAAGCTGCCATTGTTGAATTAGGGAAACTTTACCAAGACCATGCGCACCCTACACAATTAGCTGCACTTATCACTCAATCCAGAGACTTGGTCTCCAGTTTTGCCAAATCCAAGACCGCCAAAATAATCCGGACATTGATTGCTTATTTTGATAAGATTCCAGACTCAATTGATCTTCAAATAACGCTGACCACCGAATCCATTGAATGGGCAGTCACCAATAAACTCTCCTTCCTTAGACAAGCCTTACAATTAAAACTCGCCGAGTTGAAATATGACAAGAAACTTTATCAAGATTCATTAAAAATCATCACCGAGTTATTGGCAGAGTATAAGAAATTGGATGATAAATCTTCATTGGTGGAAGTGCAATTGTTGGAGAGTAAGATTTACCATGCTTTAAGAAATATTCCCAAATCAAGAGCAGCCTTGACTAGTGCAAGAACCTCAGCCAACTCGATCTATTGCCCAACCTTGTTGCAAGCTGAACTTGATTGTCAATCTGGGATTTTGAATGCTGAAGATAAAGATTATAAGACCGCATTTTCGTACTTTTTCGAGTCTTTTGAAGGGTTCAATTCCGCAGATGATGCAAGATCAATTTTGGTTTTGAAGTATATGTTATTAACCAAAGTGATGTTGAATTTGATCGATGATGTGAATGTCATTTTGAATCAAAAGAATGTAACAAAGTATCAATCAAGAGATATCGATGCTATGAAAGCCATTGCTGTTGCTTATTCTAATAGATCTTTAAAGGAATTTGAAACTGCATTAGTAACCTATTCCGAGGAATTAAAATCAGATAGCATCATCAAAAACCATTTCAATAGTTTATATGATAATTTGTTGGAACAGAATTTATTGAAGATCATCGAAAGTTATAGTGTGGTTGAGTTGGCTCATATTTCAAAAACCATTGGGTTGAATTTACAACAAGTGGAGGGCAAGTTAAGTCAAATGATCTTGGATAAGGTGTTTTATGGGGTGTTGGATCAGGGAAATGGTTGGTTGATTATTTATGATGAGCCAAAGAAAGATGCCAGTTATGAAGCGAGTTTGGAGTTGGTTAAAAGCTTGAGTGGTGCTGTGGATTTGTTGTATGAGAAGGCTTCTACATTATAGAGAAAACGGCTAAGATGGTGGAGATATTGAGATGAATGGGAGAATGAGGATTAGGTTCAAAGGAAGGATTAGGTTCAAGGAAGTTAGCATATGCAGAACTAGAAAAGTCTCTAAAATTCAACTACCTTTTAATGCGGTTGGAGTGTTACGTTGCAGTCGTCAATGACCCGCAATGCATTTATTGTCGTCAATGACCTGCGAATGCATTTATTGTCGTCAATGACCTACACATGCATTTCTTGCAGTGCTTTGAAATGCAGTATCGTTTTAGTAACTTGTCTGATATGTTCTCTCACGAGCCACACATTTGCAACGACTAGCTAGCTGAAAATAGAAAGTTAGTATATTACGAAGTGTAGATTGAATGGAGGGTGAAGTGGTGTTCATTGGATTTGATATTAATGAATCTTTAACAGTTTGGTGACTGGGTATTCAGTTTGGTGACTGGGTGACATGATCACAATATCTTTGGATTTCAGGGAAGTTCAATTTCAAAGTGTTGTACAAGTGAAGTGTTTTAGTCCTACTGAAGTGTTTAAGTCCATGTGAAGTGTAATAATTGTTTATGGTGAAGTGCAGTCACTCATGAACGAGTCACTCAGATCTTGGGAACCTACGATGTACAGTTCATGCTATTGTCACAGTTCACTCCTCAAGAGTGGTTTTGCGACTGACGATGCTTCTGATTGTACGTTGAACAGAGATGAATTACTCTCTATTTCATATCGGAGCTGCACTTAATCACAGTTAATCACTAGTATGTACATGAATGAAGCATCATAAGTTCAATTGACATGCCGTTTTGCTGTGCACACTGAAATTTGTAGTTCCCATGTTACAATATTGCTAGATCCAGATGATTTAGCTAGTAAGCTGAATTTTCATTAAAATGTAACACATTGATCATGATGTAAAATTCCGCCTAAACATTCTGAAGACTAAACAATTGTGATCCTTTCCTTTTGGAAGACAGGCATTTGTGCTTTCATAATAACTAGACATACCCTAATAAGCCTTTTCTTTCACAAGTTACCTTCTTTCTTCCACTCTGAGGATGTGTAAAAATGATGACAATTGCACGACTGAACCCAGTGTTGCTAAGATCTTGAGCTATCTAGCCTTATTTTCCAAGTAAGAATTCCATTGGTATATTTTTTGGTCTAAAGGCCGAATATCAACTTCACAAAGGTAACCATTGAGGCCACTTTTAGCCGCGCAAGCACCTAAGCATCACCTCACATAATAGTTGAGATCTTGATATTAAGTTGAGAGTGTGCGATCACCTTTATCATGTAAGGTCAACTGTTGCACCAGAGGTGAATTGGATATTCCAGACATAGATAGAGATAACCTGTAAGTAACAAATTAGAATTCCAATTCTATCTATTAGGATGCGCTTGAAAGCTCGTATCAACAGCTAAGACATCCTTTCCTTGTCTGCATACCCGAGGGTAATCTGAAGATGTATTACTAACACTTCAATTTATCATATTATTCATAAAGAACCTTGACCTCAAAATATTATCTCGGTCTTTGGTGCCAAGTTTGGCTCATGTCGTGTAAGCTCATACTGAAAATTGTACTGCTATTAACTGGTTTAAGGTGCGATAATGAAGTACGAGAAATTTTCCAGTTTTGCAGCCACAGGTATACCTTGGACATTACCGATCGTGTTGAGGTGAGTGGATATACTCAAGATTCTTAGTTAAGATGCTTAGTTAATAATTATTAATATTAAAAGTTATTAATATTAAAAGATATCATCTTTTAAAATTGGTGAGCTACTATGTATTCAACAACTCATGAATCCAATACACCTTCCTCAAGAGTTCTGACTCACTCACTGTGATAATTTAACGCACCTAACTCCATCGCAAGCTTACAGAAGGCTGACTATATGACGGAATCTACGAGATGCGAGGTTTGATGAAAATGTAGGAGTATGGTATTTGTAGTTTGTGTCGTTGAATTTACCGCCACAGTTCAAAGCCCGATTGTTTAATTTAGATGTTTTTGTGAATAAGCTGACATTCTTCTTCAAAAGGATTACAATTCCCAGTGATATTTGAAATTTACGAATGTTTCAAAAGTGTTAATGATTCTAGATACAAATGCTACTGATGCATCATTGTGAATACAGTTTGGAAGAAACATACTTTCTTTGAACAGTCATATGAAGTTTTAGTGTTTAAACTCGACGCTGTATAAATTCAAAGACACTGTATAAACTCGAAGACGCCCCGCCATCTCCTTAGTGGCCGCTAACGGTTGATATTAAGCGTTCACGCAGGACCATAACTGCCCATTTACACCACAGAACGTCCGGGAAAATATTCCATGTAGTCCGCCCCGCGTATTTTGACGTATCCGGCCATAAGCACATATTTGCAGCATCTTTAATTAGCCCCAATGATGCCATCGTTGAAGCCTGGTATTGAAGATAATGGATAAGATTAATTGTGGAAATGATCTCAATACATGTGAACGCCACAGTGGATTAAGGTTATGTATATAAACAATTAACAATGACAGTATAGATCTATCAATGTCATTCAACGAAAAAGAAGACGGGGTAATTACCTCAATATCAAATCAAGATGATGGATCATTAACCAAAGAAATTCAAACCAAAGAAAAGCATAAGATCTTCGATGCAAAGTATGCTGATATTGCTATTGAGTTCATGGCAGCTCATGATTTGGATGTTCCTGAAATTACAGAAGAGCAAGATAAAAAATTACAATGGAAGATAGTAGGGAGGATTCTTTTCCTTACCTTCATGATTAATACAATAATGTACATGGACAAAGCAACCCTTTCATATTCATCCATTTCTGGTTTTTTTGAAGCAACTGGTTTAACTTCAAATCAATACAATAATGTGAACACCATCTTTTATGTAGGTTTCATTGCTGGACAACTTCCAGGAACATACCTTATTCAAAAATATTCCCTTCGTAAGATGATCACTGGAATTACCTTATTTTGGTCTATTATCATCTTCCTTCATTGTGCTGCTTATAATTATGCTGGTGTGATTGTTTTAAGATTCTGCTTAGGGTTTACTGAATCTGTTTCCATTCCTATTTTGATTACAACCAATGGTATGTTTTTAAGTCAGAAAGTTAGAGCATTGACTCAACCAATCTTCTATTCATCTGCTATGATTTCTCCAATTCCAATTGGTTTTATTAGTTATGGTGTTCTTTATTCCAATGCAGCAATTGGTGATTGGAGAGTTTTGAATATTGTTATTGGTGGGCTTACTTTATTGATGTCTATTGCTGCATGGTTTATTTACCCAGATAATCCAATAGAAGCGAAGTTCTTAACTACTGAAGAAAAGGTCTGGACAATTAGAAAGGTTCAAGGTACTTCCCATTCGACCATTGAACAAAAACATTTTATCAAAGCACATGCAATCGAAGCTTTTAAAGATCCAATCTCTTGGTTAATTACTGGATTTTTCCTTTTGCAGCAATTAGCAAATAACTTACCATACCAACAAAATCTTCTATTTGAAGAATTGGGAGGTTTGAATAATTTGAATTCTGTATTGGTTAGTGTAGCTGGTGCCGGGTTTGCATTGTTATGGTGTATTGCTGCTGCATTGTTCATGTATATTTTCCCAAATACAACCTGTTTAACTATTATCTGGACACATTTACCAGCTCTAGTTGGCTCGATTGTTTCCGTGTCTTTACCTTTAAAGAATGCTATTGGGGAACTTGCAGCAATTTCAATGGCTTCTCAATCTTTTGGAGTTGGTTGGATTTGCGCCTTTGGATTGGCAACTACAACAGCTGGTTCTTCATATACAAAAAGACTTATTAGAAATGCCATGGTAATGTGTGGTTATTCAATTGCCAATATCATCTCTCCTCAATTATGGCAAGCTAAAGATAAACCAAGATACGTTCCAGCTTGGATTGTCCAAATCGTGTTGAGTTTTACCATCGCTCCAGGTTTAATTGGTGTTGTCTGGTATATTTTAAGAAAGAGAAATATTGCCAGGTTGGCTGATCTTTCTACAAAGGAGTCTACTGGGTTTGTTAAGGATGATGAAGGTCATGAATTTGAGGTTAAGATTGCTGCTTTAGATCTTACTGATTTGGAGGATCTTACATTTATTTATCCATTGTGAGTTGTCTTGATAATTACTAATTTTAATAATGCTATTTATTGTACATGTACCTATATCGTCAAGTCAAATTGTGAAGACTTTTGTAGTTCTATAAAGATTCTCTATACTAACAGATCATCAAGCGTGGAAGACTTTTGCAATTCCATAAAGATGATCCATACCTACAGATCATCCAAATTGCGTACACTTTAGTTCCAGAATCTCCACATTAAACAAAAACCCCACCAATTCCATTACCAACTCCAACAACACTAACCTCTCCAGCCTTTACCAAAAATTCATCCAATCTGCCACTTCTTATAAAACAACCCAATAAATCATTTGCCGATTCATCAGCAACATCGGATATCAATCTAAATGCTTCTTTCATATATTTCCAATCTTTGAACCTGGCATGTTGATAAATTTCCAAAAGTTCAATCACCAAGAATGGAACATAGGTTGTTCTTAATTCAATACCGTTTTTCAACCAAGAGAAGATCAAATCTCTCAAGTAGGTGGTTGTTTTCTCCACTGATTTCGAAACGTTTGAAGATTCCCAAAAAGTATTTTGAGTAGCAAATTCTCTCCAGTCTGAGATTAAATTAAGTCCATCTATTAATTGAGAATATTCGAGAAGTTCTTGTTTATGATCTTCTGAGATTTTGGTAACAAATGATTCATCCGAAAGGAGTCTGGCATGTAAGTCAGAATCATGATCTCTAATTAATTTTTTAAAGTTTTTATCCTTGGTGAATGCTTTTAATGAAGATAACTTCCCATTCAAGAGGAATCTTCTAATGATTGTGATTGTAGCTAAAATGGAATCTTCATACATGTCGTTATCATAGAACCATTCCACGGAACTATATAATTTGAAATCTGTTTCATCCACATCCACTGAGTCTTCTATTTGAACGATTTTCTTGGGAAGGTAATAACTTTCTGTTTCTAAGATTACTCTTTCCACGGTTCTTCTTAAAACATTTACTAACGAAGAATTAGAATCATCTATCATTACTAAATCATCATCAATGGTTGTGAATGGGTTTTGGAGTTTTCTGAAAATATCTAGTTGGACTTTCCTTTGTTCTGAGTCAGTGATGGATGAAAGAAACAATGAATAAATTTCTCTTGCATCAATTTCATTTGGTATAAATGATATGTAAATCGGGATCAAGGCTGGAAGATTATAATCAGATAACTTTGAAATGTATAATGTGATAATTGTTGTTATATCTTCAATAGAATCTTGATTTCCAAGTATTAAGTCAAACAATGATAAATGTGTAATGATTCTAACCAAATAAGGTTTTATATCATTCTCTCTTATAGATGAAACAATGTTTCCAAGTAATGAAGATAATTTATTTACAATCACACCTCCCAGAATGACTCTTAAAGGATGATCCCCTGTTTTCTTACTCAGTAAACTATTCAATATATCATCAATCACCTCATACCTTGGTCTTGGAGTGATTGTTTGATTTGCAATGAATTTTTCTAAAGAATGGTTATACAATTGGTAGGTATAAAGTAATAACGATTCTTCCCAATCATCACCAGCTTGCTTTAAATTCAAAGTGATGTCTCCAGCCAAGAAGTTATATATCATTCTTTCAGTTGGTGAGGTTGCTCTTTTAGATAAATTGTAAACTGTTTTGATCCATAAAAGTTTATGCTTCACTCCAGATGGAGTTTCTGTACTCTCAGATCCTATCCCATCTATTATAGGATCAGTATATTCTTGAGAACCCCCGATTAAAATCAAAGCCAATGAGAAATTACCTGTGGAATTGGCAACTTCAATAGCCTCACTGACTTTATTCACAAGTAACAATTTGTAGATGGTATAAAAATTTTGTTCATCGGTACTAAGATCTTCAGGATGGATTTTTTGATTGGTACGGATTGGGGCATCGATATCATAATCACCAGTCCGTTCCCATTTGATCCCTTCAATTATGTTAAGATCTACCGATCTGGAATTGGATTGTAACCATTGAATTATTATTCCTAGTTCTCTTACCTTTGGGTTTTTCCGTAAGAAGTTTTCTTGTTTCACAGCCAATGATGAATATTCATACTCTTCAAGTGGTTGCAATGCAGGTGATACTCGAAATCTATAAAGAGCTTCAACAAGATCCCAAAGTTTTGTTTCAAGATCCCAATTTTCAAATTCCTCAAGGAGATTGCTTGAGGATGTCTCATTCGTGAACTTCCCATCATCGGCAAGCTTCTCACCAATAGATAATGCTTGATTGGCAGAACTTTGCCTAAATGAAGAAATTATAGCAAACGGATCATTCTGATTCAGACGATAAGTCTCTAAAATAGATGAAAATTCCTCTTCAATAGACATGATGATGTGTTGAGCTTTCGCGTTAAAATTCAAGATGTTTTGATTTTTACAGCGTTCTTGTGCGGTAAGCTCAATGATGTTATGTGAACTCTTTAGGTTATTGGAATGTAGATCGGATGAAGTATAAGTTGTTAATACTAGATTGGAGCAAGCAGATTTACTCTAGTAGGACATTATTTCATGGCTTATTTAGAATACCCAAGTTAAGGTTGATTTTATTCGAGTAGGACATCCTTAATCTTGGTTAAAGTCTCTATTAATGAATGAATAATGAATAAGTCCATTAAGTGTATCAATTTGTATAGAAAACATGTTAACGGAAGTCTTTTAGTAGTGAGCGATCATTTTAAGGAAGTCTTTTAGTAGTGAGAGTCGAAGGAACAATGAAGGTTGAAATACTACTGGAGGTTTTCAAGACCTGTTCACGGCAACCTGGATTGCAAAGAACTTGCATAATTGAACAAATTTGATATTCATTTAGACTTTAGTGTTTAGCATTCATCTTCTTGTAGCATTACATCGCTCATTAAAAGATTTAGTATTACCTTTGATGATCAAGTCTCATAGTCATATCAACTATGAAGTCAAAATTTGCTTTGTATACTTGAAAGATTATGATCAGTTCTCCTACTTAAATGGTAAAGAGTATTGTAGGGTCAGTAATTCATGTTTGGACTCTCACTTTAGGCTCACCTGAGACTTAGTCAATTGATCTCATGCAATGCTTCATAACTTTGCCATGGTATTATTTCACTTTCAAATAATCTATGTAGACTATACTATTTAACCTTGATTGACATGCATGAATTTTGGGATTTAGGCCATTTATTTCGTGGGTAGGTTTGGCTGCAAATTATGCAAACTCGTTTAGTGTGTTAGAACAAAAGACAACGTAGCTACTTTGGAGAGTCAAAAAGGTTGACTTTACTTTGACTAAATATAGGGTAATTGTAGGAGATGGGTTTGCAAACATAAACTGGTATTAAAGATGATTCGTCGGTTCTTCTGACGCAGGAGCAAAAATGTAAGTTCCATCAAGCAGAGCCCCCAACGTTTGAGGTTTAACTGCAAATGACAATGTTAAAAAAAAATGCTTTCGTAGAAAAAAAGTTAGTGAATTGCACCTTCAAGTTGGAAACATTCAAACAATGTAGCATGTAAGTTTAATCACCATTTGGTGTCGTTTCTAAGTAGAACTTGAAGGACTTCTTAGGCACCACTGATTGGCACAAAGGATCAGTTTAGGAGTTTCAACTCGTCTTACATGTTTCATAACAGTACTATTACAGGTGGGAATATTGCTGGCATCTGCATGAAAATTGTCGGTTCATGAAGGTTAAAACAGGCATCGTTGGGCTAATCATTCATGACAGAGAACAGTTTGTCTGGAGCATCCTATTTTCTAAACACATCCCGTAACTTTATGGAAGTCTTCGACTGCTCGCTTAGAATTGAAGGATTTAAATCCAAGGTTAAAGTTATTGTTTGAAGTATACTGGATATTCAAATAAGGTTCAAGTGGCATTAACTGGAGATACCAGTTAGATATAGAGTCTACCATGATTATAATATGATCTTGAAGGTGTTAAAAGTGATGAGTCTTGATTTGTTCAATTTTCTGGATTTAATTCCAAATTAAGGATCCAGAAAGAATTAGTGTATTTGAATTAATTATATATAGTGATGCTTACTAAAACTTGAGAGTTTATTCCTTTAATACTTCTTTTCTGATTAATAACTGCTTTTAGTTTTTATACGAGACCATATATTCTTTTCAGTTAGAATTTAACTTTACTTCGATTGAATACTACATTCAGTTTGGACACCTGTTTTCGACTTTGTGAAACATTTGTCAATTTTGCAGCCAAATTTAAAAAAATACAAATTAATATGCAGAGACTTTTTTAGTGTTTAATGGCTTGTTAAATTAGAATAAAAATGCACCCATCGATAAACAAAGTTAATAGTTGTTATTACTAAGACAGAAAGTACTACTTAATCTGCTTGAACACTTAAATGGAAACCTGGAAAAGTACCACAAGTACCCCCTAGTATAACGTATAAGGAAGTTAATTTTAATACGCAGGTAATAGTCACTATAATCTTGAAAAAAGAAGAACAGAGAAGAGCGATATAAGTATTGGAAATATTTTACCAAAAGTAAATTTAGAATTGGACATATTGTATAAAGAATATTGGATATATTATATAAAGAATAACTTGAATAAGAATGAAACTCACAAATAATACCCAGTGGTACGATCCTAATATTCCACTCATATTGTACTATAATCCATATATTCATTACCATTTCTCACTCCCCACCCTTATCTCTCAGCCACAACTTCAATGTACATCCGCTTGATATGCATTAGTAATAATTCGACTCTTAAATTTGCAACCACAGTAGATATAAATTAACTAATTTCCCACAAAGAACTTATATCAAAAACAATGTCACCAACTGCTGTAGACAAACAAATTTCATCTGCTGAAGAAGCTATAATTAAGTATGCCAAATCTGGTCCATCAAGCAGTTCAGTAGGTACTTTCAAAAACGTTAGTACATTGGAATATGCTAAGGTTTTACCACCATCTACCAGAAAGAGGTTTGAAAATTATGGGATTGACATTTCGGAAGGATATCCTGCAATTCCACCTAGAAGTGAGGTACCAACTTTTAAGGACGAAGCTTTCTCTATTAGAAATAAAGAATTCAAATATGTTGAAAGAGGGATCAACGCTGACAAGGAAAAGAAAGCGTTATTTGGTGCTGCTACCAAAATCATCAACTTGACCAAACATATTGGTACGGAGATTGTTGGTGTTCAATTGCAAGATTTGAATGAAAAACAATTGGATGAATTGGCTTTACTTGTTGCTGAAAGAGTTGTTGTATTCTTTAGGGATCAAGACCTTTCACCCCAAAAACAATTATCCATTGGAGAATACTGGGGTCAGATTGAAGTCCACCCACAAGCTTCTTATGTTCCATTACCTACTAAAGGGAGTGAAGATTGGGCACACACTTCCGGAATTTCCACCATCTGGTATCGTTTCGAATCAGCACGTTATGGGTATCCAAGGTCTTTCAAAAACGTAGCTAACAATTGGCACACTGATTTAGTTCATGAATTCCAACCAGCTGGTCTTTCTCATTTGCATAATGATGCAATTCCAGAAACCGGAGGTGATACCGCATGGGCTTCTGGATATGCTGCTTACGACAAATTGTCTCCCGCTTTCCAAAAGTTCTTGGATGGTAAAACTGCAATTTATAAGTCAGCTCATCATTATCTTGATAGAGAAAACCCTTTGAAAGGTCCAAGTGCTATTGAAAGGGAACATCCAATTATTAGAACTCATCCTGTTACTGGTTGGAAAACATTATCTGTAAACAGATCTATGACCGTGAGAATTGTAGGTTTGGAACCAGAAGAATCAAAAGTGATTTTGGAATACTTATTTGGAGTATTTGAAAAGAATTTGGATATTCAAGTCAGATTCAAATGGCAACCAACAAAGGAAGGTTTGGGTACTAGTGCAATTTGGGATAATCGAATTTCTCAACATAATCCAATTCCAGATTATGATCTTGAAACTGATGATCGTCATGGTACTCGTGTTGTTACTTTGGGTGATATTCCTAAATTTGATCCAGCTTCAAAGAGTCAGAGAGAAGCATTGGGACTTGTTTAAGGTTTCAAGTTGATTTGACATGGGAAATTCATTCTCATTCCGTGCTGACAATTATTATGTTTCAATATTCTAAATTTAGTATGTGATTATAAACTTAGTTAATATGTAATTATAAATATCTCTTATTAGAATATATGACTTACAAAAAAAATTGAACCTGTTAAAGTTTTTTTTTGCAGCCATTCCAATTGCTGCAAAAATGTACATACCATAAAATGAGCCATTCAATAGAATTTTTGTATATAATTTAAGTAGTGCTTTTATTGGCTGAAATATAGCTGCAGTTTGAAAGAGAAATGGAACACATCCTTTACACGACAGACAGACTCGAAAGGGTCAAATCCTTTGAGGAGCGTTTACTAAATTTTAATTTATTGTGAATCATACCGCTATATGTGAGGTATGTTTATAATTGAAATTGATGCAAAAATGTTTAGTCGGACATCCAAGTCTGTCACTTTGAACTAAAGCGACTCTCAAGAGTATTGTGATACTTCTTATAATCTTTTAACAAATATTCTGAAACTCCAATGAGAGTTTAAAAATTCCATGTGGTACTTTCCAGAGCGGCTTCAATTTTCATCTTGCCATTATAATGCTTTGTATACATAAGGTTTTTATTATATTTAGAAAGTAAACTCCGAGATGCACGGCTGTAGTTTACTTTGGAAGTGAATCGGGTTATCTGGCGAATGAAGTAGAAGTGACAACGATTGAGAAGTATATTGAAAGATTTTCAGTACCGGTAAAGTGTATTTTGTTGGAGAGTACACATTGAATATTCTTTATGAGCTCTAGTACACATTGAATAGCATGTTGCTAAAAATGAATTCCAGTACACATAATTAATCATGCTATTAAGAATGAACTCGAGTTTCCTAAGAAATTCACCACCATAAGATTTAGTCATTCTAATCAGATTACACCAATTGCATTTGTATATACACATATCTACCTGCAGCTGATAGGACCCATAAGCTCATCAGAACAACAATTTCAGGAAGTTCCAGAATACCAATTTAACAATGTTTGGGAAGTATTAGTGGGTCAAGGGACTGCCTGTGAAAATGAAAGCTTGTGTATTTGTAGCAAGTTCAACACTGTAATGAGGTTGTAGTAGAATTTGAGCTTTACAAATGTAAATCGATGTGGTATAAACCTGACGTCATTTACAATGACTAAGGTTAAAAAGCTTCTAGGAGCGAGCCAAAGATACACATGAGCTTTGGGAAGTGAGCTAAAGATAGACATGAACTTCTTGGAAGTGAGCTAAAGATAGACATGAAGGAAGCGAGCTAAAGTATGGTGGTGAGCGTAAGTTCATACAATAGAAAGTTTGAAGTGTAGGAGATGAATACACCTTAGTACGGTGTTGACACCAACTGTTAGTTATAATATAAACAAGGACGTAATATAACAAGACATATAAGCTAAAACTCCTTAAGATTTTTCAACTAACAGACTGCTTATCACACTTTTATGTTAAGGGGTTATAATCTAAATATACCCATACCATATCTTGACGAGTTAACACATAAATTGAGTTAGACAAGTATACACTTTAACATACAAGGTGAACTGTACAAATAGATTGAGATTGAGAGGAGGCTCGTCACAGAAGAGATCCTAATGAAACTAAAGCTGAAAGATACACTCAATCTAAAATGACTAAATTATAACAGCTTATACAAAGCTAAGAAACAATTACAAAGCAGTAAAGCATATTGTAGACTCCCCTTTTATTCTCTTCCCTGGTGAATTTGTAGAACTCTTTATGTCATGCTCAGTTGGTCAACCAAGGAGTCTAGCGCACTCCAGTTGTCTTTTCGCCACACCAAAACTCCCTCCTACACCAAATATGGAACCATCCTTTGACGAAGACAATAACCCATTCTTAGGCAAGTCAATTAAACCCGACAGCGACACTGAAGACGATCTCCTTTATAATGCTGCTCCGGATAATACTCCGGACTTTGTACCAATGCATTTTGAAAGTAGAGTGACGGACCTACTTAAGAGTAGTAAATTAAGTATTCAAATAACAGAAGCTGGCAATTCAAATGAATCAATAAACTCCAAGAAATATGTGGTGTATACCATCAAATTGATCAATCAAAACGATTCTAATGAAGAGATTTTAACACGTAGAAGATATAGTGAATTCGAACTGTTACGACTTATCCTTACTAAAATCTTCCCATTGATTATAGTTCCACCAATACCTCCCAAGAATTACGTGAATATTTTCAAAACTGTTCCAAGTGGATATATCAATTCCACACATCTTAATAAAACCAAACTCATTGAACATCGAAAACGACTTCTCACCAACTTCCTTAACAATTGTTTGGAAATATCCCAAATCCGAAATTTGGAGTTCTTCTCCAAATTCTTGGACCCCAATTCAAATTGGGTGGATGAGGTCAATTTAATCAGTAGTCAATTGCCAAAGAGTATTTACCTTCTGAACCCTGAAAATGGATTGAAAAGCGACGAGATTTATGCTAATATGCCAATTCCAACCAGTAGAATAAGTTTCTTGAAGCAAAATAGACTTGGTAAATATATCGTTGGAGAGGAGGAAGATCTACCTCTTTCTCCAGAAGAAGAAGACCATCCTCCTCCAATTATGGCGAATTACATAATTGATACTTCCAACCTTGATGAGCTAAATAAGAAAATCATGGAGAATTATGTGGGTTTATCGAATGATTATACAGAACTTGGAACTATTTTCAATTCTTTTTCCTTGATATTATCTGATTCTAGTGTGCCCAAAACAGATGAAACAAAGTTGAATGTATTATTAGATAAATTGGGTCAATCATTCGATAGACTGTTTATTACTATTAATGCTTTAATTGGAGATTTGGAAACAAAATTCTCAGAGCCTCTAGGTGAAGTTGTTCAATACTCAACCATCCTTCACTATATCTCAAGGTATCAACTGAAAAAACAAAAACAAAAAATCTTACTTGATAATGACATTAAAGAAAGGCGTATAGCCTTGGACGAATTGCGTAATGAAGGCAAAATCGAGGGTATAACGAATTCCCAGCCTTTGGCAAAAAATACAACCTATGATTTCGATGGTACTCCAGGCAAAGGCTCCAAGTTTAAATTCCCCACCATAAAGAAAATAACTCAATATGTAAGTGAGATTATTGACCAAAATCCAGGTGAGACTCGAAAACAGAAAATCATATACCTTGAAGAAAAGATTCAAATCTTGGAAAAGTGTCAAGGAATCATGCTTGAGGATATCAGTTACATTGCTGACGAATTGGAAAAGAACTTTAGGGTGTTTCATACAAAGCAGTTGAAAATGATCTATGAGATATTATTGTGCTATAATAGGTTTTTGATAGCTTGGGCGAGGAAGAACGTTGATATTTGGGAGGAGGTGAAGGAGGAAATACAAAAACTATGAGCTACGATGGATTTTCAAGCTGTATGGTGATTGTTAGAAAATGCTTTTTGTCATTGGAACTTGTTGTCTTCGGAATCTGAATATTCACGGAATATTTCAAGGGTATCACCGGAATTGTGAAAGGATGTTGCCATGCAAGTTTTTAATAATACTGACTGATGTGCGATTGATCATACATGAAAACCTTGGAGAACGTTCGTATGATGGGCTGATGATATCAATCATTTTCACATGTTGCTACTTGGTGGTCAACACCATTTCAGGTTAGGAATTTGTTTTAACTTCGTGTTCCTATTGTCTGGTACAATAGGCATGAATTCCCTCGTATTGGTAGGAAGTACACGATTTTGTATAAATCTACGACTAAGATATATTTTCTATAAATCTACGACTAAGATATATTTTCTATAAATCTACGACCAAGATATATTTTCTATGTAAACTCAACTTCTAAAGAGTTCAAGCCCCACGTAAATACTGCACTACTGGACGCCCCCATTCTCCAGCCCTTTTATAATCTGAAATTTCCTTTGGGAAGCCTTCTATTGCTCCTGCTAATCTATCACATACATCTTGACCTTCAAGCTTAAGGTCAGATAATGGGTGTAAATACGTTCTAATAGTGAATATAACTGCCTTACTTTTAGGCAATTTGGTGAGAACTTGTCTTTCACTTCTATAATGAACGTTCTTTTCAAAGTCCAATTGTTCAATTGGAATAGGTTGCTGAATATGGTCCTTAGGTAAGTTATGCCCCTTGTTTGAATCATCCACATAAAACTTATCATGGGTTTGCACTGAAAAATTGCTTCTAGTGACGAATTCTCCTGGACTTATTCTATCAAAAAATCTATTCATCAGGAGCTTCAATTTAGTTTCATATCCAGGGATAGGATGATGAACAAACAGAAGAGGTTTATTGAACCGATCTGCTGGATCAAAGCCCGCTGCAAATGCAAAAACTCCAGCTTTAAAGAAATATTCATCACCATCTTTCTCATTTAGCCTTTCAGGGTCCTTTAAAAGAATAATGAAATCCTCCTCGATTAGTCTGGATAGATTCTCCAAAAGCCTTTTGGGAGAGTCTTTGAGTTGGAAGGTTTCAGTTGTAATTAAATTATGGATTTGGGTACGATCCATTTTAAAGCACATTGGATACTTAGTACATAAATATTGGGTGATGGTATCATATAATTCTATTATAGCAAGATCGGCTTCTGGAGTGTGAAAGAAGGTACTTGACCTAGTTGGTTTTTCATAGCCTGGAAAATTGTTTGTTAATATTTGCTTCTTGACATCTAACCTACTTTTATACGTAGGTTCAACCAATAACCAATCTTGAGGATCCAATTTCTTAATTCCCATTGTTAATTTGTACTTTGCATTCTTGAATGGATATGATTTGATTGGAGGTGTTAGATTCCATTTGAATGAAGCATTAACTGGTTTACAAAGCGGGATAGCTTTCTTCGTGGAAGCAACTTTCCAAAAAGCAAGTACAAGGAGCCCGAAGATGGGTATGAGGAAGATCATACTGTTGGTGATGTCCGATAAGAAATTTGGTGGAGGAGCGGGCACAGAAAAAGTGCGGAGAAGCCGACAAGACAGAGGAAAATGGAGCAAATGGAACTTCTGACTCATTGAAACAAATTCTAAACATTAGTTTGTTTTTATACTATTGATTTGCATTGATTTGACATAGTACCATTCACTTCACTTATCGATCTGTGCTTGATATTGTGTACTGGGGCTTATTTACTGAAAGTTTATTTCCCAACTTGAAAAACTTATATCCGATTAACTCTATCTAAACATATAAAAATTGAGCTCTTGACTCTTAGTAGAATGTATCATCTTCAAACAGAATGTTTCTTCTTCAAACTAAAATCACCAATTTGATCCAAACTTTCGCTGGACTGTCGTGCCATTTTCAAAAAGAGGCTTGTTTTGTTTTTGTGGAATAAGTTTTTTGCACCCAAATCCTGCCACTCCCAACAGAAATACCCCGTAATTATAAACTTCCTTTAGCTTTAAAATGTGGTTATTTTAAATAATGTTGAATTGGCATAGATAATCATTACCTGTAAAGGCAAGGATAAATTATACAAATCAACTAAATGTAATATCAAAGCCAATCTTTGATTTCCTCTTGATCAACCAAGTTTAAGGTAACAACTTATTTTACTAATCTCAATATTTTCAATCCCATACTTCGAATTAAAGCTTGTTCCTAGGGAAATTGAAAATTAAATCATTTCAATAAAATTTGAAGTCGTTGAAGACCATAAATAAATTCTTTTACTAAAGCCAACAACTTGAAGAAAAGATAATATCCATACCAACCCTCCAGATGAGATTCTTTTACCCTCAGCAGAACGACAACACTGTTAGTCCCTTTAAGCTCAACCTTTATTTAATATCCTCCCATCCAGGTAAACCAACAAATGCATCCCCTCCAATGATTACTTCAACGGCTTATACACAATTTTATCCATACTTGCTGGTCTACTTTCCCCAGTATGTTTATCTTTAAAATGGCGCAAATAATTACTCATTGGTCTATCTTTGGTAGTGGTTGAACAATCGGTTTCAATAATCAAGTAACAACATGGACAAACAACACCCGAGTTAGCATGTGTATGAGCTTGCTTAACTCTTGGCTTCTTGCCAATTTGCCCATTTTCAGTTTTCTTAATGAAATAAATATTTGGATATAATGGAACTGGGGTGATATAATTATCAGGATGAATTCCATGAACAAGTGCAAGATGTTGTCCATAACCTGAATCTTTCAACTTATGGAATTCGGGAACTTTACAATAAGCGCATAAAGCAAATCTAGATTCAGTAATTGGATATCCATTAGATCCATTTTGGTACCTGATAATCTGAGGGTCATAAGGAGTACTTGAATCAAAATTATCTCCAAGAGCATAATGAATATTTGGATGTTCATTATTATTGATAAACTCTTCGATATTATGGATAAACCTTGCTCTTTCTACATAGATACAAGAAGGAGATTTACCAATATCTTCATTGTAAATCTTACTTTTAAGGGTTGCTAATTCCTCTTCAGTCGGTTCCCTACCTTTAGCAAAGTTGGATGGTATCAAGGTTTCAAATTTAGCCAGATACATATTTGCTGGGTATATAATAGGTTCCCCTTTGACATATTTATCTTTACTTCTTTTGGGTCTTTTCTTTATTGATTGTCCAAGGTTTATTTTTAATGGGTAAGCCTTTTCAATATTAAACCTGGAATGGCCATGTTTTGCACAGCATTTGCCGTGAGATTTAAACCTATAATGGGAGTCTGAAGGAGAGGAACTATCCTTTACGATTGACGTAGGAGTAGTGTGAGATTGGTTGATGGTAGGGTTGGCTCCATATGGGTTGTATTGACTTGGAAGCTTAAATTGGTTAAGTTGTTGGATCTTGTTGAATTGACTTTGAATCTTAGATTGGTTAAATTGTTGAATCTTAGATTGGTTGAATTGTTGAATCCTAGATTGGTTGAATTGATTTTGAAACTCAAATTGATTGGTGCTTTCATATTGATAGCTACTTCCGTAATAATTTAAGCTTTCATTTCGATTCACTCTTTCGGATTGATTTCTTTTATTCTTGCTTGAACTTTCATATCTGCTTGAACCTGCAATAGATTCTGAATAATCAAGAACTTCGGAAAGTCTTTTAATACCTCTTGGAGTGTAACTCAAATTTTTTTGAATTCCCCTTGGAGTGTAATCATCAATATTCCACCCTGGTAGAACTCCCCTTGGAGTTTCATTAATATTCAAATCTGTTGGAACTCCTCTTGTAGTGTCATTAATATTCAAATCTGATTGTGCTACATAGTTGATGGGAGTTAAGTTGCCCAGCTGTTCAAGGTATTCTACCTTCTTATGAAGAGCATTTTTCTTTTCACTTGATCCCGAACTTTGTCTAGTTGTCTCACCATCTTGTTTGTCAAGCTTGTTTGGTGTCAAAGTATCCAAGATACTAGCCTCACCTAAAATTTCATCAAAGGTCAAGAAATGTCCATTATTACCTATTAAAGGCTGGTCAAATTCAACTCTTGAATCATCTCCATTTAATGAGCTGAGCTCCATACTGTTACTTCCTTGAAATGTATAGTTAGTCTCGTTTGTCGGTAACCTCAATATTGAAATTTCAGAGCTGGTCCTACTTGTTTCATTTGGGTTCTTTGAAGCATCATGTTTCGCTTCATCATGGTTGGTAAGGTTTCTGTCATTGAAATCAATGTTAATTAACTCATTGTATTCCATATTAAAAATGTTTGATTGTTGATTGCAATTGATAGCTGGAGGTTCATAATTTGCACTCGACATCTCTAAGAAAGACTGTAAGTCCCAAGCTTGATCTCCTGTAAATTGCATGTTTGTGTGGGAGAGAGCAAGAACTGGATATCTGACTTCTTATATATCCATTGTCAGCATAGCAAAATATATCTACACTACTTGACGTTATTAAAAAAAATGGCATTTCGAAGGATTCTTATAAAGGCATATTTTGGGCTTCAGTAGAGGCCTTCTCAACCTCTTTAAGACAACTTAAAATGTTAAGATTTCCACAATATTGGTATTATCTTTCCTATACTTTTGCAATTTTTTGCAGCCATTATTGGTGGGAAAAAATGCCATAGAACTGGCATGTCGAGGGATTCCAAATAGCCGCATCTGGAACATTTTATTACTATTGTTAACGTACCCTCAACTGTCAACTGAGTGACTTCAAATATAAAGTTTTAGAAGATTTCCCAAATCTTACACCAGGCTTAGTTTTGGCTTGGCTTCATATTTTGCAGCCAATACGTCAAATTCTGAAACTTTTATAAGAAAGTTTTAAGAGCAAAAATTCAGATTCTGGAACATTTATAAAGAAGTTTTAAGAGTCTGAATCTTATTCCTTCTGGATTCATAATGAATTTGGAAATTTTAGAAGTAACCGTATATGAGGTATAACCAACTTTGAAAACTAACTATTTGGAGATATAGGCAATTTTTAAATCATTATTCTGATAATCTTTGTGCATAGTCTGGTTAAGGAAGCTTTCAATCCAAGACATCTTAAGTTTTTCATATTCTTTGTCGAGCCTTTCGTCCCACTCTCGGAAATCACTCCCCAATAATTTCCAACAAATTCACTAAATATAAAAAAACTATAAATAATTTTAATTCATCCTAGTCTCTAAATAATACGTCTATCGTATCATCCCACTCTTTGATATTTCTTGGTTATCGCTTTGAAACAGTATTTGAAGGATTTCATGAACCAATGAACGTCTCATCCTAAAAGTTCCTTCCCAATTAGGAAGTCAACGATGGTAGTCTATAAATTTTTATTCGCTTTACATTCACTTCACCAAGATGACCTCTTTAATAACCAAGTACCTTGGGGTTGAGGTCCAAAAGGAGATTGCGTTCAATTTATCTTCTGAATTGGCAACAAATAAACAGAATATCGAAGCATTATGTGAATTGTTAGATGGTTTAGACTTGAAAGATACTCAGATCTACTTGAATATCTTAGAATATACAAAGAATGAAGTCTACTTGGGAAATTCAAATCATACTATTTTGAAAGTGATTAACAAAGTGGACCAATTGTATTTGGATCTACTTGATTTGGTTGAATTCACATTAAGAGAATACGTTCAGAAGAATTCTGGTTGGTTTTTACCTGGGTATGTTTCGGAGGTTCTTGGTGAGGAGAGTTTAGAGAATGTGGATGATTTTAACAAGAATGGCAAGAAAGTGGTAGAATCTAATGAAACTGAAGAGATTGGAGACTCCAAAGAAATCCAACCTAACCAAGTTGAAGAAATCTCTAAAGAAATCCACCCTAAGGAAATTGATGAAGAAAACTCCAAAGAAAACTCCCATCAAGTTGTCATTCACTTACTTGAATTTTTGGAATTGTTATTCAGATCACATACTTCCAACACAAGAACCAACAATACCTCATTGAATTCTATTCTACTTGTTCTTTTAGGAATCAATGATCAATCAGTTTCAAGCTTGGTTTCAAAGTTACTTCGTTGGAGGATTTCCAGTATAATTTTGGAAATCCCAGCGGCTAAAATTTGGCGAATCATTTTTCTCTTACAAGGGAAAGAATTAGGAAGATCTGAATTGCAAAAGACGGATGAAGGAAAATCAGATGGAAATCATGCCTCTCAAATTGAATCTCAAACAACAGTACATTCTCACAAATCACACTCATTTATATTATGGTTACGCTATTTAACAACTACTATGGTGAATTCTGAGGAATCAATTGCTGCAAAATCCACTGAGATCACAAAAACTTTGAACTCAACTTTTGAAAATGTTGTCACCTCTGAATTATATTGGAAAACCCTCCAAACAGGACTTGTTAGTACATCGCATGACCACCGTAAGTTCTGTCTTTCAATCCTTCAACTTAGTGTGAAATCCATTGATTTTTCATTTTCAAATGATATTATTACTTGGGACAACACCAAAAGAGATATGCATCTCAAAGAATGGGCCAGGTTCATTACACTTTTTGAGATCTTGGGAATTGATACAGCATTACATCAAGCTGAAGCTGGCTCCAAAGAAATAACCACTTTAATTTCTCCAAGTTCCTTGATTCATCCTTCATGGGGATTCTGTTTACTTTCTACCGGATTTAAAGCGTCCATGGATTCAGTTCGGAAGTTTTCACTTAAATTGTTATTATCAGTTCCTGATGATCATATTTATTTGATCAAATATGGTTTGTCTTTCTTGGAGGAAATCTATTTACCGTATGCCATGATGGCTATGCATTTTATTGTTAGAGAAAATCAATGTGAATATGGAGACAAAATTTCCAAATTCATTAAGAGCATTCTTGTTAACTTGGATAACCTGGATCAACAGAATGTTTCTGAAGCAATTCTTAATGTTTTAAGTAAACATAGAGGTTCATTTGATCCTGCTAGAATATATATTACTCATGGTTTATTCAATGGGTTGAACAAATGCTTGCAATGGGGTAGACATGATGTGGCATTAATAGAATTATTTGAAAGTCATTCTGAAGGTGAGGTTTTTGAAACAACAGCACAGACCATGAATTTGAGGTTATTGACCAAGTTTGTGAATAATTCGGAAGAGCTCTTCAGAGTTTTGGAAAAATTTGTTAAATTCAACGGGTTTTCAATCTTGAGAAGCAATTACCAGTTGTTGAAGGAATGTGTTCAAAGTGAATTTTCAAAGTCAGAATTCAGTACCGAAAGTCATTCTAAGTCAATTCCAAACACTTTCCAAGTACTTTTCTTGAATGAAAATCCAAAAGATAAAATGACTCTAATCAAAGTGTTAGAGTTTGGAATCCCTGAAATCAACTCCAACCTTATGAATAATTTAACTGGAGAGGAACAATTTTCTGAGGAATCATACGAATCACTTGCGAACATAACTTTCACTGAAGAGATTGCTAGTAGATTCAAATTGAAGGATATATTTGCTTCTCTTCTTGAGGATACCCAATCAAATGATTATCATAAATTGACAATTGCTGCTCAAAAACATAGATTTTTTAATCAATTGTTTTCTCAACATAAGCAAGAATTTACTTCAGATAAGATCACATTTGAGGAATTTACTTCAGATAGAATCACATATGAGGAATTTACTTCAGATAGAATCACATTTGAGGATTTATCCTTATTCAAGGAAAATTTCCTTATAAACGCAAAGAACTTAGAGAAGACAATAAAAAACTTCTACAAGTTAAAAGACGAACTTTCAGGTGAATTTTTCAAAACCTTGGAGATTTATAGCAGAAGGGATACATCAAATTTCAAGACAATTTTATCTTGGATGGATGCAAATTCATCAAATTACCAATGTAATTTATCAATGGTTCAATTGGTACAAAGGTACCTTAACACCATTGATAATTTCAATGATGATACTATACTAGACATTGCAACATTCCTTGGAGACCTTTGGGACAGTTTAGATACTAAACGCTTACAATTGAGCCAAAAAGAACTTCATCTCATTTTCATAGATACTTTCTTACATATTATGCTTGTAAGGAATCCAAACGTTAGTTCCAAGATCAGTCAATTTTGTCTATCTGTAATTACTAATTCTTCAGGCAGAAGAAGTTTACTTCCTAGATTGATTAAGAATTTAAGTATAGTGGCCAGTTCAGAGACGGCTTTTAAGTGGCTCCCCGAAATACTCATCAAATCAATTGTTTGTTACCAACTTAGAAGTAATCTTTTCAAATTGGAAAACATTATTGGGGAACTTTATGATTCGTATTACCACCTTGAGAATGAGTTAGAAGACCAATCAACTGCAAGCGGTAACCTCAAAGAACCAGTCTTATATACCCTAGTTAATGGTCCCCAAGAAATTGCAGCTAGAGTCAATTTGATGTCCATATTCAATTCCATCACCTCAGAACAATTTGCAGTATCCATATTTGATTACATTGTTTCTGTTGATTCAGAGTACCACCTTTTCAAGGTGATTCGTCAAGTTGATGGATTTGAAGAATGGAGAAGAATTCAACTTTTTTCTGTAATTTTATCGATGATAGATAAACTCACTATTGATGTGGACCTTTTCTTTGATCTTCTTCAATCTGAACCTAGTCCAAGAGTTAGGATTTACATTGAATGGATTGTTGCATATAGTTTGGATGTTTCATATATGGAGGGCATTTTCAAACTGTTATTGCAAAAGGGTAGTAGTGCTATTTTGAAGCCAACCACGGTGATTTCATATCAAAGAATCCTTTTCTTGAAGATTCAACAATTCTCTGGAACGCAAGAAACTATTTTATTATCCAAGTTATTGAACGTGGTTGTTCCTGGAGGAACATCAAATAAAGCCCTTGTAAGACATTTCTCCGTCTCATTGGCAGTTTCCATTTATCAAGAAATCAAAGATAAACAATTGACTTTAGAACCAAGTTTGGTTGAAATGCTACAAAGCATGTATAATGCTGCTTTAGGCTCCGACGAGTTCTTCCAATATAGAAGTGGTGATGCTTTACTTTGGAACATTCTTGAAGATTTAACTTTGGTAGGAATTTCTGGAAGCGTCTTGTTGAGGTTGACTGATCGAGACGACATTGAGAATATTTCGGAGCTGGAATACAGAAAGTATTTGACTAAAGAACAAATAGCAGCCTTGCGTCATCCAATTGGGGACGATAGAAAGGATCTTTGGGTCAGGGAACGTAAACAATATCATATTAAGCCCGTCACTCCATCTATCGAACAAGTTGCTTTGCAAACTAAAAGTGGTGCCTGGAATACGGTAATGGATGTTGATGAAAGCAGTAGAGGTAGTGAGATCAAGAGAGGTGATTTAATTGTTGTTTCCTCCTTGGTTGATAAACCCCCTAATTTAGGAGGGATATGTAGATTATGTGACGTCCTTGGTGCCGGTTTACTTACTTTGAATGATATTAATGTTCAACACCATCCTGTTTTCAAAAGTGTTGCTGTCACTGCCGAGCAATGGATGCCAATGATTGAGGTGAAATCTACAAGTATTAAAGAATACTTACAATTGAAGAAAAGGGAAGGTTATACATTAGTAGGTTTGGAACAAACTGATGAATCTGTTGTATTGGATAATAGTTTGGTTTTACCAAAAAAGATGTTGATTTTGATTGGAAGAGAGAAAGAAGGCATTCCGGGAGATTTGTTAGCTGAACTTGACTTGTGTGTTGAGATCAGACAGGTTGGGGTTGTTAGGTCGATGAATATTCAGACTGCAACTGCGATTCTTGTGAATGCATATTCTATGCAACATTGTTGAATGTGCAATGGGAAAGTGGAGTTAAAACTACTGCTTTAACAATTTGCCTTGTGAGTTTTAACCAAATGGATACCTTGGTCTGTATTCATCATATTTATAGAAGTCTAAAAATTATAGAGTACTTTTTTGTAGTGGACGTCACATAGTGTTTTTGCAGCCAAAATTAGATAGTCTGTTAAGGGCACGTTTGACAATACAAGAGTAAGACTTTTTCTTTAATATTCTAATACATTTCATTCCAGTGGAAACACCTTCTGTTTGGATAGTATAGGAAAAGCTTCGCAAGTAAATAGTTGTGTGATATTATACTACAAAGTCGAGAGGATCTTGATAAGACTATTTCAATATTAATTCTATGTAGTATTAATGTTTGAGCTAGCAGTACGAGCGAAGCGAGTACTGTTCAAATTGGAGCTGGCAGTCGCTTCGCTCGTATACTGCAAACTGGAGAATGCAATATTTAAAAATTCGGACGTATATCTAAAATTCATTACCCCATGGACATTGATGAGCATGCAATTCAAATATGAAAACACTCTGCTTCAGCATATTACAAATAACAGTTGTGATCTTGGACTAATGCATGTCCTATCACTTGTTCCACTAATTTTACAAGTAGTTCATTTCCGAGAACGCTTGCTACTTCGCTATGGCTTCAATCGCACATCTAACGATCATAAACCTCATTATCAATAATCTGATCCAAAGCCACCACCACATCCCCACACCACTTATTACATAAACCAATACTTTTCAATATCAAACCCTTATTCAAACCCTTAAAATTACTATTATTGGAATTAATAGCCAAATTCAAATTCTGCACAGGCGTAATCACCTTATTATTATAAAAACTAACCATCAACGCATTTTCCAAAACTTGTTCTTCTTCCACGCTTGGATCGAACAACAAATTCCCTCCAATTACTCCAACCGTTATGAAAATTGGAGGTTGGAAGGTTTCATCGTGCTCTTGGAAAAGTTCATTTATGAACTTTGAATTCTCCCAATCGTCGGAAAATGTAGGTAATTCTGCAACCAACTCATCATCGACATCACTAGTTAAAAGTGGTAATCTTGTAGTTTTCAAAGCCAAATAACTGGTTAAACTTATCAAACTTAATGGATAAGATGAATGACTTATTATAATACAATCAATATATAACTTAAACCCGTACCTTGAGGTCAATTTTAGATACTTCTGAGGGAAGTTCTGTTGTAATAAATTGGTAAGGTGGAACTTTAAGTTACTCACGTAATTGGAATTGTCTCTAAATCCAGAAACATCAATATCACACTCGATTAGGATTGGTTCTTTGGTTAAAAGAACAACCTTCAGTTTCACACTAACAATACATTCACTACCATCCATTAATCTTATTCTGGCAGATCCATTCAGACTCGGAAGGAAAGAAGTGGTTGCTTCCAAAGGGCGGAATTGATGATCTGATCTCGAATCAGGTCTTATTGGAGGACTTTGTATAAGGGAATCATATAGGTATGATCTTTCCGAAGGTGATAATATCATAGTCACAGTGTTTCTTAGTACTGAAAATTGAACTCGCACTGAAATTTCAAGATGAGCTGAAGTGAGAGGTGGGGATTGAACTGGGGAAGATTTCTAAAAAGTATACCCACCCTTCCTTTGGGTCTTGAATTGCCTCTTTATTGCATCTCCACTGAATATATGTTTTTCTTTATGCGGGCTGGGCTGTCGACAAAGAACTCTTCCTCTAACTCGGTCGTCATTTCCAACCTGCATATACCTCACCTATTCTTGAAGGCTCGCAGGCTAAACATCAACACTACTCTACATGTCCACCTTCCCCCAACAAGTCCAATCAGGGCAAAGCAATCAACCTGAATGGTTCCAAAACCACAAGAAAAGAACCATTCCAAACCACTTGGCTTCCAAGAAAAAGCCTGGGTTCCATATCAATACCACATCCAAGAATAATACCCGGAGGTCTGTTAGCGGGACTACTGATACCAGTTCTTCCATAGGACTGACGGCCAGTGAGTTCAACGTGTTGTCATTCGGGTCACAGCAACGGAAGTATATTAATGTGGCAGATAGGAGTGCTTTGTTTGATGAAACTATCGACGAATCATTCGACTTAAGTCAAACAAATGAAGACTTACCACCATCAAGGTCCATCTATGATCTTAATGATGAAGTTCTCTTTAGCAAGCCTAAACAAAATGTGGACTCTTTTATAAGTAAGGACCCAAAGAATTTCAACAATGTGTTTAATAGAAATGAAGCTCCTAAGGAGGTGGAACCAGTGGTACCCTTGAAAACACATGAATCGGCGGTCCTTGTGTTCGGATACCCAGAAAATCTTTCTGCTCAAGTAATTCAACACTTTAGAGAATTTGGTGTAATCTTGGAAGAATTCGAGATTAATAAAGGAAGTAGTAATAAGAAGGTCGTGCCGATATTTAGTGGTAAGAATTGGATCAAAATCACATATGACAACCCGAACTCGGCAGTGGATTCGTTGCAAGAGAATGGTGCTGTTTTTAATGGCATTCTCTTGGGAGTTATTCCTTATAATAAAACCAGCATTGAGAAGTTGAAGAAGAGGAAATTGACGGATTTCGAGGATTTCGGGAAAATAGATTTGAGTGGTTTAAGGAAACCAAAGGAAGGTGAGGTCGAAAGTGAGGTGACGCAAAGATTGGAGATTAAAGATGGGAGTGAGTTTTTCTTGAAGGCAAAGGAGGAGGAGAAAGGGGTTGTTGAGAAGTTGGGTTGGGTTAGTTTAGTGAGTAGGTGGTTGTTTGGTTTTCATGAACTATAGAAAACGGAGCATGGAATTGATGAGAAGTTCAGTGGTACAGTGTAGAGTCTACAATTTACAATTAAAACAACTTAAATTATCTACCCTTGAAATTGTAGATGAAGCAAATCCAATCAACTTTACTTGTATATTATGACGAATTACCTCAGTGTAATAAGATGTTCTATACAGTCGATTACTTATTAGCTGCGGTATTCTTTAGCTAAACTCCGAAAATATTACGAGTCATCATTGAGTACTTGCCGAGCTGACAATAAATTCAGAACTTAATGGCAGAAAGTGATTGCTAGTTATTTCAAGCTTTTGAGAATATATATCAAACTCATCCACGAAAACTTGGTTTCTACGTGAGGAGGTATTTCCAAGCGCTGAACAATGTTCGGTTTTTGAATACAGGTTTACCATTAAAGGACTTTTTGGAAATACAATTAAAGATCCTCCCAGGTCAAAAGGATAACACTGGTGCCGAGGGGTACAAGGACTTTGGTCAAATCTTGCTTGAGAATTTGGACTTGATTGGACATTGGTAAGATCTGACTTCGTTCTCTTAGAGGACCCTATGGCCGCGCATTTACCAGCTGAATCTATGAGGTTTTCAAATATGTCTTGTTTGCTGTGAGGGCTTCCATCAGAGTCTTTCTGAGTGATTTCATGAATGTATGTTAAATGACTGTTTTCATGATCATTAGCTGGGGTGTATTGAATTTTATTATTAGTCCCTTTGTCGTGTCTTTTATAAAAATATTCATTATTTGATACGTCATAGTTCTTATCAACATTGGAGATTTTATAAATCTGATCTTTCTCAACCGTAAATCCCTTATCATGTGTGTAATCAATTATTTCATAACTACATTCACTTGAATGCCTTTCATAACGATATCCACTTGAGTGCCTTTTATAACAGTATTCACTTGACCCTTCATCACCACTTTCACCTACACCTTCAAAATTCTTGTATCCATCTTCATAATCACTCTCAATGATATCACTAGTACAATCAAATGAACATTCTTTAGATTCATCCGCTGTACTTGATTCAAATAAGCTCCTAACTATATCTTCTCCAATTGAAGCATATGTTCCATCTGGTGAGTCCCTTGCGGATGAATTCTTCATGAAACGAATAAACCGTTTGGCATTCACTTCTTTTGAGTTATTCAAATCAAACTCAGGAACCTTTCCAGTTTTTCTATAAACTTCACTCAGACACCACCAAAGTCTTGCGTAATTCTCAGCAAATGAAACCATGGGGATATGGAGTTTGTTGCAAGTTTGATTTTGCTGCAAAATTGCACTTGGTTGCGAAAAGTGAGATTGTGAAGGGACGGTATGAGCATGATAAAACTGGACAGAGATTTGTAATAGTTGATTTAATTGATGGTGATGTGAGGAATGTGAGGAATGGTTTATGTATTAGGAAAGAGATCAACACCAAAAATTGAAGGACACTTCAGAGAACTCGTTATTTCTATACCACCTGGTATATTTCGTACCAATGTAGGTAAATCATATCAATAATAATAAATTAGTAAATACATTCAAGTGCAAATTGCTATAAAAGTAGTATGTTCGCTAACCTTAGAGAAAACGCATCAAAGAACATCGACTCCATCAAACCTAAACCCTCATGAACTAAGTAAGCTTATCGCACCAATTCATTTCCTACCCACAAAGTTCATAATACTTGTTATCAAGTATTTATAAACGTTCAACGAATACAAAACTGATTTGTAGACTATAATACCAAGTTCGAGTTGTGGTGACTCGATTTGAAATTGCTATGATTTGTTCCCCCAATGATGTGGTCCCATGTTTGGAGTGCATCTGTAATTTGGTATTGATGCCTAGTACGCATATCCGTATCCCTTTCAGCATTGGGGTTCAGGTTAAATTCCATCACCTTGGTATTTAGCTACATATTTGGTTCCAGTTAATAAGTATCCCTCTTGGAAAACAACCTCTTTCATATCTTTAACAATTTGTTTCTATAAAAATCTATCCCACACATCCGCGCCATCACCTTCGATCACGTCCACTTTTAAAAATCACTGATGTATCAAAAGGATATTTGGTTGTGCTTGATGGAGAGCCAGCTCCAGACTCATGGTTTCTCTTGGGTGATAATATATTTGAAGATTCATTTGGATTCTTAGGTAAATTGTCATATTGGTTCCTCGAAGGTAAAGAGACATTTCGATTCTTTCTAGGAGAAGGAGATTCGTAAATCATATTTGCAGTATTCCCATCAAAACTCATATTGAGATTTCTTGATGGAGATTCAAAACTTATATTTTGGTTATTTCTTGATGAGCTCAAATTTGGATCCGTGGGCCTCCCCAGATAACTCTCATTTTGCTTCCATGGAGAATTAACACTCTCATTTTGCTTCCTTGGAGAATTCACCCTTGAAGATTCATCAACAAACGAACTTTGATTACTTAACCTTGCAATTTCCATGTATAATTCATGATTTCTAGCTGTTAATTTTTCATTGTCTTCTTTTAACCTAGATAACAATTCACTTGCATCATCCAAATATGAAGAGTTTGCAGACCTAGAACCACCGAGATATTGTTTTATTACTTTTCCATTTCTATCATGAGTTATGAATAATTTCAGTTTTTGAAATGAATATGGTTTATTTGTCAATGCGTATGATTGATATGGGCCTAGTGTTGAGTCTATGCTTGCATCTTTCTTAAGACTTGAAACCTTCACTTTATTTGAATATTCTTTTAGCATTTCTTGATACAAGGTTTGTTTATCTTGAAGTAAAATCAAGAAGGAATTAATAACAAAGTAAAGTGTGATTGTGCACAACAAAAGTACCAACACCACTATTAGGATTGAACTTGTACCTAAACATTGTAGTATCAATAAATTTATAGGGTTCAATGGTATAAAAAAGAATAACGAGAACTTTGAAGGGTCCCATATACTCAAATGCACAAATTGATCTGGTTCTTCTTCAATTCCTTTGAATAAGTATTTATGAATATTATCAAAAAATAAATAGAACTTATCAAAGTACAGAGGAGAATCATTCTCAGAAGTTGTTTTTCGATACAATAAGGTATATCTTTTCCGACTTCTTACGATATCATAGCAATTTCCCAAACAAATTAATGCGATTGATGTTCGTATTAAATTCAAGAACCAGATGAATTGGTTGGTTAAAGTATTAGTCCGATTAACATGTTTACTATTTATAAACGCATCTTTCATCATTTCATATTCAGCATAACCAGAATCAAATACCAGATTATTTGATTTACTACTAATTGAGTTATAATAATTTATAACTGGTTTTATGATCAATGATAGGAATAAGAGGGATGATCCCAATGGTAAGGCTAATGATAAGGAATATAAATCCCATTCTATGGATAATCTAACTTCATTGATATATAGAAATGTATCTAATGGAAGGGAGGTGAGTTTAGATAAGATTGGTTGTTTCCTTATCCTTATATTCCGTGACATGGTGGTTAAGTTAAATGTTGCGCAGTGTTAGGGTTTGAAATTTGTAGTAGAAGACACCAATAGTATAAGACTCCCAATTATCTCTTTTGAAGTATACAACACCAATTATATCTAAGAATGATTGGGTTTAACTGGGGAAGTGAGGCTTAATGCTCATGACTAGCCAATGCTTACGATTGGTCCCTTTCACTTCATTATCTTGTATTTCAATTTTAAATTTTATCCAGCCTCTTCCAGTCCTCTTAAGGGATTCAGGTACATATCATTCTTTAAAAGGTAGTTATAGAAAGATTTAAAGTGTATATAGACAACTCTCCAGTAAATTCCTACTCCACCTCAGTTTACGCGCTTAAACGCCAATTCGCATCTTTGTTATATTCATGAACGATACCATCAGTCAAATACAACATAAGAATCAGATCTGGAGACAACGACTTGGGAAATTAATTGATGAGGATGATGATATGATATACAAGCTGGGAAAGCAATGGGAGAACTTTAAAGAAACAGTCAATGAGATTAAAAAGAGAGATTTTAGATTGCCAGAGCGTGTTAAGAATAACTTGGATGATGTAAACCACAATTTAGAAACCCATCTTGTTAGTAAAAATGTTCATCATCCAAGATATAATCAACGTTATAATCTTGAAGATATTTCAGATTTAACGGATATTTCAGATTCATCAGAAAATGAAAATGATAAGGTACTAAATAAGATTCATATTCAAAGTAATATCATAAAACAATTAAGATCCGAATTACTTCAGAAAGATTTAGATTCGAAATCTAAAGATGAGGAACTAAAATTGAAAGATGAAGAACTTAAAAGAATAACGTTAGAAATGATTCATAAAGATATTGAAAGGAAGGATATTATAGAAGAATTCCAATCAAAAGAACTTCATTTGGTTAGAGAATTGGAGAATAAACATTTAAATCGTCAAGATGTTGAAAAGGAGAGGGTTCAAAAGGAAATTGATATTAAGCTTCAAAAGGAGTCCCTAGAACTACAATTCCAGAAAGTAAGTCTCGAGAATGCACAACTTCAACTTCAAAATGAAAAACTTCATAAGGATCTTAAAAAGTTAAGAGTTCAAAAAGATGAGCTTGAAGATAAGAATCTTCTTCAACAAAGTGAAATCCAACAACTAAATCAACATCCCAGTGAAGTAATTCTACCTACAGATGTTAAGATTGTCATTAATAAATTATCCATCAAACTATTAATTTATAAAAGAAAAGTTAATGATTTGGAACTTAAGAATGAATCCTTGATTCAGATTAATAGGTATTTAAACAATCGAACTGAAAAGCCTCATAAGATGATTGACGAACAGATTAATAATCATGAAAGATCTATTGATGAATCAACTCAAGCTTTATTAAATGTGGAACACGAAGTTCAACCAGATTTGAATCCAACAGAATCATTGATTCTGCATACAGAGGACCCTTACAATCATATAAACGATACAACCACGGAAATACTAATACGTGGTTCGTTCGAAACTGATTTGAAATCTAGTTCCTTTGAGAGTTCTTTGAAAACTGGTTCCGTCGAGACTTCTTTCTTGAAATATGGTTCCTTTAAAACATGGAAGAAGGTTATTCATGCAGTGATCTTTGTAAATAGAGTACTGAAGTTTGCTAAGGCGAGAAGCTTGGTTGACAGAAGAATTGAGGGAATGTACAACACGAGCCCGTAGGCGAGCCGTAGGCGAGGCACTGGAATAAATAGCAATGTGGCGAGGCACTGGAATAAATAGCAATGTGGCATTAAGTAGCAATGTTGGGATGGCTCGTTATGGAGGTCCGTGATGTTGTAGATACCTATCAAAAAAGAAAAAATCATAATAAACTAGTACGAGCGGAACTTCTAGACTAGTCTCGGATGACGTGAAAGCTCAACAGAACCTTTACGAAATGCCTAGATATTTTTTCTTTTCGTATATCTTGATTTTGCTTTCGTGGGGTTAAAGCTGTGTATTCATGCTACTGGGCTCAAGATTATGCATGGATACAACAGCCGAATGGTTTTGATTGCGTACAATATTAACACGGAGGTAGGAGAATAAGACGAATATCGATGAATAAGACCAATAGCGATTTAAGAATAAGTCCAATACCGATTTAATCATGAACTTCATGATCTTCCATACCATTTGTAGATTCCTAGATTTCATTTTAAAGTGGATATTCAATTGTCCTTCTCATCAAACTTCTAGATTTCAGCTTACTCTCCATTAAAAGGCTGGACCATGAGCGAAAGTATTCTAGGCATCTGTAGACATCAATCAACCATGTTTAAATATCGTCACTTCGTGGGCTGATGGGAGTTTTGCCAAGTTGACAAAATCAAGGTTCCACTAAGGCGTATCTTACAAGATTCCACTAAGGCGTATCTTAACAAGATTTCTTGGATTTAAGTGAACCTCCTCTTGTACTTGATTCGAAGTCAAATCATATTCCAATTTAATTTTGCAATCAATTGCAATTACTTCGTTCTTCTTCCAATTCGTCCTATTTTGCAGTCTTATTATAAGAAATGCAAATATATACCTCCACAATGAAAATTGCACAATAACCTTTTTGTAGTCAATTTTACAATGTACCTTACAATAGAATATGTACCTCACAATAGTATATATGTACTTTACAATAACATTTATGTACTCAATATTGAAACAATGAATATTCAATGAATATTCCATTATACGCACCTATTCAGTTTTGCAGTCATTCATGCAGGTGGTAATCTAACGTTGCAGTTAAGTTAGCGCGTAAAGTACATTGATTAAAAATAGCATCAACAGGAGTTGGGTGATGCTATCAAGTGGTGGTTATTATTGCTATCATCTTAATTATTGCTATGTCGTCTTATTTATTACTTGTTCTTATTATCCATGCCTTGATGCATTTCTTATTTTATCACATTCTATTACTGGGGGTTATCTGTTTATGGTTGCTGTATGATATGTTAAATCCATGGAACATATGAAAGATCTGGACCCTATGATGTAGGCTAGTAGTAGTAGTATAAAGAGTAGAATTGTAAAGAGTAGAATTGTGAAGTAAGAATTGTACAGAATAAGAATTGTAAAGAGTAAGAATTGTAAAGACTAATATAATGCTCCTCAATATAAAAAAAACAGTTACTTAACATCCTTCTTCCAATAACACTCTGGTTCCTTCATGGTATTACCCCGCGGATTAAACTTCAAAATAGGCTAATCCAGACTTCAAGTTTCATATGACGTAATCCTACGGAATTATCATAACACTCAAGAAGGGGGTGAATTTAATTTGTCTAACAAAATGTCATATTATTCTATGCAGGTACCCATTATACCGAATGTAGGGCATAGTCACGTAGTTTGTGAGCATATATAAATAGTTGAATGTACGAAGTTTGTGAGGATATATAAATAGTTGAATGTACTTGATTTAAAAGGTTTAAGATGGTTATATTAGAAAATGCCATAGGGGATGAACGAAAATCAGAGCTTCCTCGAATTAATGGAGATATAAGGATACTGACTTTGACAGCTCCTCCATATACTTATAAACTGAATAATTTATACAAGCCTATAAATTCTTACAGACTGAATGAATCCAATGATACAAACATATCCCGTTTAAAATCCTTACAATCACCAATAAATACTTTGAATTCATCAATCACATCTAATGATTTTACTAATTTATTAGTACCAAAAATATCCTCCAATAATTCTTCCCAAAGTGCCTCACCAGTTTCACCTTCTTTCAAGAAATTACCTGTGAGCGTGGTTCCACTACCGGATGATGTAATTAAGGTTTCGCATTTGAAGTCATTAAGCGAATATGATGTCATAATAGATATAAGGCCTTTTAATAATTATTCAAGTTCTCATATAAAAAATGCTATTAATATATGTATACCGACAACTTTATTGAAAAGAAGTTCTTTGGATTTACCTCATTTACTAAATTTGGTTAATATTCCTTTGGAATTTAAAAATCTTTTATTAGGTCAAAAAGATATTAAATTGAAGAATGACAAATGTGAAGTAAAATCTGAAGGTTGTAATACAAATGAAAATGACAATGAACATTCCAATGAACAGCCGAATTTGATCACCAAATTGAATGAACAGTCGAATTTGAATGAAAACACCAATGAAAATTTGACTGCCAATGAACCAACTCATGGTGAACATTTGTCCGTCCTTATATACGATGCCAATTCAACTGAAAAGAACATCGCTTTAAATCTTTATCAAACCATCATCAAATTCCATCAATATAAATCATTCAATATTCATTACCTTGATGGAGGATTTCAGAATACCAACGTACTTACATCTCCACAAAAGGTTTCGAGTTCATCATCTTCATCACCAGTCTCATTTGCCCCATCAGCAGATTTTGATATGATTGAGTATTCTCAACCGGATTCTGCTTCATCTATGGACTCTCAAAACGCTTCACCACATTTCCTTTCCGGGTTCAAGCTTCCTTCACAAACAAACTTTAAAGTGAAGTTTGTCAATTCAATCAAAAAGAACTCACTTTTCAATCTGGATGATGATTATTCATATAAATTTAAGTTCCCAAAATCATATAATTCAACGGATATAGGTGATTTCAAGTATTTCCCGGATTGGCTTACTTTTATGAACAAAAAGGAAAACTCAGAAATCGTAGGCAATTTGGTAGCAAAGTTTAATAAAATAGAGAGACTGGAAAAATTGAGATTGAGTTTACTTGTTAATGAAAAGGGTAAGGATTCCCCGAACGATGAGTATAAATTTAAACAGAATGAAGATTCAAAGGATAATCTGATACCTTCCCTGTCTGACTATCGCAAGGGTGATGTTAACTTTTTTGAAACAACCTCGGATTTAAACTCATCAGACTTGAAAACTCATTCAAACTCATCAGACTTGAAAATTCATTCAAACTCATCAGACTTGAAAATTCATTCGAACTCATCAGACTTGAAAATTCATTCAAACTCATCAGACTCAAAACTTCATTTGAACACCTCAGACTCAAAACTTCATTCAAACTCATCAGACTCAAAACTTACTTTGAACGACTCAAAACTTCAATCAAACACAAACCTATCAAACCCTTCACAAGAAGTCCCATTGCATAAAACTTCCGATTCACATAAGCATCCTCATGATTCATTTTCCCCTACCCTTACAGCGTTGAAAAGACAAGATTCCCGTCTGAGTTTAGAAGGTAAAGTTTCACATATTGACTTATCTAACAAGAGCCTACATAATGATTCACTTCATGGAGAAAACCCCAAAAAAGAATCTTCGGGATTCTTATCTCCCCCGGAATTTCATTTACCTCAATTACCAAAGCACAAACACCGTAAAAATCTTGATCTGCAACCATTGTGTTCACCTATTGGACTTTGTCCCGAGTGTGATGGTATACATTATAAAATGCCAAAGGGTATTGAATATGGATTTAAAAATAGGTACAACAATATATGGCCATATGAACATTCTCGAGTTAAACTCCAGAATAAGGATGATGATTACTTCAATGCTAACTTCATCAATTGCAATTCCATGACTGAATCAGATGTTACCTATATCGCTACTCAAAACCCACTTAAAGATACCATTAAAGATTTCTGGGAAATAATAAACAATGAGCAGATCAAAATCATTATCAGTTTGGATAACTCACCTTTGTTATACCTTGATGGGATAACTGATATTGTCATTGTTTCCAAATCAGAATCCACTGTGATTCGTAAAATCAATCAAAGTATATTCCACTTTGAATTCAAGGTTTGGCCGGATTTCGGAGTACCGCAAGATTTCGACTCTTTGTTACAACTTATTCAATTTAAGAATAGTTTATACCATAACAAGTTGGTTCAAAGTAATAAAATCTTAGTACATTGTTCTGCGGGTTGTGGCCGTACTGGAGTTTTCATTACCATTGATAATTTAATAAACTCCTTCAATGCAAACAAAACCCAATTTATGACTGGGAACGATGATTTGATTTATAAATTGATCCATTACCAAAGGAAACAGAGAATATCAATGGTTCAAAACTTGGACCAATATATTGTATGTTATGAAATATTGTTGTTTTATTTGGTTAATGCTGAGAAGTATCAAGGAAATATTCAATTGACATTTGGTAATTTGGTAAAGAGTGGTGGTGAAACTACTGATGATTATTTTCTGGGGTTGAATAGTTATACTAAGAGTGTTAGGTCCAACTAAGCTCGGTTATTGCCGTGATAATGAAATAAAATGAACACTTAAAACCGGCGCTAGTGCAGCATAGGTTGTGTCTATTGAATTTGACACTATCATGGAAATAACACTATATGTTTTGTATTAAACGTGATGTACACTTGGAAACCTTCTGTGGTGATAGAAGATTAGTGTTGATAGAAAATTGCCTAGTCTTAATATAAGATTCTCCCTAGTGTTGATATAATACATTAATCTCCATTCTAAGGGATACGCTGTAGATATGTGTCAATGTGAAGTTAAGCTTTGTGAGTACAAATATTGAATATCCCTGAAACCTTAAGTGAAGTTACCAGGGCAACTACTTCATTACCCAAGTTGGTAAATCCCAATTTAAAGATTATTGAGAGGCACAATACTACTGAGGGTGGGAAATTTAATAAATTACTAGTAGGTAAAATTAACTTGGTAATATAAGAGTTGACATAACGCTGACTGCTCAATTCAATGCAAAGGAATTTATAATAGCATCAATTAAAAAGTGGGCCTAGTAGATACATGAACACTGTCTAGAGGTGACATGCCAAAGAAGACAATTGTAAATGAGCTTGAGAGTCAATTACCTTTGAATGCAAAAGGATGATATCATGTAAAAATGAATGCTTTTGTATTATAGAGGACAACTCCAGATCTGTTTAAAAATATTACTTTTCGTAAAACTCGTCGTAGCAAAGCTTTACAAGATCAATTGGAATTCCAAAGATGGGATGTACCGGCACGGTGTATTGACCTTTCGTTTCCTTAGCAGATTCCGTCTCTCTTGTTTCCTTAGCAGATTCCGTCTCTCTTGTTTCCTTTGCAGATGAATCTTTTGTTTCAACACCTTGCTGCTTCACATCAAATTGATAAGCTAACACTTTATCGTGATCTTCAACAATTTCATATTCGGTCTCACAAATACTCAAGCCACAAAACGTATAATTTGTATGATAGAAATCCACAGACTTACCTGGTTTATCTCTAAATCCTCCTGTTTCAGTTTGAGCACATCTTAAAATATAATTGTATAAACCTTCCTTGATAAAAATGGGAGAATTAATGATGGCTTCAATTAATGGAAATAAACCCCCAATCCAAAAACTATAACAAGCATCAACCAATTTATTTGTCCGACCTGATAATGAACCTTCAACTTGGGATTGTCTGTGAACTGTCCATCTGATTAGATTATCTAAGTTTAAGCCGGATTCTTCAGACTCAGAACTCAATCCAGACTCACTCAATTCAGACTTCTTATTGTAAATCAAAAAATAACTTGCAAAGGCACAATAAGTATATCCACCATGAGCCTCTGTTCCTGCGACCCCTGCAAACCCACCCTCATAAGTTTGAGTTTTATTTAACCATTCTATCACACCAGAGGTCAATTCTGGAGTTATCATATTCAAAAGTGAACTAACCACAAGTACACAATAAGTTGAACGAGTATCACTTTCTCCATTTCTATGCATTTCAAAAGACCCATCCTTCCTCTTCAACAGCATAAACCACTTGTAAAGATTATTTTTGATCTTATGGAGGATAACATAATTTTTTGTAGATACTAAAGAAAGAATTCCAGCATAAGTTGCGGCAACATGACCTATTTGATTTCTCCCACCAGCAATTCCACCAAGACCATCATCTATAATACATGATATTATTTTTTCATTAACAAGGTTAAAGATCCCATCAATTTGTGATCGTTTATCATTGATTTGTTCAACTTCCTTATTCACTTCCTGAATATTCTCTTGAGTAGCATTCCCTTCATTTTGAAGCCCATCAATCAAGTTATATGAATTAACCAACCAATACGCCATCCATGGATGGTTCGCATCGAGAACAGCATACCCACTTGGTAACTTTCTTTCAAAGCTATTCAAAATATATTTCTCATGTAATTCTCTATGAAATTCCAAGTCAGGAACAGTTTGATATTGCTGTAAGATTTCAATCTCAGTGGAGTCTTGTAGTTCAGTTGTACTCGAAGAATAATCATCCGAAATTATAGACAATGTTGGATTAAACGTCGAAGGAGTAAGCATTGTAATTAGTGTTTCTTTGATTCGTATTAAAGATGATATTTCTTCAAGTATTGACGAAGAATCTCCTTGTAGTATAGTTTGAGAATTGTCACCTTGTTCGTGTAGTCTAGTTTGAGAATCGTCACCTTGTTCGTGTAGTATAGATTCTTGAATGTCTCCTTCCTCAAGTATATCTTCAAATTCACCTTCTAAACCACCTTCTCCTGAAAAGAGAACTTCGGTTGCTCTCTTACGTCCCAATAGGCCCACTATATAGTTCACTTTGGCTTCCGACATGGTGCGTCTCACAAGTTTACTTTTCTAGGCCGTTACAATCGTGGAGAGAGCACACATAAAAAAGGTATCAAAGCGTACGATTAAAAGAGAGCTTCATATGAGTAAAAATAACCTTTAATGAATATAACTATTGAATGCATAAATATAACCTGAGTTGTAGTTTTCTGTCAATTTAACTGGCAAAAAATAAACCCACGCCGAGAGTCGAACTCGGAATCTTTTGATTAGAAGTCAAACGCGTTAACCATTACGCTACGCAGGCATTTCTTATTACTAAAATGTTGCCATTTTACTATATCAGTCTGATCGTGACTAATCACATGACAAAATGGCTAACATGACTTGGAATCAAAACTGAAGTTCAACCCACACCTTATGACAAGCTGGTTGAATCGCGAAGCATCAAACCCGCTCTTGCCACAGCTGCTTCCAGGTGCATTTCCTGATTTAGAAGCTAACAATGAACCCATACCGCGCGAACTGCTCCTCAATCGCGTGGTTGCCCTCATCCAGCTTTTGATCACCATGGTAATGGTGCGTCCGTTGGTGTATATAACAGTGTTATTCGTCAACTTTAGCATCTTCACTATTTCATTCGTGTACTCACATAATCCCGTGTTCAGTCCTAGAGTCCCCGAAGGACATCCTATCGATAAAGTTAGCAAGTTCATACTGAAACTTGAAGAAAATGTGTCTACTCAGCTACCGCCCTTTTTCCAGGGGAGTTACACCCAAGCCCTTTACATGGCCACACATAGAGCGAAGTTTTTATTTGTGTATCTAGATAATCCAAGCAGTGAAGGTGGTTCAATCAAGAAAATTATAACTAGTCCTGAGTTCATTCTGTTGTGCCAGCTTGAACATATACTTATCTGGGGAGGGGACTTGACCAACCTGGAATCATATCAATTAGCTAATAGCTTGAATGTAACAAAGTTTCCGTTTTTAGGATTGCTCTGTTTAACTTGCAAAACTACCATGACATTACAAGGCCCTGTGAAGTCAGCTCCTAAAATCTCCTTAGTGCTGAAGATCCAGGGCTCTTTGAATGAAGACGCTGATTTGCTGAAAGTGATTGATAACAAGTTCATTAAGAAGATTGCCAAATACCAAGAGGAACTTGATTCAATCAAAGTGGAATTGCGTGACAAATACTTAATCCAAATGTTGCTGGAACAACAGGAAATGAATTACCAAAAATCATTGGCAAAGGATAAAGCTAAGAAATTGGCCAAAGCTTATGAGAAATTAAAGAAGTCGTATTTGGTTCATAGGCTACCATACTTCCTTGATTTCCCTGACGGAATAGAGAAGGCCAAGATTGCAATTAAACTCCCCGATGGAAGTAGAATTACAGTGCAATTGCCAGCTGATGAAAATGTGGAGATTGTCTTTGAATATGTAGAGTTGTACATGGGTGGGTACTTTGAAAGAAATATAGCGGGTCCTAATCTTTCGGATTCCGAAGCAAGAGAATTATTTAAGGGGTTTAGTTTGAAATATGAATTCAGGTTGTTTTCACCAATGCCTCCAAGAGTTGTTTTGAATGATAAGAGGGAGTACTTGATTAGAGAGATTGATGAGATTTATCCAAATGGGTTGTTGGTTTTTGAAGAGATTGAGAGGGAGTAGGCATATTTCGAAGGGTATTTTTGCATCCATTAAGTTGCATCCTTCTGTATTTAAGTTGCATCCTTCTGTATTTAAGTTGCTTTCTGTGTTTAAGATATAAGATTGCATGTCGATGGTATTAGAACTTCTTACCCTGCCGGTTTTTATGAAATCTGACTTTCTGAAGCTATATGTTATAATATTTATACAAACTGTTCATGTAGTATTTGACCATACACCCTTTAATAGTAACTTGAAATTTTAAGAATAACCAACATTAGCAGTGCTCACATTATATATTTATTAGCTATAATACCTATAGGTTATATTTACGGATTGGTCTATAGATCTTAGATACAGCATGGGAAATGAACATTTCACCATTCAAATACTTGAAAAAACGTCGTTTCACTTGAGGGTTGCTTGTATTGTACATTGATGATTTGCATTACAGTATGAGGATTCTTCTTACTCAGTTTGGGACAGTCCACATTAATCAACCTGTCAACTGCACCCCTTTCGTCCAGTCAATGTAACTTATGTAGTTAAGTAGAGCTCTCCTACTTATGTAGTTAAATAGAATTCCCCTATTTATGTTGTTAAATATAACTCCCTATTTATGTAGTTAAATAGTACTTCCCTATTTATGTAGTTAAGTATAACTTACTTCGATACCTTACCTCTCTTCCTCTTTTCTTTCTTCTTTAACCCAATAAACCCATTTTTTATGACTTGTGAATATTCGGTCCAAAACCCATCCAACTGTTCCACCTCCACTACTGTGGACAACTTGATCTTATCCTTCTTGTCTTTTTTGACTTTTCCATTCAAGGATATTCTAACCAAAACTGGATACTTTGCATCATTTGGTTGGACCTCTCCGTTATATTGAACGACCTTTGTAGCTAAATCGGTTGGTTCGGTGACTTCATCAACTGTCAACCTCTTTTGAGTCAAGTATACTGATGATTTACCACCATTCGATGATAAAACTGCTTGAACCTGTTTCAAGAACTCGGGATTGTCTAGTCTAGTCATGTTGGTGAGAATTTTTGGTTACATGAGAATTTGATAGTGTTGCGAAAGTCAGGATTTACAATGGAGGAGTTAAGGGAAGAAAAGTTATAGGGATTGATTTGACTGAAGTTGATTTGATTTGAATTGAATTGAAATGAAATGAAATGAAATAAATGAAATGGGCATTTGGTGCTAATATTGGAAGTGTATGTTGATTGCAGTTTGTGATTGAGAGAACTCAGTGAACTTGGGATGAACTAAACTCGACAAATACATATATAGATCAATATTAAACCCGAATTCAAACTTAAGTTATCAAAAATAATCTTATACCAAAGGACTTACGGTTTACCCTCATATCTTGCCCAGTTTCATACTTTCTAATTATTGCCTACCACATCCATTACATTGAGAAATGATGAAGACCATGTCAACTTGTTTCACTCAATAGATTCACCTGTACAATCCTTTAATAGATTTTTAAATGACTTATCACATTGTTATCTACTGCAATCTAACCATTCGTATTTAACAATACTTCATAGTGTTGGTTTGGATACTTGTTTAAAACTCTATTCAAGATTGGTTACGATCATAACCCCACTCAGGCACACTAACAAAGACTCACACGCTAAATACGAATGAATAAATTGTATAGAACAAGAGTTCAAATATACTGGCGTAGTACGTCGGGCCATGGATCATCCCGTATACTCTTAAACTAAAGTATCAATACACTTTACACTACGCAATACACTCTTACACTGCGGTATCGATTTACACCTATTAATATATCATATTACTTATCGTCTAATCTTTCTTAGTGATATTCCATCCTAAGCACCTGAATCATCTAAATTCATTAAATATTAAGATGAATCATTAAATGATCAATCAATCATACTCCCATTCCAAAGCACCCCCGAGGATTGATGCATCCGCGTCTAACTCAAGCCTCACTTTCGAAATCGCACAATTCAGCTGTTTTTGATTTTCTTATCAGTCAGCCATGCCTGTTGTACCCAGCAATGAAACACATTTGACACGCCGATTGATTGCCTTGGTTATTTCCGTACTTGTTGCATTAGCTGCTGGGACACCTTACTTATACGGAGTATTTGCTCCACAATTGGTCCAAAGATGTGGATTAACCACTTCAGATGCTGCAACCATATCACTTGCAAGTAATTTGGGTTCAGGGGTTGGAGGTTTACCTGGGGGACTTATTATCGATCATTATGGTCCCTCTTTGTCCATTTTACTTGGTTCAATTGGAATTTTCATTGGTTATTTTAGTTTGTTCAAAATTTATTCTGCAAGTATTCAATCGTTAGGCTTGATCTGTCTTGCCATGATCTTTGTTGGGTTCGGTTCCATCATCTGTTTTTTTGCTACTTTGAAAGCTGCTCAAGCTAACTTCCCTAAACATAGAGGTGTGGCAGGTGCTTTCCCAGTCAGTGCATATGGGTTGTCGGCTACCATTTTCCTGGTAATCGCTGCAACTGCCTTTAATGATGATACTGGAGGTTTACTTTTATTTTTAGCCTTATGCTGTGGTAGTTTTGCATTTGTTGGTTCATTCTTTGTGAACATTCATTGGGATCATTCTGGAGAAGATGAAGAATTGGATGCAATTAAACCAACAGATGAAGAAGCTGTCGCTACTACTTATACAGATGAAGCAAATTCTTATCAAGATTTACCTCTTAAAAAATCGAGAAGTTTGGCTGGATCGTTTTCATTCTGGGGGATTGGTGAAAGAACTCCACGAAATTCCGTATCAACTACTGCTTCTGAAATCGCTCCAATGTTACAAGGCATAAGAGATGAGAATGCAAAAGGAATAGATGTAGCAATGGAAAGAACTACTCTGGCCTCAGATAGAACTCCTTTGGTTGTTCCTGAAAGAACTCCTTTGGTTATTTCAGATAGAGCTCCAGCCACAGATAGAACAACTTTAACAAGAGACAATAGCTTTATAGAAGATAGAGACTTATCAAGGCAATCTAGTTTCCTGCAACCAAAAAAACCAAAGCCAAAGTTGAAGTCACCAATCGTTACCATTAAGGAAAGGTTGACCAACAGGATCTTTTTGACACATTTCCTCGTGGTTTCTCTTTCAAGTGGAATTGGTCAAATGTACATATATTCAGTAGGGTTCATTGTTACTGCCCAATATAATTATGACCCGACTCATATCATTGGTGATGAAAAGCGTAACGGGGCACTTGTTGAACTCGTGGCAAGGGCAATGTCGGCACTTTCAGGCTCGCCTCCTTTAACGGGTGGTGCTGCAAAATTACAAGCTTTGCAAGTCTCTCTCATTTCAATTGGATCATTTTCAGGAAGGTTGTTCTCCGGACTTTTAAGTGATTTGATACATAAAAAGTATCATATTTCAAGGTTGTGGATCGTTACTGCAACTGCACTCTTACTCAGTGCTGGACAATTATTAACAATCATCAATGTCAATAACCCACATTTACTAACTTTGGCATCATCAATTATTGGTGCTTCATATGGTTTGATCTTTGGGACGTATCCAGCTGTAATAGCTGACAAGTTCGGCACAAATACCTTCTCAACTACCTGGGGATTGATCTGCACCGGTCCTTTAGTTGTGTTGTTTAGCGCGAACAAGTATTTTGGTATATTGTATGATTCTAATATGGATCCAGAAACTGGCATTTGTTATAAAGGGAATGGATGTTACAAGAAAGCGTTTGTTTTTAGTTATGGGTTGTGTTATGTGATTTTCTTCACCACCTTGGTTTTGATTTGGGTACAGAGACGTAGGTAGCGACCAGCTTGACGTAGGTCGTACATAACCAGCTTGAAGTGAGCTCATCTGGTTACTTGACACTAATACGAGTTCGCTTTAATAACCATGCCTTCTTTAAAAGACTATATTATATTGATTATCATATGGTCTTCAAGAAATAAAATTTTGTATACATTAAAAAACAGTAAACCAAATATATGTACACTTTATAAAGTATGATTATCAATTTGCAGTGGTATAAAAAGTAACTTTGAGTGGTTCTCATCACTATGACATTGAGAGTACATAGACATTTATATCCATTTCATAATAAATATAAATCATATTGAACTATTTACATACTTTCTATTTACACTCAATGTGAGTCTAGTACCAACTTGCATACCTGGAACCTTTAGTTAATCCTACTCCCCTTACTCCACTTAAGTGTGGCTAATCCACCGTATAAACACTCTCCAAATCAATACCCTCGACTAATCCTCTCTGGTATTGAATCTTCGCCAACAACCCATGGAAATAAGTAAAGCTCGTTTCTGCATCCTTAATATCACCCTCCAATTTAGCCTTCTCCTGTGATCTCTTATCAATACTTGTCTGGAAATTATTCATTACTTGCCTTGAAGGGTAATTCAAAACCCTTGTACATTCCTTTGATATTCTATTTGCATTGACATGAGCATAATCAATACCATGTATTTGAATCCTAATCTTCTTAGCTTGATTTCTTGGGAAAGCATTTTGAATGTCACTGATTAAATAATAAATGGTGATTCCGGAAATAACGAGGATTGCAGGAGCAGCTATCTTTTTCAAAGTAGAAGTTGAAACTAAAGTTGAAACATCCCATACTTTACGAACAAGTGCTCCTGCGGTAAGTACCTTTCCAGAAGCATAAAGAGTATTCAATGTTAATTGTGAACTTACATCCTTTATGTTTGGGATTGCTTTAGGAACAGCTCCTATTAAGCTCACCGGATTATATGAATCGATTTGATGCCTTGTACTGGAAACGAATTCCTTAGGTAAACCAGCCCAAAGGAAGAAGGACTCAAGGGAAGGATCAAAAAAGTCAGACACTTCGATCGTATCATCTAATTTCTTATTCAAATTATCACGTTTTCTAGTAAACATCAAATCAGCTTGGAACACCTTACCTTGTAAAAATTCTTCACCAAGGTGAAGCTGACCGAATTTAATGATTTCATCAACTTTGGAAGCCGTGATTGTCCTTGCTGCTGCTTCGTTTGAATTGACAACATCGACAATTTCGGCAATCATGATTTGTTGGGTATTCTTTGCATACTCATACAATGAAGAAAGTCCATGATATTCAACCACTTTGGAACTTCCTAATTGGTTTACTACTTGAAGGATCTCTTTCTTGGTGTTATTATAAATATCAGTCGTTGTTGAATCAATAAGATTTGTTATTGAATCATTAATTTTAAGACTGGCCAACATGATTTCTTCAAATTTTGGAGTTATATTTGATTTCAATTCCTTCAACTTCTCTGCCTTCTCTTGAGAGTAAATCTTTTCATTAATGACAGATAAAGTTTCGAGATCATTTAAAATGTTCAAAAGGTACGATTTCGCCGGTAATAGTTTGGAAATTGCTCTCTTTTCAAGAACGAATTTTCTTAAAGAAGCTTCCAAATGGTCAAAGTCAGGATTAGTTGGGTCGTCGTCTGGATCATTTGGATCCCCACCTTCTGGAATATCTGTGGAACTTACAAAGTGGACAAAATCATTGGCATTTTTGTAAGTATCGGGAGATAAATTTTTGACTTGTTCTAAGATTCTCTCTTTACATTTTTCTTTATTTTTGATGTTATCGAATTTGTTCACCACGATGAAGACGTATCTTTTTTCTGAGTTAGCAGTTGTGATGAACTCTTTTGCCGAGAGTGTGAAGTGATTTTCCGAATTTACTACAAACACAACCAAATCGATTTCTTCTTGTCTTGAAAACACTTGAGTAGTTTGGTATGAATCCATATTTAGTCCAGGAGCATCAATGAGTTTAATATCAATGACTCCGTTATGTAATAAACTTTCATGGTACGAACGGTTATCTAGGACATACACCTTTAATAAAGCATACTTATCGCAATCATAAACCAATTCTTCCAACAGTTTTAAAGGATATATTTCGAAAGTGCTTTCATCTTTTGAGTTATATACCTTACCTAAAGGTACGGCATGAACTTCCTCAACACTATGATTTTCTCTAGAAGCATCAATTACTTCACAGAAAACAGAAGTACAAGGTTGTTGATCTTCCGGTAAGATTTTTCTTCTTAAAAGTGAATTACAGAATGTAGATTTTCCGGCATTCAAGTCCCCAGTTACAAACACTTTACTGGAAGTATCATCAATACGTTCTTTTAAATTGAGCAAGTACTTGATTTGTTGGGTAAACTTTTGATTGAGTAGGTTTGCAATACTTTTTTTATCCAAATTAGACATGAAATTGTCTTCCGTGTGATCGATTTTCAAATTCAATCTCAACACCTTGAAATCAGGTAAGTCTTCCACATCCATAGGTATTTTTTCCAATTGCTTCTCTGATATTTGGTTTCTAACCAACCCAAGGTGAGCTTTTCTTGAATTCAAAGCAAGATGAACCTTGGTTGAGTTCAATAGTGTTGTGTTGTCTTCGATTTCTGTAGGATAAAACACCGGCCTTTGATTGTTTTCTTCAGTTAACTCGGTTAAAAGTGTAGTTGTTTGATTGATCGCTCGGTCTAATGAAATACGACTCTCATTGTAATGGAGTTGTTGTGCGGATGTATTCAAGGCACGTTGAGATTGTTTCAAATTGAATCCGGAGATCCCTCCTCTAGACGAACTCCCTTCTTGCCCAGCAACCAATGTTTGAGAATCAAACGATCCGAGTTGGGGGTTATACGTTTGAAATGCTTGTGGGTTAAGAGCCAAAAGTTCATTGGCGGTGATCAACGTTTCCGAATCGGAGATGTTGTCATCCACACTGTCGTTCTTGTGGTGATTGCTCATGATTTGCCTCTTTAAAAATCACTATGTTTTTTTTGATCAGTGCGGTGATGGGTGTATGGGGTAAGTTTAAACTACAGTAATTGTCAGATGAATGAGTGGAGTTTACTAAGATGCCATCATTGATAGATATCTTATGATTAATGAATCATAATTGGAGTAAAGAGCGATATTCGATGGTATAAAAGATGAAACCGGATGAATTCTAAGACTGGTCATTGCTATGTAAATATCATCAATCATTTAGGTATTTATCACACAGCTAATTAATACCTTCATCAATAATCGACTTTGTCTTTTTTGACTTTTTAATGACCTTCCCTCTATGTTCTGCTCCCGTAGATATTAGACCCTGTAACACAATCAAAGTAGCATTTAATTTGGATGCTTAAAGTCATGATATACAAATATTCTAGAAAATATTAAAGGGAGTTCTGAGACAAATATCAAAATACAACACACCTTCCTTCCCTACTCTACCATTTGTAGCTCCAAGAGGGTGTACTTGGAAATGGTTGCAAATTACACGCACCCAAAATAATCAAAGTGTCAAAATGGAGCGTAAGCTAAACACAATCCAAAATCTGTGGAAGATCAAGCAAAAGTTACATGACTTGTAATGTTTCGAGGGTTTGGTTATAAATTCTCCAAATATATCCAAAATTCTACTATTTTGAAATCAAAAATGGGCACTTGAAATTGTATGATAAACCCTTGAATCTTGTGTCCTTTGGTTACTGAGCTTGAAATCTTTTCTATTTCAATATTCCTCAAACCCTCCAATACTTTTAATTACTCTTAATGTCCTTCTAATTACTCTACTCATAATGCCCTTCTCATTACTCTACTCATAAAGTCCTTCTAATTACTCTACTCATAAAGCCCCTCAAATTACTCTACTTATAAAGTCCCTCCCATTCTAAGCCAACTACCAGTAAACAAACCCCCCAATACTACGCACTTTATAATCTTGAATACTAATCCAATTCAACTCCATCTAAAATGACTGCAAATCGTAACCTGCATATAAGCTCGCACAAGACCGAGCGATAACGAGTGTCTCCAAACTGGAACTGTCAATAACTCCACCTTCATAATGTCACCGCCACCACTTAAAACTTTCAATACGACAACCTTCCCCAGCCAAATATTTGCCGTTCCATTATCACCCGAAGGATTTGCTCCATTTGGTGGAGTTATTAGTGTTAATGAACAACTTAAAAAAGTCAGTGTTTCCCAAGCAAATTACGGTACTGCTATCAAACTTCATAAAGTCGCCCCTGTGGTGAATAATTTCGAAAACTCCCCAAGTGGTGTGCAGCCAACTACCAACTTGAATGTTTTTAGATGTGCTGCTCCAAAGAAGTTGATAACGAAAAGAGGCCTGTTTAAGGCTTATAAGTCAACTGTACTTGAAAGACATCCTTTCAGTACTCAAGCTTTCATTCCAATGGGTCAAAGTCCTCATTTGGCTTCGTATTTGGTGATTGTAGCTGAATCGGATAAAGATTCCTTACCTGATCCTAAGACAGTGAAAGCCTTTATTTGTAGAGGAAATCAGTCAATTACCTATGCTGCCGGGGTATGGCATGCTCCAATGGTGGTTATTGATGAAGGTGTACGGTATATTGATTTTGCTGTGTTGATTCATGAAAATGGAGTTGCTGAAGAGGATTGTCAGGAATGCTACTTTGAGCCTGGATTGGTTGTGAAGTTTGGTGAGTTGCCTCTGAGATATTCCTTATAGATAACGGGTGAATATTTGTCTTCCCGTGTACTTCTGTTATCTAATATATATTCGCAAAATTGCTTTGAGAACAGAGGTTCTAGTTAGAGTGTCTTATAATCAGCTTAATATTCACCGTGCGAGATCTTGCATTGTATCTCATTCGTATTGGTTCTTCAGTATTGTAGATCCTGGAGGTTGCTTTACCAAAAGACACAGATTTGGATTTTCTAGGAATGTCTCCAAAGGTTCGAGGAATGGCGATGTCATCATAATCTTGAGTTGATGAGATGATTTCATAATCTTGAGTTGATGAGACGGCATTATAATCTTGAGTTGATGAGACATTATAATCTTGAGTTGATGAGACATTAAAATCTTCAGTTAATGAGTTGACTTCATAATCTTCAGTTAATGAGATGACATCATAATCTTGAGTTAATGAAATGATATCATAATCTTGAGTTAACCTACTTGTACTCAATGGAGGTTTTTCAAACCTACCAAATGAAGAATCTAAAACATTCAATGGAAATTGGCTTTCCATATAAGAAATACGTTCACACTCCAGGTTGTCAGTTTCAAAAGGTATTGGGGTAGCTTTTGTGAATAGTACCTCAGCGATATTGGAGATTGTATTGATTGGTGCCAATATCTTCTCTTTGAGAACCTCTGGACTAGTTAGTGTTAAAAGTTCTGTATCAATTGGATAAGGCTTTGAGATTCGAAGGTTTCGTGCTGATTTTCTTGGTCTGTGAATGGGAATATAAGGAGCCAAACCTTTGTGATCCAGTTCAGCATTATCGGTTGTAACTTTAAGTTCTTCCATATGAATCTCAGCTATAGCTTTGGTTTGTCCCAGTTGACTAACAGGGACATCTGACTTGGTAGCCTCATCTTCTAATCCATTAGATTTTGCTACTTCTTTAGGTGTCTCAGCTTCCGGTTGATTGACTGCATCTCTCGTTTCATTCTCACCTAGTCCAATAGAAATTACGGATTCATTGCATGTTTCTGTAGGACTTGTTGAAACAAATTCTTCTCCATTGGTACAGTTGTAACCTAAGGGTAACTGTTTTGTAGACGCTTGATTGCTTATAGGTTCTTGGTGTGTATCTGAGCACTGTAGGTGATCACTTTTCCTATCAATAAATGACCCATTGTCATGAGTTGTTGTATCCGTATGGGTTGATCCGTCATCTTCCCAATAACTTATGATGATTATTTCACTCCTCATAATATCTTCATACGTCTTCTTTATGTTGAAAGTAAAAGCATTGTAGCTCTTACGGAGATTGATTCTAAATTGTCTCTTTGTTGCATACTGACATTTTGGAGTTGCAACCTTAATGATATCAATTTTATCCAATGTTTTGCTCTTCAATGTAAAATGGCGGGATAGAATCATGGTGTTGGTGAGGATTTTTAAGTGGCGAGTCCCCCTTTAATATCTGGGGCAGGAGGACATTTTTTGCACCCAAAAGTGATTACCTAATGAAATCATCACAGCATATAATAGAGCTACCGATTCAGGTAATAATTGCTAAATGATGGGTAGTACTTGCCGAGTTTTAATTAGTCTATTCCTTTATTTAACTAGTGACTTTTGAAGTCTGAGTATATATGCTATTTAATGGCTGGACAAGGAGGTACAAATATGGCTGCAAAACTGAAGTCAAACAAGTAAATCTGTAATTGTTCCAAATTGTGACTGTTATGAATACTCCAAACAGTGATTGCTATAATTAGTCCAAATTGTAATTGTTATTTATGACCAGTTTAGAATACAATAAAAAGTTCATCAAACTTTTGACACAAGCTCAAACTTAGACTGACTCTGAGAATTAATAGATCAAAAGGTCTCAGTGTGTAGTGTGTGTAACCTGTCAATTCAATACAATCTACTCCTGCTCCTAGCCCTATATATAATCTATTATTTCTTCAATAAGATTGTTGGCATACTTCTCCCTCTCAGCTGCATCCATTCCACTCACGTTTTCCTTTGCAATTTGCAACTTCTGAAAGATCAAATCAAGGTCCATGTTCTTTGTAGGAGTTTCATCGTCTGAATCATATTCTAGTAAACCCTTCAACATGTCGTTGACTTTTCCCTTTTTAGATTCGTCATAAGATCCAACAGAGATATGTTGAGTCTTTTCGCTGTTCTCAGGATTTCCTTCAAACATACCCTCAAGGACTTCATTGGACACACGGGAGTCAATTCTTTGTGTATTCAACCACTCATGTGATTCAATCAATTCAGTAAGCCTATCCTTACCTTTCAATTCGTTGTACTCATTCTTGCCAGATTCATTAAACTTGATATATTCGAATCCATTTGAGATCACCATATCTTCAACCTCATCCGAACCATTCATATCCACAACACAAATAAACAGGTCATCTCCATTTCGTATGATTTCTCTAAAATCAGAGATCTCTTCTAGGAACTTTGCTATGAAGTCCAAAGCTTCTTTTGAGTCTTGCGCTTCCAAGCTATCAATGCAAATGATTACTCCATCTAGTACATCTCTTAACTCCTTGCATTCTTCACTACGAAATTCCTCAAGCCATTTTAAAAGCCCGCTTAATTTCTCTTCAGTGGTATAAGATCCTCTGGTTTCAGGGAACTCGTCTATCATAATGTTCAAGTCCATTGAATAGTATTTCGTTGAAATTGAAGTTCTTTGAATGATTCCACAATGAGATGTTTCAGGAACATCTTCCGGTTCCTGATTAGAAATATGAGCAGCACTACGTAGCTTCCCGGACTTGGCAGGCCCTAGGATTAGGATATGGTTTGGCAGCATTAGGTTGGTTCTCTTTATTATATGCAGGTGATTGGTGATCTTTTTAATGTGTTTATATGCAGGTTGTTTTGGTAGAGGTGGACTGGATACTGCGATGAAACAGAACCAAAATTGATTGAAATTGTATTAGATAGGTAGATTTCATAGGTAGAGGTAGATTTTAACAAAACTTTCACGTTTCAATGAGTTTGCAAAAAAATCCTCATAAAGTTCAAACTATGCTGAGGTGGTTTTGCCTACTCTAAGAGATAGCTGAAACTTCTCGCTAGGAATCTCACTAAATTCCCGACAACCACGCGGAAATGTTTGGAAATACGCAGTAAAAAAAAGCACTCAGTGTTACTTCGTGGAAATACCCACTAAAAAAAGTACACCGCGGCGTACTGAGGATCGCTAAGGTCAGAAATCTGCTGAGAAGCGAACTTTGTGATCACTCAACCATGCATATCTCCAAACTGATTCAAAAACCAGTCAATCTAGCAGTGAAGGCGTCGCACGATCCATCAAACAATCGATCAATCAATCAACCAATGTCTGATGCACATATTCTTCAACTTGAGAACCTTCTACTTCGTGATGAAGATATTTTCCAAACATCCTTAAACTCGGAGGATTATCTTGATAGTCTTGCTCCTATTATCCGAGATGCTATTGAAGTCAATGGACTTTCGAATCTTATAACGAAACTCAATAGTATTGTTGGAGAAAAAGAGAAAGAATTGATTACGTTGTCGATGTCATCTACTGAGGAGATTAATTTGTGTATTGATAAAATCGATAATATCCATGAAGAATCGACAGAATTGAACCAATCATTATCGCAAGTATCACAACAATTAAACAAGTCTGTTTACGAGTTAATAGGGAAAAAGAAAAGTCTCACCAAGTCCAAAGAAGTGTCTACGAAAATCAATGAAACGAACATTGTATTGAATTTATGCGTCCAAGTCCTTGAGATCACCAACAAGATCCATGATTTGATTGCACATAAGAAGTATTTTAACGCGTTGAAATTGATTGATGAATTGGTGAACATTCATGTAGTGAAAGTTGAAAGTTTTTCATTTGCTTTAAAGATCAGAGAAAGTATTCCTCATTTAACTCAAAGTATTAAAGATGAAAGTTTCGGCAATTTGGATAATTGGGTCAGTATTTTAATTAATAATAGATTGGTCAATATTGGAGAAGTTCTTTTTGGGAATTTGTATGAATTGCAAAAAAGTTGGTCAGACCTTCAAAAGAAAAATTCAACTATAATACCTCATAGATTGAATTCCCCAGTGGAATTATCATTAAGAGATCCTACTTTAAATTATAAACTATTTAATGATAAGGAATTAAATATTAATCTTGGAGTGGTTTATGATGCAATTCTCGTTTATTCCACGTTAAATGAGCTTGATCTGTTATCTTCTCAATATAACAAAGAATGGATTCAAAAATATAATAAAATTATAAGACCCATCACTCTGGCAACAGAGCATAAAAATGAATCAACCATCTTTACAACTTTACCCAAGTTGGAAGAATACCTTCAAAGAATTGCCACCTTTTTTATCTTAGATAAACAATTGAATTTGGTAACAAAGTTCCAACTTAGGTCCAATGCTTCTTCCAATGATTTATGGGCTTCATATGTTACAAAATTAAAACCTGCCTTGTTGAGTTTTCTTAGAACGAAGAAATTCAAAGATGTGGAAGAACTTACGGAATTTAAAGATATCTTTGGAGATTTCCTCCAAATCATGGAAATCTATAATTTCAATATCTTGGAGCTTTATGAAGTATTAATCATTCTATTTAGAGATTACTACGCCCCATTGATGATTAAACAATTCCGTGACAGTTTTGTTCATTCAATTCAATCTGATCATTATATGCCACTTGCAATTGATCTGTTTCTTGAATATGAAACAATCACTCAATATTGTTGGTATCCGGCAGATGCTTATTTTGCACCTCCCAAAACAGCCAACGATATGCCTATAGCATTCCCATTCAGTGAAGATTATGTTCATTTCTGTTATGGGATTCATAAATTGCTTGGTGATGTTTTGCAATTTACAAATGAGCACTACGGTTATGATCTAAATGAATTGAATAATATTATTGTAAATAATGTTTTTGAAACTGTCTTGAGTGATATTAAAGGTCGTGGGATTGGAGCAGACATTCATGATTTCATTGAAAAGAACTCCACAAATAAAGAAATCACTTCTCAAAGTTATACCAACTTGGAATACTACCTTTTCAGTCTTTATGAAATTGGTAAACTTATAAACCGTAGGCTTAGAACACATACAGGTATTGGTATTTATAATGATGCAGATGGATTTGTTCTTCGTGCGGTTGAAGAATTCAAGAAATTAAGAAAGTATTCCGAAGCTGCGATCTTTAGTATGGTTGATGGGAAGATTAATGAACTTCTAGAATTGCTTCAATATGATGATTGGTTACCTACTGCAAAGAATAAGGAAGCAAGTTTTTCGGTTCAAGATTTCGCCTTATTCTTGGAAAATTTATTCACTTCCATCTTTTCCAATTTACCAAGTTCAATTAGAGTTTTAGGGTTGTTTAGAACTTATGATGTTGTTGCAGAAGATTTCTTAAACACTTTGAAAGGAGTAACCACATATAACAAAATCGCAATTGAGAACTTTGATTTGGATATCCAATACATTGAAACTTCCATGAAGAACTTATATCACCAGTCGAAATCAGAAACAGAAGGTCATGTCGCACTTGAATCAACGTTTACGGAATTAAGACAATGTATAGACTTGTTGAAGTTGGATGACTATGCTGATTTCACCTCCAATCCTTCTTTCAGAATGAGGCATTTTGATAGAATTAATTATGAAGATGGTGTTCAATTATTAGGGAAAATGCAGGGCGTTGTAATTGAGGAAGTTTCTGAAGTTCCAAGTGAGGAAGTTATTGTGGGGGATCAAAATAGTGTTTACTCAAAGGCCACGGCAACTGCCCAAGAGACTGCACTGAAATTTGCAAAGAACTTTAGTAGTAGGATTAGGAATCGAGACTGGCCGCTGAATAATGGCAGCGAGCGTTAGGTGTGGATCCAAAATAGTGGCTAAAATGGTTTAAGAGCCTCATATGTATCAACTGGTTTAAGAGCTTCATATGTATCAACTGGAGTGTGCTGGGTTTAGACCCTGCTGACATGACATATTTCCCTGGTGAACACGTAATTTATAGCTGAATATACTACTGAATATACTTTTGTTGATTCATTTTACTAATTTCAAATCTATACTGAGCTTCAAAAGGTATTATGTTGAAGAAAGGGTAGATGGAACTGGAGTAATCTTTATCAAATTTTTACAAAATTTGGTGAAAAGTTATGGAAAATGGATTGAGGAAGAAGTTGATAAACTCTAGCATTACGGAATCAAACCAAATTGAGAACTTAAAATTAATCATTTATTCATTATATACAAAGCTTGAACTTCATAGGGGTGGTTTTCTGCAAGACTATTTGGGTTGTTATTAATTTAAGAATTGGACTTTGTTACATTATCGAGTCATTGCTAGATATGAAGTTCCAGAATGGGTCAAAAAGACTATATGGTCATCGTTTGGTCAATTTTAATGGCCCAAAAAGACTATATGGTCGTATCTTGGTCAATTTAATGGCCAAATCAAGTAGGACATCCCAGCTTGCCATACATTTAGTATTGACAATATGATGATATTCAAACGTTGTAGAATCTATCATATCTACGATCAAGACGTTGAAGAAGACCCGAAATGAATTCCCATGAGAATCCTTTAACCAGTATCTCCATCCCTCACAATCATCAATTTAAAGAAATCATCAAATGCAACATAATACAGAACTACCACCACTTCCACCACCTCCCCTTCGGTATCTCATCCCTCTTCGAATCAAGCAATGACTGTATTGTTTCAGCATATTCCAAATCTTTCCTCTCCATAACCTTCAACCTCTCATTATATTCCAATGAATACCAAATGGAATGTAGCAAAAGACAAGTTGAACTTGCAATCAAGAAAGTATTGAATAGAGCATTTCGAAACTCTCCTAGTTGAGGTTTCTTCTGGATCTGTTCTGGGAACCGCACCGAATACCTTCTGATGAGATTCAACATGGAGTAACTAAAATTTGGTGCGAAAACATCTGACATTTAACCGTCGATAATGTTTGGAATGATTGGCAGGGATATGTTGTATCGTGCAAGTCTTACCAGTATGAAACATACTGTAGTAAGATATAACATGAATACTTTAAGGATGAACACGTTAAGCAGACCGTTCTCATTGAAAAGTACAAGTGGATATTTGAATAAATCAAGTTTAATGTTAAGCCAACGAAACCTTGCAACAAAGGATGAGTCCAATACTAGTCCTGCCAGTTCGAAGCTCTCAGCTGAAAGAGAAAGACAGGTTCAAATTGAAGAACAAATCAATGCGAGAAGACTTCATAGAAATAGAACAGCTGGGTGGTACTCAGCTTCTGTGGCAGTATTATTTCTTGCTTTGTCATTTAGTGCCGTTCCCTTATATAGGGTGCTTTGCCAAAGAACTGGATGGGGTGGTGTACCAATTACAGACTCAACCCAGTTCACTCCAGAAAAATTAATTCCTGTTGATACCAATAAAAGAATTCGGATTCAATTCACTTGTCAAAGTTCCGGGATTTTGCCATGGAAATTCACTCCATTACAAAGGGAAGTTTATGTGGTTCCTGGAGAAACGGCATTGGCTTTTTATAAGGCCAAAAATATGAGTAAGGAAGATATTATTGGGATGGCTACTTATTCTGTAACTCCAGATCATGTTGCACCTTATTTCAATAAAATCCAATGCTTTTGTTTTGAAGAGCAGAGATTGAGTGCTGGGGAAGAAGTGGAAATGCCCGTGTTCTTCTTCATCGACCCGGAATTTGCTAAGGATCCTGCCATGAGAAATATAGATGATGTGGTTTTACATTACTCTTTTTTCAAAGCTCATTATACTGATGGTGAGTTGGCCGCAGTACCTCAAATGCCTGTGAGAGAGTCTTTGAGAGAGCCTGTGAGAGAGCCTGTGAGAGAGCCTGTGAGAGAGCCTGTGAGAGAGTCTGTGAGAGAGTCTGTGAGAGAGCCTTTGAACGATGCCATTGTTGTCGCTTCGGAAGTTGCCCAGCAGTCGTAGGCAACCCTGATAAGTTGTCAAGCGTGATTCTATTTGTGCACGGCGTCAATGATTTCTTTTAATGTTCTTGGTTATCTTTCTCTCAAAGGGTTTAAGGATGAATTAGGATGATGATTGTTGGTTGATTAGGCGATGATGTTGGAAAGGAATTTAAAAATGATAATCTGTTAAAGAAGAGCAATATCAAACAATTGTGCGATCAAGTATTCGCAATACTAATTCTTTTCCCCTACAGCAAAGTTTATATGGTTGTTTGGTTACATTGGGTTCAACTTGATAGGCAGGTAAAAAATTGTCCACGGGTGTATACAAGAGATGAGCTTAACCCAATGGAGTCAACAAATATTGTGCAATTGTTTCAAATTCACAATTAACTCCAGCCTTTAAGAATTGATGATGAACCGAGAAGGGTTTGAATTATCAACTGCAATAAGATAAGGTGAATAGGGGAAATAACACAAATGTGGTGATTGAACAAGCGAATAATGAAGAACGTACATTACAAGTTGCATGAATAACCCTTGTAATCTGTGCAGACAAGATAAATGGACAAATGCTAGAGGAACAAAAAGAAGTGGAGTAGAAGGATGCTGAAAGGAGAGTCTAAGAGAATATCCAAAATGGACCAAAAATGACAATTTTGATTATTACGGTGAACAGAATGAATCGTGTGTGATGAAAGAATGAATTCAAATGAGTCGTTCTGTGTGAAATGAAGGAATGACTTCAAATGAGTCGTTCTATTGAACTGTAAAAGAATGACTTTCAAATGAATCTGGTAAGATCACTTTGTAAGACCTAGATCATGCACTTGTTTCACAAGCTGTGCATTAGATAAGAATAGACAATGGAGAGACATAGGCATGATTGAGTCATAGCAACAATTTTTAAGGAGTAAAAGGTAGATAATGACTAAGATAGAAATAGGTGATGAAGATGAGGTGATGAAGATATAGGTGATGAGGTGATGAAACCATGTGGAATGTATATAGAAATAAAATTTGTAAATAAACAGAATAAACAAGCCAAATAGAACCGAATTAACATCAGCTCTTTGTGTTTACTATTGAGTGATACTGTGAGTTGTCATTCTAACCTTAATCATAAGCATCCCCGGCTGTACTTGTTCCGAAATGAATAAAGAAAATACCATCAAAATTACATGATAGTCTGTGGTATTATCAATTTTACTTAACCTGTGATTAATCAATTTTACTTAACCTGTGATTAATCAACATTGTCCTTGATATGTAATATTCCAATCATCATACTTAATTCTATTACTTAATAATCTCTGATCAACAATTTAACCAAGTTAACCAATACATTGTGATGGAGTTGAAATTAGGTGTTGATCTTGGCATCAATGCCCTGTAAAATATTCCGTTATAGAATCCCCTGCCAAGAAACGTTTCATAAGCATGGCAAACCTTGTAATGAAGTGCATGAATATCAGGCTCCTATGAGCTTGATGAAATTACCAATGACGAAAATTAGAGATGATTTAAGACGTTTTATGAAATATTTTATCAAACTAATACTATTTACGTTCAATTGTATAAACAAATAGTATATCGAGTCATTATAATGAAACAGTTAAATAAACTTTAAAATAGGTCTAGAACTCACCTCCTATAATTAACCAACCTCCACTCCCAATTATCCAACATGGTGGATCAAATATGAACTGCTTGGCGAAGCGTAGATCAAATAGATTACGCCGAGAATGGAAAAGTAGAATTGAAGAATCTAATAGGTCCGGAAATAGCTTAGTTCGGCATGGTGGAAGATTTAAAAAACCTTATGGTGCACCAATTACAGCAGACGTGCATCCAATTGAATATTATTCAACGGATGAAAATAATTTCAACCAATTAGATCCCTCCAAATGTTTCACTTATGAGGATTTGTTGAACAATTCCCGAGAACGCAGTTTAGATCAAATAGATAAAGAATATTTTTTTTGAGACACTTCTTGGAGGCTTACAAAGGGGGGTTTGCAAAGATCTTAGATGTATGAGATGTTAACAATTCCAGGGAATAATGAGGTAACATAACAAAAGATTACCAAGTAGCTAAGACCAAATAGCTACGACCAGCTACGACCAGCTACGACCTCGCTATGGCCAGTTCAAACCACAAGGCGAAGCAGTTTGGTAGTTTTGTGAAAATTATCCATCAACGGCATTGTGCAAGTTAGCCGCCACACGCTTCGATTGCAAAAACTCCAGCATTCTGTGATTTCAAATTCCCTATATATTAAGGTGGAAATCTCTCCATGAGTTTCTGGGTTAAGAATGGTTTTGCTAAAACTCCTAATTATATTTTTTGCAGTCAATGCTCAAGCCGCATCATCAACAATCTATATCTTTCATGAGAATACATTTGCTGTTGCTGGATGTAAAACCTTGATTGGAGCTGCTGGTACTTTATTTAATGCCACCTTAGATAAGGTAGGGTATTGTAATGTGAAAAATCAACAAGCTTTAGGAACTATGGCTCATTGTATTGAAGGTATTCCTTATAAGCATGCAAGACAAGATTTCCTTAAAAGTTGTTCCAAGTACAACTTAACCGAAGATAAATACCTTGCTTCATATAATAATGCAACATCTTACTTGACAAATACTAGTTTGGTTCCAAAGTTCAGTATAAAGAAATTGTCCTATTCTCCAATATTACTTGATGAAAGGAATATCACTGGGGCTTGGCAATCTGAAGTTAATAGATACCATAATTATAATAGAGCTATGTACTTTGGAACTGCTTTAATAAGTTATTGGTTCTTTATTATTTTAGTTGCTGGAATAATTAATTTCACATATTTGGTGTTCCCTGGTTTTGTAAAATCACTTAACAATTCAGCAGTGAATGCTTTTAGAAAACACATCACTTTACCTGCTTTATTTAATGGAGCTCATGCTCATCACCTTCTGTTGTTGAAATATATTCAAATTATTTTACCAACTAGATTAGAATCAATTTTGGTTTTCGTGTGGGTATTGTTGGCCTTTATCTTTGCAGCTATTGAAATTAACAAAACTGAAAGAAGTATCTTTTGGTCTCCAACTGGTAATGCACAAATCCCTAGATTGATTGGTGATAGAAGTGGAATTATGGTGTTGTTTTTGATCCCTCAATTGGTTTTATTTGGTGGTAGAAATAACTTTTTGATTTGGGTTTCAGGATGGCAACATTCAAGATTCATCTTGATTCATAAATGGTTGGCTAGGATTTCTTTCCTCTTGATTGTTGTTCATGCTGTTGGTTTATCTATCAATGGTATTGAGCTTGGAAAATATACAATGAGAAATATGAAGGCTTACATGCAATGGGGATATGTTGCAACTGTTGCGGCGGGTATAATGATTGTCCAATCAGCAATGCAATTCCGTAAGAGAAATTATGAACTCTTCTTAGCTATTCACATCTTAATGGGAGTTTTCTTCATCATTGGTGGTTGGAGACATACTTCAGAAGACAGTTATCAAATGTGGTATTATGCAGCAGCTGCTGTTTGGGCTTTGGATAGATTTGTGAGAATTTGCAGATTGGCATTCTTTGGGGTCAAGGTTGCAAATGTTCAACTTATTTCCGATGAAACTTTGAGAGTTACTGTTCCAAGACCATCATATTGGAAACCTTTCCCAGGGAGTTATGCTTTTGTTCATTTTTTGAGACCAACATGCTTTTGGCAATCCCATCCTTTTACTATAGTTGATTCTATTACTGATGCCAATACCATCACATTCTATTTGAAAGTAAAAGGAGGTATAACCCATGGATTATATCAATACTTATCTAAACAACCAGGAAATACTGCTAATATTAAGGTTACTATTGAAGGTCCATATGGTACTCATTCTTCTGTGAATAGATTCGATAATTTAGTATTTGTTGGTGGTGGTACTGGTATTCCTAGTTTATACTCACATGCATTAAGCACTGTTCAAAATGAATCTCCAAAACATTCTGTTAAGTTATACTGGACTATTCGTCATTACCGTTCTGTTGAATGGTTCTATCAAGAATTACTAAAATTGAAGGGTACACAAGTTCAAGTGGTGGTGTATGTTACAAAACCTTTACTTGGTTTAATAGCACCAATCGTTCATCATGCGGTAGAATTGTCCTCCGAAGAAGAAGAAGATGATGAAGCAGAAGAAGCAGAAAAGAAGAGTGATTTGCAAGAATCCCAGGATTACGTTTCTACTTTAAAGAAAAGATTACCTTTTATTGAATTTAGAGAAGGAAGACCTGATATTAAGACTTTGGTTACTGAGGAAATTGATGCTGCCAGAGGTTCTATTGCTTTTATGACTTGTGCTCATGGATCTTTGGTTGATGATACCAGAAATGCAGTTGCAGCGAAGGTTGGGAACTCGAGGTATAGAATTGAATTATTTGAAGAACTTCAAACTTGGTAGAGACATTTCAGTTTAGACATTTACTTCAAACTTGTTGAGGCATTGCAGTTTACTACTTCAAGCTTGGTGAGAGACATTTCAGTTTAGACATGGAATGGTGATAATTCCAAGTTCTCTTGACACAGGGTGTCATTATTTTAAGAGAACAGAAAGAATAATGAAATATATCTGCTAGTCGGGATTATAAATCAGGATTATTTATGGAATGTAATATAGATCAATAAATTATACATTCATTATGAAGTGGTATTTAATTTAATTTTACTCTAACACATTTCTTACTCGTTAAATCAACTTGACATTTGGATTTGCGCCAGCCAAGGGATCTGAAAGATAGAAAGAGTATAGTGATTCTCTTTTTAACCATTAATGGGATAAGAAAGTCATCATTTATAATTACACTTTGAAGGAGTTCGTATTGTATTTGGTGTAAGTATAGGGAAAGGTAATATTTAGCATAAGTATTCAGGGCAAGTGTTCGGGTTAATCCCTTCTTGTGTGGTGTACATTACTGAGATAATTTGAATCTCGACCATAAGTTGTTACAATGTCATTACTATGATAGAGCGTTCAGTGATTGAGGATATCAAATAAAGGCAGATTAACATTTCCCTGACGATATGCTTATCGAGTATAATGTAAAGGTAGATTGATTAGATTTCCTTAGACTATACTAGAGTAAAGTAAGATTGATAGAAAGTAAAGGTAGATTGATAGACTAATGATAAACTATTCTCTAGAGAATATCGTGACATCCTTCATCTCACTTAGAGCTTTCATTGAAACTTTAAAACTATTAAACAGTTAAGATTAAGCAGCTCCATATAAACTCTTCAATATCAATTTAGAATAATCAAACAAGGACATTATCCAATCAACAACAATGGTTTAAGCGAAGCCAAAAAACCCGCTTTAGAATACAGAGTATTCACTTACACACTTTCATTACAATACAACGTATTCCCTTACAATAAACATTCATTACAATACAATCGTCCTTACACCTTCACAATCGTATTTCCTATCACATTCACAATCGTATTTCCTCATATTTCCTTTACAATACACATTCCCAATCGTCTTTCCAAATCACCGTCTTTCCAAGCCACAATCTTCAAAGGCCAAGATGTGAATCTTCCGAGATGACCCGAGGAATTCAACTTTACGGTCCTCGTTTACGAGGAATAAAGAACGGTTTACATTGGCATCATAACATGTTCAACCTTTGTACGCCTTATAAGTGCATAATCCTACACTTAACAGAATATCACAGTGAATATCGTAATGTATGCTATATCCTACCGTACTATATCCTCCCGAACTATATCCTACCGAACTATATCCTCCCGAACTATATCCTCAAATATCTCCTGGTTAATCTATGTTATCTTTCAAAAGTCACTACGCTCCTCAGCACGCTCCCCAACAGTCGCTACGCTCCTGTTGGACCGTACTAATCTGATCTCTTGTCCGCCTTGACACGTCCTATTTACGAATTCGATTTTGTGACACCCCCTATCCAAAGAGAAAGGAATTTTCTCATCCTTCCTATCATAGTAGATATCAACGTAGAAGCATTCCTATTAAGCTAGTTCTATAAATAAAACTGATCGTCCAATCAACACCGCCCCCAATAGGAGATACGAATACTCGAAATGGAATCAGACAAAATTCGCGATGTGCCTAGTAAACATAGGGCTTAAGTACTGCGGTGAGGATGTTTCCAAAAGAATACACGTTAATTTTCCAATAGTGGGATCTAAAATTTAAAAAGTGATTGATTTTTTAGAAAGTGAAAGGAGATTAATAAAGTGATTCATTTAGATAATTTTAAGAATGAAATTCACACCCACTAATCATGAATTAGGAAGTGTTGTGAAAAGAGATTCATCATCAAGTAATGATTGTTCAGGTAAGAATTCAAGTTTACCTCAATGTCAAAAACCAGTTACAACCAATGCTTTAACCATTTGTCTTGCGGTGATTTTGCCTACTGTTTTAATTATGAGTGTTCTTGGATATTTCCTTTATATTAATTATCGTAAAGATAAGAAAGAACGATTAGAGCATGATCCTGATTTCGATGAAAATGGAGAAGCTACTGCTTTACCTGATTTACCAAATCATCATTTTGAAAATCCATTCCATAATAGAAATTCAGTTAGATATCCTAATGAAATGGATATTGGTGCACCACTCCAACAACCACAATTTGGTCATGGGTTTAATACAAGTCGTAGTAGTATAAGGTCTGAAAAGGTTGATCCATATTTGGATCATTTCGGCTTACCATATCAACATCAAACCGGTTCCAAAGCAAGTCTTGATGATTATGCCAGACAGTTGGGTGATACTACCAGAGCTTCAGGAGCTTTTGATAAACCAAAAGGTCAAACTTCTCAATTGACATCTTCAAGATCTTCATTAAGAGAACAAGTTAGTCCTGTGAAAAAAGTTGATGGTAAACAATATACCAATATTCCAAACTTTTCAACCTCTTCACTTCTGAGAAAAGTTGATTCTGACTCCGATGATGAAAAGAAAGCTCGAACTTCTCCCTTTGAAGAAAAAGCTTCACCATTCGATGATTCGGTAACTAACACTTCAACCACTTTGGATGAAAAATCAAAGCATGATGATGAAATCGATGGGGATTTTAATTTCTCAACTTCTCCTGAAGTTTCGGGTTATGGGAAATATGTTCCTTATTCGGTACAAGATACTACTTACACTGTAAGCTCCCGCGATGATAGACATGTGAATTCTCATGAATATGCAAATTCCCCTGATGCTTTGATTCTTGAAAATGTAGATGATAGTATTATTCATACGGCGGATGATAGTCCAGATGATAGTATGGTACATCCAGATGATAGTCCAGATGATAGTATGATACATCCAGATGATAGTATTGTACATGATGACACTATAAATAATTCAAGTTATCAAGATGGTCCAACAAATGAAATGGATGATCTTTTTGATAGTAGTATTCAATCGAATGAACCGTTGAGTGATAAATTGAATAGTACTGCAAATACTGCTACAAATACTGCTTCAAATTCTGCTACAAATACCACTTCAAATACCACTTCAAATACTACCCCAACTGCTCCAAAATTCATTGTCAATTCTCCCGAACATGAATATGTTGAAAAATACGATAAAAAGTCACCAAGAATATCTGATTTCAATCTTTTAAAAAATGATAGTGATGATGAAGAAGAACCTGATAGATCTGTTGATGAACAAGAGGAAGAGAAAATAAAAAGAATGAAATCTGTTTATAGAGTTTATTTTGATGGGGAAAATAACGAGGAATCTCCAAATCTAAATGGATCAGAATTTGTACCTGATCTTTCAAACCCATTACCGATAAACAATAATTTAAATATGGATGTTGATTATAACAAGCGTATGACTACGACTTCATCAATTTATACTAATCAACAATATGACGAGGAATATGATCTGCAAGGTTATCTCCAAGGCTATCAAGAATACCAAGATCAACACGGATATCAAGATCAACACGGAAATCAACAAGATTATCAACAAGGATACCAACAACAACACCAACAACAACACCAAGGATATCAACAAGGATACCAACAAGATTATCAACAAGGATACCAAAATCATCACTATCAAGATCAATACAACCCTCAACGTCGTAACTTACCTCCATTACAAGCATTAAGAAACGCAAGTGATATTCGTCACTCTACACTTCAAACATATACAGATTTCAAACCCAAGAAACAACCTCCTCCAGTTACATCCCCAACCACCGATGGTTGGTCCTCACCAAAATTAGGTGCTCTGCAATCTCAATCATCTTTCAATTCTAATCTGTCTCAAGCTAGAGTTGCACAGACACCTTCTGCATCGCAATTGTCGCGTGCATCGGTGGTTATGATCAACCCAGTAACTGAAATTACAAAAACAAGGAAATTTGTACCTGCGGGTTCGCATACACAACAGCAACAATTCGGTGCCCTGTTGCAAGAGGGTGATTCTGATTTGATTCCGGGTAATAGAAAGAGTGATGTAAGGAGGATGATGAACACTAACTTTTGATGCACCATGCAGACGATAGAATTAGATAAAATCAGATAGATAAGTAAGATGGGAACTTGAGTGTTCCAATGATGAATTAGGCGGAATTACAATCTTTGGGGTTTATAGAAGGAAACTCTCAGAAGATTGATGTAATAAAATTCTAAATATTTATACTATGTGTAGGTGGGTGTAGAGAAGATAGGTTGAAGACTTTGGTTGTATTCCATATCCTTAGCTTGTTACTGTGATGATTTGCAGACATTTTCTGTGAAGCTTTAGACATTCACTGTGAAGCTTTGCAGACACTATAAAATATCTTTGCAGCCATTTGAAATATCTCTGCAGCCATTTGAAATATCTTTACAATTTCCATTTGCAACCAAACTCCTTCAGCTTACATTGATGGGAATAAATTTTTAATTGCTATATAGTGTAGAGAAAGGCATGCTAAATTATTGCTCAGACGATCATTCTCTCAGAGGTTCGTCATTTTCTTGCGGCACATTCACCTTGAAACTCCAATAATAAGTCTTTTAAAACTCCTTGTAATTTAAGTATTTCTTCAGCTTTCGCTTTAAGTCTTGCGGCTTCTGCTTTTGTTTCGCTCAATTCGGCTTGCAAACGGTTATCTTTCTGGGTATTAGAAGTGGATCCAGCGATTTGACATTGAGGTTGAATGATATGAGCTTGTAATCTTCTTAATGTTTCAAGTTCCCTCATGACTTTAGGATTAAGACTGATGGAGTTCATTTTTATTTCTATTACTAACTAAATTTGTAATTATTTGGTATTATACCTAGGCTAACAATTTAATGATACTAATGAAAGGAAGTAGGAATAGGAGTAGGAATGTGAAAAAGAAGTAGGAATTGATGATTTATATAATTATTGGATTACCTTGAATTCTGTTCTCTTCAGTGGTGTTTCAATTTACACCTTGAAACATCATCTGAAACTTGTTCCAAGATGTATGGAATATGTGTGAAATATGTGTGGAACAAATGTTGAAAATGTGTACAATATACTAAGATTATGGAACAAATGACATCTACATGAAACTCATAAAAACAGTGAGTGGCTTCCTTTATTATCTTGCAGTGTGAAGTGTTTCAGTGTAAAGTGTTTCACCAAGTGGGAAAGAAATGAATACCATACCAGGATGTAAGCCTTAGGAGGAAGGACTTGCAATTACGGTACTTGGGTTACATGGTCATTTACAATCTTATATCATTTATTATACATTTTATTACTTACAATATTAATGCTTATTCAACCACTTCAGTTTGATGTGTGATAAATAAGGTACCCCATAAGAGGGCAGAATTTATTTCATCACTCTAATGAACTGCACTTTAATGAACTGCACTTTAAAGAACTTCCCTAATGCTCATTCTAATGAACTTCACTCTAATTCTCACCCTAATGCACTTCCCTCTAATCCTCACTCTAATGCCCATCAAGCCAAATCATAATCATCAACCTTATTCTTATACTTAAGAACATTCCTCTTGATCTTGGAACTATCAACCCATGTCAAATAATCTTCCAAATTCCTCGTCACCAAATAAGCTGGATCAGTAATCACATTTGGTCCCACTCTCACATGTCCACCTTCAACAAAAGTTACAGCATCACTCATCTTTTCCGCCATCTTGAGTCTACACATCACCACACCAATTCTTCTTCTACATAAACTCCCAACAGTAATCTTGTTCTCCAAATCACTGATTTTACTCTTGGTTGCTAGTATCCCGATGTTATATAACTTTTCTAAAAGAAGTTGTTCATGCTTTATACGGAAAGGATCAGTGGCTGAAAGTAATGATAATCTATGTGCTAACTTACGGATATCACCACATATTTTATTGTACTTATGATAATCCTCTCTGTTTTGAATATGGTAAGACCTCATGAGCTCAGTATCACGATGACCTTGATCTTGCTTCCAGTTAAGGAAATCGATCTTCTTAAGAAGCTTCTGTTCATGATGCTTTAATGCCCTAACCATGATGTGTGTTCTGAAAAGATGCGATGGACTGTTCTACTATATATTTTTGGTCACGTGGGAAATCAGAGCTCAACAGACTCTTGCTTACCTAAACTCTTTCTTAACTCTTCCTTATAAACTTAACTCTATCTTATAAACTCCTTCTAAACTCCTTAAATCCTTCTTATCGACATAAAATTTATTAAATTTTTAATTGGGTCTATTTCCTTACAGCGGGTCATGACTATCTCTGACGTACTTCTCTCTACCCAACGTTGATTAGTTACAAATGGTTACTTAAGGTTTAAGAAAGTCAAACACAACTTTAACTCGTTTAAACTAACCAATCTGCTTTCATTCTAATTGACTAGTACGACCGCATTTTGTATGCTTACAAGCACTGCCGCGAGTAACGCTGAAAGCAGTTTGATGAACCTGTCAAGTCACTCCTTCAGACCATTGAAGCACCATAAACTGTCAACAGTGGGTTCATTTTGCTTCATTTTTATCCCTAGGCTTTATCAGTTTATCTCATCAGCTTTATCAGTTTATCTCATCAGCTTGTATTTGCAACCACCTGCATATAGCACATAAATCTTTTATATTGCACTGCGGATCTTTACGCTCAGACAACCCAGCCATACAAAGAGTGAAAAATTATATCGACTCAACAGATGTTTAAACGGTGCCTCTCATATACCCCAGCGCTTCGGTCCAACATAGGGAAGGTGCCCATCAAGGTTGCAGATTCCGTGATTTTTTCTGTGGAAGAAGTTCCATATGAGTTCTGTAAGAAATTTGTCAAGGGAAAGTCAACATACATCCTAGACAAGCAGCTTGTAATCAAAGGACCTAAAGGAACCTTAAAGACGGAAGTACCAAAGTTTGTAAACGTCATCAAGGATGATTCTTCCAACACTCTCAGTGTACTGGTTGAAGATCCAAAGGATAAACTTCAAAGATCCATGTGGGGAACTACAAGAGCATTACTTCAGAATAACATGTTAGGTGCCACTGAAGGACATTTGGCCATTGTGAAATTCGTAGGTACTGGTTATAGGGCTATTATCGAAACCTTACCAAGCGGTGTTTTGGCCGTACAACTTAAAATCGGATTGCCATATACTCCAAAGGTCCCTGTACCTGAAGGATTAACTGTCAGTAGTCCTAACCCAACTAGATTATTGATTGAGGGTACTAATCTCCAACAGGTCAATTTGTTTGCTGCATTGATTAGGAGTTATAAGAAACCTGAACCATATAAGGGGAAAGGGATTTTTGTAAATAGTGAGACCATAAAGTTGAAGGAGAAGAAGATAAAGTAGGCAAGCTTAATAAGTGTTTTCAGTGCAGCAGTATAACGGGGTTGTTTCCAGTGCACAGCAACAGTATAACGAGGGTGTATTCATTGTACAGAGCATAAGATTGTGTGTAACAAGTTTGTTTCACCTTTGTGTGGTTTTTTCACCTTAAGTGTTTCACCTTGAGTAAAGAACACTTGATCCTTACAGGCTCTGAATATAACTGGTGTTTCAAGAAAATTCAAGATTTTGGAATATACACACAATCCTTAAACTGAAATGGCACTCTTAAAATTGAAATTAATTTAATAGATGGAACCCATGACTAAGAAGTGACTGTCAGAAACTGCTTATATTTGGAGAATGTTCCAATTCAAAGGGATGCCTGTGGTGTTTTATCTGCCTGGTCCAAACTTCCTTCTCTTTAGAATTACTTGTAAATAAGAAATGTAACAAGAAGAGATGAATATGATGTAGGAGTGGGTAGAATTTATTTAGTCAAGATGGGAGTTTCTCAAAATGATGGGAGTTTCGATCATGATAGGAGTCTCTTTATATAGAAGTTTCACTTATGAGTTTCTTTATGAATTGTAGGAGCTAACTGTAATAATGTATTATGATTCATTAGGAATTCAAGTTTGATTCAAATCATAAAATTTCCTGTAATATTCTCCCCAGGAGCTTTATTTAAACATAACTGCGTTAACAATTCTACGTGCATTTTAGCTACATAATACTAAAGTGTTCAAATTGCAAACAAACACAACATACACATTAACTGCTTCATTCCTTAACTCTTAACCTTTTCATTTTTGACTTTTAATCTTACTTTTCAGAAACACATCAATGCGACAATTTTTCATCAAAAGCCTACAGACACTTACGATGTTCAGACCATCGCTTATATTCAGTCGTGGGATAGCCCAAATCACGTCACATCATGCGATTCCATCTGTAAGGACCGCGGTATTACCCAAGAACCATTCTCTTGAGTTATCCAACCAAAGAAAATCATTACTTGAAAGACCTGGGTTACTTGGTATCAAGCGAGGTTCTATTTCCTGGTTTACTGAAGCTGGAGAACAATTTGCTGCTACAGTGATCGAAATTGATTCATGTGAAGTGATCCAACACAAGACAATTGAAACGGATGGATATACGTCTGTTGTAGTTGGGCAAATCGATAAATTAAAGAATGTACCTGAAGCAGTCATAAAGATGACTCAAGCCGCTGGAGTGTCACCAAAGGCAAACGTAAGTGAATTTAGAGTGAGGGATTCCACTGGGTTATTGGCATTAGGAACTGAACTTAAGGCTGATTTCTTTGCAGCTGGCCAATTGGTTGATGTGAAAGGTGTTACTAAGGGTAAAGGGTTCCAAGGTGTGATGAAGAGACATGGTTTTGCAGGGTTGAATGCAAGTCATGGTGTAACCAAAGCTCATAGATCCGCTGGTGGTATGGGTGGTAACCAAGATCCAGGTAGAGTCTTACCATTGAAGAAGATGGCAGGTAGAATGGGTGGACAAAGTTGTACTGTGACCAACTGTCAAGTTTTACATGCTGATGGTGAAGCAGGAATTTTGGTAATAAAGGGGCAGGTTCCAGGACCAAATAGGAGTTTTGTGAAGATCAGTGATGCTAAGGGATTGTATGGTAAGAGTTTGAACGAGGTGAAGAGGGGGCCTCTTTATTAGGTGACCAAGTTGTGTTTTTTAACATTATTCAGAAAGCTATTCAATGGGGGACTAATTTACGTTCGTAGGTTTGCTTTTCGATGAAGTTTGCTTATACCATTTAATAAGCCAAAGAAATCACGACATTTCATAGTTAGTTTGTAAATAGAATCATTATATACTGTGAAGTGAAAATTGTAGTAGAGCGTCTAACATTAGGAAGGAGTATTCAAAGACAAGTTTATTGACAAGTTGATGCATACCACAAGTTTATTCAATTTTACATGGTGATTAAATCTCCATGATGAACACTCAAAACATTTCTCCATATCGCATAAGTTTATTGACTGTCACTTCAATAACATCCAGTGGAAATGAGGAGTTATTTTGCAAAGGAAAATTCATTACTCCTCAGAATTATCATATCAGCTGGATTTGTCATTAACAGTACAGCTGGGATGTCACTGGCAGTAAACAGAAGCACTTCCATATTCAAATTACTTCTTCACTAAAGATGCCACTCTCAGTAAACAACTTCAATTCATAAAGCAATTCCAATCATTGACATAACATAGAAGAATAACTCCTATGTTTCTACATTTGTTTTCACACAAACTACCTGACCACAAGTACTCTCCGTGAAAACATGAAGTAATATCATTCATATCAAAAGATATAAAAAATAAGAAGGTTCCAAAAAATATAATATCAACCATTGACAAAGACAACTCCCGGATGGTTCTGGTAAAAGGCAAGAACCATGTACGATAATGAAGCTGATCTTCTGGCGATGAGAAGAGAATTTCCAACCTCATTTTTTCACCTTTATACTGCGGGTCGTGTGGGGATCGGAAATGGCTGTTAGTTTTAGGTAAGCGGCTCCCCATGGAAAGGGTGTTGAAGGTCAAAATGAATTTTGACTTGATATGTCGGTGGATTAAACTTAAGCAATTCGTCAAATTTGCCTTTCATTTCAGTCCTTATTGTACAGTAAGATCTATAATAAAGTTGATGGTATACACAACATGGTGCAGTCAATATCTATCGTAAAGTCAGTGGTAGGTTTAGAAGCCTATTCTGTAAATTCTTAAACGTTAATGGCTCTTTTCAGAAATACTCTCAAAGTTAACCTCCACCACGCACCATCTCAGTTTTAAGCTCTATCACGCACCATCATCAGTATATCATTTATTCACTCGAGTTAAAAAAACTAAAAAACTAAGATCTATTTATACTCCGTGGTTCAGCTTTTGAAGTGCGGGCTAACTTGTCACATATTCAATATATCTATCGTGAATTGAGATATAGAAAGCCCACGCAAAAACTCAAACAATTGGCCATATATTCCTTACAAGTGTCGCCACATCTGGCTTCCTACCACCTCCAGACAGCTCGACCCGGCTTCGCTACCACCTCCAGACAGCTTGAACCGGCTTCGCTACCACCTCCTAGTCCGCTTGACCCAGCTCGCTTCCATCTTCTAAGACAGCTTACCCCATAAGACAACCGACGCCTAATCATCCATCTCCGAAGGCTTGATCAAACCACCAACCCTCAAATCCTTTTCTCTTTGCAACTTCTCGCGCCTCTCCTTCTCTTCCTCCTTATCCTCAGCAAACAAATAATCTGTTGGATCTCCTCCAAATTCCTTCAATTGAACCAAAAAGTCCCTCAACACCGCCTTGAACTTGTGCAAGTCATTGTATATCGTAGTCAAAACATTCAAGAAATTGACCAATTGCTCCTTCTGCAAATTCTCAAAGGCAGAAGACAACAATTGAGCCAAAAATTGTTTCAAGTAAGCCGCATTGGTGGTACCATCTGGAGCTTGTTCAGCAGTATATAACGGATACTTGATAACCCCATCCTCCACCAAGTGGATCAAATGTGCTAATAATTGGGCTTGATAACGGAACCCACTCTTATGATCAGGTTGTGTGAAAACATAAAATGTGTCCGATAAGATTTGGAAATAAAAGTTTTCGTAGAATGCCTTCGTGAATGAAGTGTCGCCTAACCCTTCAACATTTTCAATAAGATCGATGGTTAATATTAACCCATTATCTTCAACATCTCTATTATTATGCTTGAAAGCCCATAATGCTGCATTGATCAACGATTGGAATGCATCACCAGACAATTGTAATAAAGCTTTGAAAGACTTGGAATCGATCTCCTTCAATAATTTATAGAATTCAACTCTATGCTCTGGATATTCAATAAAATCCGTTTTGATCATATCTAAAGTACACTCAAAGACATTTTGTAAAATCAAAACAACACCTTCTGGGATCAAGTGCCCAGCTTTATTGACCAATGCAGTCATACAGTTCAATACCTCAGCATCTCGAGCATCAGGAACATTATTTCTGTAATCCTCCAAAACAGCACTAAATAATGGTTGCACCAAATCACGTACGATTTCTTGTACGTTATCAGCTTGATTGATATACGTTTCAATCATTTTCAAGATTTCCTTCTTGATGGTTCTTAAGGATCTCACCTTTGGGGTTTTCGTTGCAATCAACCCATCCTTGGCAACTTCATCTGAAATCATTGTTGAAACGGCGGTGTATAAAGATAACATATCAACATACATCAATCCCAATTGACTATAGAAGCCAGGACCAAGCGCACGACAAACAGCCACATTTGTCTTGATGATGTTTGCAATCACCTTCACATGATCCGAACTATACAACAATTGAGGATCTTGAGCGGCACTTTGAATGATGGAAGTCCACGCCATATTTGGCAAAGCCATCAATTCCCCCAATAATGTATTTCTAGCTTCTTTTTGGGTTTGTGCGGAAACAATGATCCCACAAGCTTCATAAAACGTATGGACTTGTTGAGGTTGTAAATCCTCAGTAATGGATTGGATGTTCTTAATGATCTCATTGATGAACGGTTCCGTTTCTTGAGGTTGAACAGCAACAAAATGTTTTTTACATTTGGTGGTGATTTTAATAAACGTATCACAAGCCATATCTTGAACCCCTTCATGAGTTTCATGCATGAATTCGAAAAGTTTGTTCACCACTGTCTTCAAAAACTTCCAATGAGCCTTTAAGAATCTTGGGTATTGACCTACAATATACATGATGTTGGAAGCAACAACGGCTTTATTATCTTTACCTCTCTTCATTTCAGTCAAAGATAACAAATCCTTAATCACACTTACAAGGAATCTCTTTTCCATGTCTTCATTCATGGTACCAGATATGGACCCAATAGCCCAACATAAGGTATTGATATTTTGCCATGACCATTCGGATTCATCGATTTGCCTTGCCAACTTTTCACTCATGATTTGTTCTGTGTCAACGACATTCAAATGAGTAAGATAAACCAACACTTCTCTCATTGATTTGTACAATTGAATGGTATCTGATTCCTTGACAAATTCTCTGACGATTTCACCTTCATCATTTTCAACCACAAGAACCTCTTCTGGTCTGGCCATATTCTCAATGATAACCAATCTTAATTTGGATAAGATTTTGGCGTATTTGTGTTGTCTCAAAGGGAATTTGGCCAATACAGCAGGATCCGGAGCTCCGCCCGTTGAAGTTGATCTATAAGTGGACCCATAAGTCAATTGATTTAAGGGGGATAATTCATTACTTGGTAAGTTTTGAATTTCGATGAAAAGATCATGCACGAGGGAGGACCAAAAGTCGAGGCAAGTCTTGAAAAGTTCTCTTTCATCAATACGGGACAATTCTAAAAGATAATAAAGTGAAGTCAATAAGAGATCTAATAAAGAATCGTTTTTCTCCAAAAGGGTCAAGTGGTTGGACAAAAACGTACATAAGTACATTGCAAAATCTTGTAAGAAGGATTGAACGTTTGAACTTGCTGATTGGTACGATTCCCTAAGATTGGTTGAAGTGGGTATAATAGCATAAATCTGATCCATCAGATTTTTGAAATAAACCAACACTTTCTCATCGATTTCAGGCGTGGATGGAGATAAGGTCAATGAGGAGATTTCCGTCAAGCACTTCAAAGCAATGGTTCTTGTATCTGCAGGGGCAATGAATTTATTTGTTAACAATTCTAACAAATTTGTTTGAAAGATATAATTTGAAGGGATCCATTGAATATACTTCAACAAGGCATTTAAAGTGGCGATTATCAAGGAAGGTTTTGTTGTTTTATCCAAAACCTCATAACAAAGCTTGAATATTTCTTCGAATTCCGCCTTCATACTTGATTTCAATTGTTGACTCTTTCTTTGAGTTAACTGATCCTGACTATAATCGAAAACTTCTTCACTTAACAATTTCAAGATGATCATATTATTTTCGCATACATTGAAACTTGACCTCGAGCTCATCACAATCTCTGGAATGAACTGAGGCCAGTTATGAGGCCATTCATGTTTTAAAACAGATACCAAAGTTAAATCGATTTTATTAATTAAAGCACGTTGAGATTCAAAAATGGACTCATTGTCACATAAGGAAATAATCATATTTACTATGAAGTTCCGGATTCCAATCCGTTCATTTTCATGAATGGTTTTCCATCTATATTGAATCAATTTATTCAAACAAGATAAGGCAATGTATTTACTCTGAGCATTGTTTGAATTGGATAAAATTTGATCCGACCTTTTCCAAGATTCCGCATGGTCCTGGAATTGGTTCAATATGGTTTGAGCCTTTTGTTGGTCAGCACCAGACCCTTTGTAGAATGCATCCACAACTTGATCAAATAAATTTGTATCCAAATCTTTGCTGAAGTCAAGGATAGCGTCCATGATTGATTTGTTGATTGATTGTGGTGTTGTTGTATCGGTTGGTGTTTTTTGGTGATGTTTTTTGGTGATGTTGGTGATGTTTTTTTTGAGCTCGATTGCGATGTGCGAGCCTTTAAGAGAGGAGAGGTGACGATTCTGTGATAGGTGACGATTCTGTGGAAGATAGGTAGATAATCTTTTAATGTGGTAGAGATAGGAGCCTGGCAGAGGTAGATAGAAGCCTGTGGAAGAGAGATAGACAAGTGGTGTGAAGTGATATTTTAATGCTACTGATTACATCTTGATCATCCAAATGAACAGACCAAACAAGGTATAAACTGAATATGCATATAAACTTTCAATTGTATTGAGTATTGAATTATACTATTTCTTCCTAAAACGTAAATATCCTTCAACAATCCTATGAAAATATTCATTGTACTTCCTTAAAGGAATATTCCACTATAATTCCTATTAATGTGGTGCCACCTGTTTCATGTTCTTTTATCGTATTGTTCTAAGTGTTGTAACTTGTCTTATGTATGAAAGGTTAACCCTGCAACACGTTGTGGTGATTTATGATTACTTTACAACCGTGTAGTGAATGAGACTGCGAAAGGAGGAGATTGAAAAGTATAAAGTCACATAAAGGTATATCAATTAGAGTCACATAAAGGCATATCAATTAAAGTCATATCGAAGGATCACGTAGGATCATATACCATATCTAATGTGAAAGAGAGCGTGACGTCTTGTAAGTAGGAAATGGAAGGACGACCATACTTGTACGTGCTACCCAAACCTCTCACCTACATTTTATTAAATGACCCTCAAAGACTTTATTCTAACATTCAACGACAATGCTACATCGTAATGTGTAGACTAATCGTAGAGGTAGTGTAGTGTACAAGTATAACTGGTATAGTGTATAAGTGTAGTATATAACTGGTATGCATAAGTGTACTGTATAACCAGTATAAAACTGTAGTATTATTTATACCTTTTTAGAATATATAGACTACTTCTCATGAACAATAATTGAAGATTTATATAATTCAAAGATTTATACTTTTTGAAGATTTTACAAAATTCCTTCAAATATGCACAATTATTTTGCAGCCATTTTTTTAAAGCACTGAACATAAAAGTTGTGTAAACTATTGATTATATTATCTAAGGTATATAAAGTAAGTCCAATATTTAAAGTAAGCTACGTAGGATCGGGTATTAACAAGAACCTGAAAGCTAAGGAGGATCAGGTATGAGCTGGAATTAGGTAGAACCTACTTAGGAGCAGGTATGACTGGAATTAGGTATAAGCTACTTAGGAGTGCTGGAATCAGGCACAAACGACATAGGATCAATATAAGCTACTATTTCTTTCAGGTAGCTACATAATATATTTAAGCCATAAATTATGCATTAAAGAGAAATGAACACACTCCTTATAAAAGAATCACTTGAATATGAATAGTACTGAGAAATAAGACCTAAAACTAAGTTTATGTATCAAGTTAAATCTAAAAACAGCTTAAACATTCCTGCAGTTCTGCAACATTGAAACAACCAATCATGTACTCTAACTGAATTTCGCTTACATAAGCGGTATTTCCCCACAATGTGAATTTTAGACATATTTCTATTACAGCTGTAGCTTCGAGGCTTCATCTTTAAATTGAATATATTGAAAATAAAAGTAGAGGATTTCAAGCTTTTACACTTTTACACTACTTGTTAACAAAGCTAACCCCCTTTGCAATATTCCCCTTCAACTGATCAACAGCAACCTTCAACAATTCCTTTTCTTCATCACTAACTTTATTTAAAGTTTCATATTGAATTTCTTCAACACCATTTTTACCCAACTTAACAGGTAAAGAGAAGAAGGCCAAATCCCCAGTTAATTTCTTAGCTTCAGCACCACCTTTAATTGAAGAATCTAAATCAACAAAAGCACATTCAACGATATCTTCACCACCAATAGCTTTCAAGATAGATTCAGCCAATCTATACCCAGCATAAGCCATAGATAAAGTGGCAGAACCAGCACCATCCTTTGCGGCAACCACCTCATCACCACCAAATTGGACTCTCTTAATTAAAGCCTTCTTTTGGTCGGCAGATAATTTATCATAGAATGAGGCAGTGTTACCAAGGGAATACAATGGTACGATAGTTTCACCAGAATGACCACCAATGACTCTAACGTTGAAATCACTTGGTTTGGCTTCACCAGGGAATAATTGAGCAATGAAAGTATTGGCTCTAACAATATCCAATGTGGTTACACCAAATAATCTCTTTGGATCATACACACCTCTTGCCTTTAAAGTTTCAGCAAAGATTGGAACGGTGGAGTTAACAGGGTTTGAAATCACAAGAATGAAAGCCTTTGGAGCAGAAGTTGCAATTCCTTCAGCCAATGATTTAACAATACCAGCATTGATGTTGAATAAATCATCTCTTGTCATACCTGGCTTTCTTGGGACACCAGCTGGGATGATTACCAAATCAGCATCCTTTAAAGCAGCCAAAAGTGCAGTGTTATCTTCTCTTGAGCTTGGTAAAAAGGTGGAGGTGACGGAATCGGAGTTTATGTGTGATAAATCAGCTCCCACACCTGGTGCATTGACAACATCAAACAATGACAATTGATCAATGTTTGGATTGATCTTGAGTAAGAGTGATAAAGGTTGACCGATACCACCAGCAGCACCTAAAACTGTAACCTTGACCATATTAATTATAAGAAGAAGATTTTCACTCTTGAAAAACTGGGGAAATCGCTGTCCATTTATATAATGGGGTTTAGCGATCCAATTGCACGTGCAGTCCCCCTGTCCTACCTCCCCGGTGGCACTTGGGTGGTGCCCGGTGGAAAAAAGGCTTAACTATTGAAGTTTGGAAAAAAGGCTTAACTATTGAAGTTTGGGTTTGTGGGTTCTATATCCGAGCATAGTGGGGTTGCTATGCAAAGGGGTATGTAATGGCCGAGATGTATCCACTGCCAAACTTTCGCTTCAAACTACGTCAAACTTCTACTCAGTAAATGTTTGTCATTTGATTGAATTAGAATTGATGATTTGCCTAATAGATTCATTTTATGACTGCTAGTCGTCATTGTTCACCTCGGGCACGTGATGTGGGTGGTTGCAAAAATTTCCGGGGAGAGGGGACGGGGTATATCGGGATCCCGGGACCGGAGGGTAGCGGAAGTACCAACTTACTCAACAGAAGTGAGACTGATTAAGTGGATATTCCTTATTTCGTTTGTATTTTTTACAACATTTTTAATATGTACAATCTAACTTAGGAATTTCTATTCAATTAAGGCTTAGGAATTGAAACTTAGGAATTTTCATTCAATTAAGACTTGGGAACTTCTATTCAATTACTCTAACTAATGAATTTCTATTCAATTACTCTCACTGATTCCTATTGAATTACCTAACTTAATATAAATCTCTATTAATTTTTAACACTGTCAAGAGTATTTTAGATATCTTATAATACTGAGGTTTAGTTGTATATAATACGATCTTGTGTTTGCACTTTAGTTTACTTAAGAATGCAAGTTTTCAATTCTAATTCGGTTTTTAAGGCTTAGAGATATATCTGGGCTTGGTAGAAAATTGAGGTTTTCAATATATAACTAAGCGTTTGGACATGATTTCTATTGTATATTTGTTCATCATTGATTAATTTCTGAAGATATAATTGGGAGATGATTTAGTATTGTAATAAATTAACCATGATACCATTATTTAGTACTATGAAGAATGATACTACTAAGATATCACCTTCAAACTACTTATACCAGTAGTTATGATCACCACTAATTATATCAACTTCTTTATCAATTCCTCTAAAAGTGTAAATTTGAACCCATTACAAGGACCCAATTTAGACATTTTATTATACACCAATTTGCACGCAATATTATGCCCCAATTTGCACCCACTATTTTGACCTATTTTTATACCCATTTGCACCCAATATAATGCCCCAATTTGCACCCACTATTTTGCATCCATACATTCGCACGTTGATCAGGGTCCAAAAAATCCTTTTATCCGATACTTGGATGTTTCAAAAACAACCGAAAAATACCTCGGAACACTGATCCTGTGATACTTCGAGGAATCTATTATGTTGACATTGACTTGAGGGCTTGTGAATTTTTGTAAGATTCAGCTCTTGGGTTTTTTGTCAATTCAAGACAAAGTGAATTCAGTCTCCTTGTATTATATCCATTTCAATAACTTTTGATTAGTTTGGTGGTTCATTACTATTCAATCGTTCTGTATTTCCTTTGACTTCATACGTGTATAAAGTGTGTAGTCTATTTCGAAGTGTGTTCAACAAGATCTCTCATCTTAATTAGTAAATGAGAGAAATACAGAGGTTTACAATGACCCCGAAAAGATATAACCAAGGAAGTGCGAAAGTCAACTCAACATGGATAATGCAACAAGGGCAATAGTATCCTTCTATATTCAAAAACAATGGTAATAACTTATTTTCAAGGTGTATCAAATTGTAAGTGAGTATAGCTAACTTTGACTAGTGCACATTAAGTTGGTAGTATTCCTCGCAAGCTCGCATATTAAAGCAGCTCTCATAAAGCGAGCAAATTGATTCATTAACGGCTTACGAACCCTTTGAAAATATTACTCTATATCCCGTCCATTTAGTAAATGTAAGTCTTGGTAAGAAGATGGCTGCAAAATTAATGGCTGCAAAAATGCCTGCAGACTGCGCTGCCGCAGACACTGCGCAGACTAGGTATCTTCAGATAAGTCACTTAATAAGTGAAGTGTGTAAATTATTTATTCTTATAAGATTAATCTGCAGTTTAAACGTCTTAGATATGAATGAGTATATGTTTGGATTTAAACTTTATTCTTTTTAGTATTTTTACACCAATTCTTGAATATACATCCTTCAATCATGTCTCTCTAAATGTCGTTTCATGTGGAGGATAAAAATTTCAGCAGATTACAATATGCTCCAAGGTAGCCTGCAATACTTGATTGCTGGGAGGTCAAGATTAGCAATTGAAGAATTTTCGTTATGAAGGGGATTCTAGAAGGTTGACTGAGATTATTGGGACTGATCATTCTATGTGCAAGTCCACAGATATTGAGAGGACTGTTTGGCTGACAAGGGATGATGTGGAGATAAGAGGAGCAGAAGTGGTGGTTTGACGATACAAATTAGTGATTGAATAGAATTTATATGTCAAGTTGAGATTGACCATACAATTAGTGATTGAATAGAACTTGTCATTTCAACTTGAGATTGACCATACAATTAGTGATTGAATAGAACTTGTCATGTCAAGTTGAGTCAAACAATTAGTGATTGAATAGAACCTGTCATGTCAAAAGTAAGAGCATAATTTTTGATTAAATAGAAACTTCTCATACTTTGGTAGCGTTTTTAAAGACAAGCAAGCTTGATTTCATAATATCCACCATAGTAAATAAAAAATAACCAGATGAATTTTATATCGAAGTTACCCAAAAACGTACACTTATAAGGATACATTTCTTCATAAACTTGGAAGAAGTAGATCAACTGTCAAATTTGCAGCCATATGATGAAAAAAAAAGACCAAGCCGAATTTGCAGCCATATGATAAAAAAAAATGATTAAGTCGAATTTGCAGCCACACGATGAAATAATGATTCAATATGTGAATTTCTTTTCAAACTCTATTTACTAACCTTAAAACAATATAATGAAATACATTCAAGTCATCACCAAGTTGAATCTTCCCATCTCTTCGCAGTTTTTCCGTGCCCCTTTGACTTCCTTGCTATGACACCACCACACACAGCTCCAAACCAAACACAGCTCCAAACCACAAGGGATGCTAAGAAGTAGTCTTACTCATCTTACACTACACGTATCACCTCGCCACTACAAGTTTTAAATGAGAATTTGTATGGATGCAAAATGATAATAAAGGGTGCAAATAAACATCATTAAGAGATGACCTGACTGGAAGCGCGCGGGATGATCTAAGTCGCCTTAGACGTTTGTACCATACCTTAAATTTCGGAGATTTTAGCCGTCTATTGAAAACTTGTAAACACTATTTGCGGGGAAACCGTTTAAGACAACACATCATAGTATATTGTTATGTCTCTGATCAAAATGATGAAAGGTTTTAAACCATTAAGTTTTATATATGAACAATGAGAGTCTAAGAATCATTAAGAATGTTTGGATTCATCTAATTTCGGATTCTTGACTTGTTGTTCCTTTTCTCTCACGCTCAAAATTACCCGCAATCGCAATTAAACTCGCTAATTACAAGGATCATATATAAAGGTTGAGAAGGCTTAATTTATTTAGGTCAAGGGATAAAGTGTCATTTTTATTATTATAAGATAAGCTAATCGATTAAATTTAATAACATTGAGGATTCGCATATGAATATACTTTGAGATATAAATACATTTCATAGAAACATATAAACACCAAAGTATTCCAAATTATACATATATCAAGTATACCAGTGTACAAATTCCAAAGTATACATATATCAAGTATACCAGTATACAAAAACCAAAGTATACCACCAAAGTACAGTATACAAAAACCAAAGTGTACCACCAAAGTACAGAATACACATACCAAAGTAGCCAAAATCCAGCATACACAGAATGTCTTATAAACACTTCCGGAGTGATTCTATGTCATCAGAAGATGACCCTCTTGATGAAGCTGATTCATATTATGGAGCTACCACAAACCCTGGAACAGCCAATAAACACACTAAATTCGGACGGACCAGGACGTTTTCTGTACTTGAAAATAAATCCAAGAATTATGATGAATTTAGAAAGGATTTCCTCACTTCAAATGATACATTACATGAAGTAAGTAATAGTAATAGTTCAAAAGAATCCAGTCCTGTTGAGGATATTCTGCCTTTACCTAAATTTAGAACTCCAAAGGTTATTGATCACCATGATTCAAGTGAGCCAGTTAATCCACAAGAAAAGTCCAATAATCCATTTTCTAATGGATCCAAATACTCACATGATGCTACTTTCTCGCTTGATGAACCTCCACTGATTGTACCAATTTATGAACAACCCGGGAAAATCAACCTTAGAAGATCTTCAATGGATGCTTCATCGGTTGGTCCAAAGAAATTCTATATCAATAACATCGAACAAACTTTGAAAGAATTATTAGAATCAGAAGATACAGATAATAATTTCCAGATCACTATTGAAGATACAGGTCCAAAGGTTTTGAAATTAGGTACAGTCAACTCAAATGGGTATCGTCATACTCCGGTAAGTGGAACATATATGCTTTCGAACTTATTACAAGAGTTGACCATTGCAAAGCGTTATGGTCGTGTTCTGATGATTTTGGATGAACAGAGATTGAATGAAAATCCAATGGGTAGAATGAAACGGATGATCAGCACTCAATTCTGGAAATCCCTTACAAGAGAAATCTCCCCTACAAATATCATGGAAATGGCTAAAGATACAAAGTTCAAAGAGGAATATGTAGATTCAAATGGTGTAACTCAAACCAGAAACGCCACTCATAGAATTTATGTGCCTTATGATCGAGAAGATCAATACAATTATTTCATGTCTATTAAAAATAATGGAAATGAAGAACTTGATGTCCAATATTTACCTAAGAAAATCGATGCTGAATTCATAAAGTCCATCAATGATAAACCAGGTTTATTAGCACTTGCTGCGAAACCAGATCCACATAATCCAGGAAATATGATAAATCAACCGTACGTGGTACCGGGTGGTAGGTTCAATGAACTTTACGGCTGGGATTCATATATGGAAACAATTGGTCTTTTGACCGATGTTGCAGTTGGCCAAAATTTAGAACATCTCAGATTGGCAAGAGGAATGACGGAAAATTTCATCTATCAAATTCATAACTATGGTAAGATTTTGAATGCCAATAGACTGTATTACTTGGGAAGATCCCAACCTCCATTTTTAACTGATATGACTCTTCGAGTATTCAACAAGACTTTGGAGGTATTCCCTGAAACAAGATTAGAAGCTGTTGATTTCTTGAAAAGGTCAACCTTGGCTGCAATCCGCGAATATAATACTGTGTGGTGTACGGAACCAAGATTGGACGTGGAAACCGGACTTTCATGTTATCATCCCGAAGGTCTTGGTGTACCTCCTGAAACAGAAGCAACCCATTTTGATGCCATTTTGCAACCATTCTTGGAGAAATATGATACCCCACAAGCAGAATTTATAGAGAAGTACAATCTGGGAGAAATCAAGGAGGATTTCCTTGACGAGTACTTTTTACATGATCGTGCTGTTCGTGAATCTGGTCATGATACTTCATATAGATTGGAAGGTAAGGCTGCGTACTTAGCGACTGTTGATTTAAATGCTCTACTTTATAAGTATGAAGTTGATATTGCTGCCATTATCAAGGATCATTTTGTTGGTGAATTGATATGGGAAGGTGTTGTTCAAACTCCGGAAATATGGACTTCAAGAGCCATTTCTAGAAAAGCCAATGTAACCAAGTACCTTTGGAACGAAGAGGATTCCATCTATTATGATTATAATGTCAAGACAAAACAACAAACTGGATACGAGTCTGCAACCACGTTCTGGCCTCTCTGGTCGGAGCTTGCAACCAAGGAACAAGCAGAAGCTTTGGTTCGCCATTCCATCCCCAAGTTGGAAGAATATGGTGGGTTGGTTGCAGGAACTCTTCGGTCGCGTGGTGATGTTGGTATCAAAAGACCATCTCGACAATGGGATTTCCCATTTGGTTGGGCACCTCAGCAAATCTTGGCTTGGATTGGGCTTGTCAATTACGGATTTGACGGTATTGCACGTAGATTAGCATATCGTTGGTTATTTATGATGACGAAGGCATTTGTGGATTATAATGGGGTTGTTGTTGAAAAGTATAACGTAACCAAAGGTGCTGTTGCTCATAGAGTTGATGCCGAGTATGGAAACCAAGGTTTGGATTTCAAGGGTGTTGCTACCGAAGGTTTCGGATGGGTCAATGCAAGTTATGTGTTCGGGTTGACCTTTTTGAATTTGCATGGGTTGAGGAATTTGGGCACTTTGACTCCTCCGAATGTTCTTTTGGGGACTATGTTGGAGGTTCAAAGGAAGCAGTTTGAGTAGGGATGCGTAGGGATGTGTGACGAGTTTGAACCACTGAATTGCGAAGCATACTACAGGATTCAGAAACTGTGAACATATGACGGGTCAAATTTGTGGTCATATTTGGTTGAAGTTCTCTATTGGTAAGGCATAAAGTAGTTTAGTTATAGAGAGTTTAGAGTCAATAACGAATATCATGTGAAAGTTTATAAGTAGGAGCAAGTCATTGCTGTATTGAGTACGGGGTAGGTGTACATCTATAGATGTTGTGTAACTTTGCAGTGTTGGAGAATAAATGGGTGTGAAAGTATGCCTCGGAATATCCAAAATTGCGCTTATAAGAAGTGTAAGAGGCAAGTTTATGTTGCGGCAGACGCACTAAAAGCGCATGCTGCATTTGCAACCAATCAAGGGATCGAAGTTAACACGTTAATTGGTGGTCTTTGTTTTCATTGTATGTGATTTGCAAGTAGGGAATATAGGTGTTTTACAAGATATTGTGGTATTCATTTTCAACACCTATCCGATATTTATTGCGTCTCATCGATATCACCTTCTTAAAATACTCGTTAGCTACACATTTTACACCTAAATATTGCGAGCTACACATTTCACACCCTAAATATTGCGATTGTTGCTCTTGAGGTTGCTTGGTCTAATGTATGGCTGAGTATCTAGTCAATGTGTGTAATTTGAAAGAATTATAACCAACTTTAAATAAAATCAACAGAAGACTCTGCAAAAGGTTTAATACCGATCATAAGCAGATATTTCAATCTGAAACCTCTTTTTCAGTCTACATAAACTTTGTAGGCCTCTCGCCGTTGACCAAAAGTTCGCCAGCCCTGGCAAATGGTGCGGAAAAAAAAGCAGTCAACGCTACACCGACCCTAAAGGCAGTCAACTTCATCCAACAACCAACTACACAAACCCCATTATACACACGAATGATGAACTCCATTAAGCTAGGTGCCCGAAACATTAGTGTTGCGAAATTTCACCTAATTAGACATCATTCAACATTCAATGCCGCCGTTGAAGCAGCCGAGAAGATAGTCCAACCTCAACAGCTGGGGTTTACGGACCCGTTCTCGATTGTATCTCATGAAATGTCCAACCTTGCCAAGTCCATTGCTTCGTTGATTGGATCTGGACACCCGACTTTGAATAGAGTACTGAGTTATTACTTTGAAGCTGAAGGGAAGAATGTTCGTCCTTTGCTAGTTCTACTTTTATCCAAGGCATTAGCAAACATCCCAGAAGATCAAAGGACCAGGATACCTGTTGATGTTCTTGATGTGACAGATCAAAAACCGTATGACGGGATTCCCCAATCGGAATCAGTTGCTGGAAATAATATTGATGATTCAATCTCTCCATTAGCAATTTTACATGGTATAAATCCAAGAGTGATATTAGACCCGTTATCAAAGCCGATGGATGCTTTACCTCAATGGGATGCTGCAAATGGTGTACTTCCCAAACAACGTAGGTTGGCGGAGATTGTTGAAATGATCCATACGGCGTCGTTATTACACGATGATGTCATTGATTTATCTGATTCTCGTCGTGGCCGTCCAAGTGGCAATATTGCATTTACAAATAAAATGGCAGTATTGGCTGGAGATTTTCTCTTGGGAAGAGCTTCGGTGGCTATTGCAAGGTTGCGGAATCCAGAGGTGATTGAATTATTGTCCACTACTATAGCCAATTTAGTAGAAGGAGAATTCATGCAGTTGAAAAATACCGTCATTAGCAATGATCCTCAAGCAGTAACCAATGATGGGGATCGAAAGGTCATGCCAATCCCAACAGGAAAAGTGCCAACAACGGAACATGAATATGCTGTTGCTAGAGTCGACCATGCAACGAACGTGGAAGCAGCGTTTGAATATTACTTACATAAAACGTATTTGAAGACTGCTCTGTTGATGGCTAAGTCTGCAAGGGCAGCAGCTGTTTTAGGAGGTTGTAGTGATGAAGTCATTGAAAACTGCTACCAATTTGGAAGGAATTTGGGGTTGTGTTTCCAGATTGTAGATGACATGTTGGACTATACTGCAAGTGATGAATCGATTGGAAAGCCATCTCAAGCTGATTTGAAGTTGGGATTGGCCACAGCTCCGATCTTATTTGCTTGGAGAGAGAGACCAGAGGTTGGTGCGTTGATTGCAAGAAAGTTTAAGGAAGATGGGGATGTAGATATTGCAAGAAGAAGTGTGGAACAGTATAAAGGTTTAGAAAAAACAAGGGAAATGGCCGAGGGGTATTGTAAGAAGGCTTTGGAGAACTTGAGGGTTTTACCAGAGAGTGATGCTAGAAGTGCGTTGGAGTTATTAACCAATAGTGTTTTGACTAGAACAAAGTAGAGAAACCTCGCAAGTTGTAATTCCGACTTTGCAAATGTCTTGTTGGACCGAGTGAGAGCGAGTTATGTGCTGATCTCAAGGCCACCTTAAGTTAATATTGTTAAACCGTCAACACCTAATCTTAGGTGTATGTTGCACTCAAAAGTTTCTAAGAAGGTTTCCTTCTTGATAGAACAAAAGTAGAAACTAAGACTTGTACATAGTGAGACGATGTCTTATTAATATATTAATTATTTATGAAAGTGTAAAGTGATGTAGTGTTTCCCTAATTCAATATTAAACCTTGTTTCTTCAGACAGACCTAAAGTACTTTTTATATAATCCCTTTGCACTCCTTCCTTCAACACTTGAAGCTTAGTCGAGCACACGAGTTTTGTAGCATATGAAACCTTCTGATAGCAGATCCATCCGAATGCGGAAGTCAACCTATATACACACCAGACGACCATTTTTTTACCACTTTTCTGAACAACACGAATCAATCAACATGTCTGAAGAAACCAAACCTGTAGAAACCCCAGTTGTGAAGACCGTCGTTGACGCTGTTGTGAATACATCAGCAGCCACTGTTTCTGCTGCTGCGTCTGCCATTCCATCTGTCCCAACTGCCAATGTATTTGCCATGTTTGGAGCTAAGAAGGAAAAGAAAGAGACTAAGGAAGAGCCAGAAGAAAAGAAGGAAGAAGTTAAGGAATCCAAAGATGATGACGATGTTGCTGATGAAGAAGAAGCCGATGTTCAATTTGAACCTTTAGTTCAATTAGAAAAGGTTGAAGTTAAAACTAATGAAGAAGAAGAGCAGGTATTATACAAGGTGCGTGCCAAATTATTCAAATTCCATGGTGATATTCAAGAATGGAAGGAAAGAGGAACTGGAGATGTCAAATTCTTGAAGCATAAGGAATCTGGTAAAGTCAGACTTTTGATGAGAAGAGATAAAACTTTGAAGGTATGTGCTAACCATTTAATCTCTTCAACTAATGATTTGAAGGCTAACATTGGTTCAGATAGATCTTGGGTTTATAATGTAACCGCTGATGTTTCTGAAGGTGAACCTGAAGCTTTGACCTTGGCTATTAGGTTTGGTAACAAGGAGAATGCTGATAAGTTCAAGGAGGTTTTCGAAGAGTCTAAGTGAGTGCAACGAAGTGATCACTGAGAGCATTCAAGGGTATAACTTTTGTCTTTGGTATGTGTCTAGTCATGATTGTCACTAGGTCCCATATATCGTTTATAGTTATACGAAGTGGAACTGCGATATGTAGTGGTTGAAGTAGTGAAGGTGAATAGATGAAATATCAATTGAGTTGTAGTTGTATGTGTCTGTTAATAGAAATGGAGAGTATGAGAAGGTGTAGAGATAAAGGAGTATCAATAGAATGCATTTATCTTTTAGCTAAGGAAGAATACTCACCCCGTAATGTCTAACTTCCCTTCTCATTACGATTGACTATTCCTTTGGAACTCTCTTCTCGAACTCTGCTCCATGTTGACTGTATTTATTTAAGAATCAGATTAAGTTCAACAAATATTGGCAAGTCATCTAAACAACCGTAAATAAAATCATAATCATATCGAAGTTTTAATTACACTATACTCTAATATTTTTTGCAGCCATTTTTTGAAATTCCAATACACCATAACACAACAATGCCGAACAAAGCTTGTAAGGTACTAAAGGTGTTTACAATAACTTTAAGAAATTTTTATTATATGAATTAGAAATGAATAATGTTAAATGAAGACATTGAAAGATATCAAGTCCGATGATCCTTGAAGTTAAAAGCTTAACTCATATAATATACATGAGTTATACTTTAATGCTGATCTAAATTGATTCAAGTAAGATTACTACCACAACTGTCTTAGAATCCTTTTGAAAACAATTCTTTATGCTGCTGAAGGCATTTATGTTGTACCTGCAAGTCTAGCATGTTTCCTTTCCAAAGCTTTTTCTAAAGCCATGAATTGTCTGTTTGCTTTTTGATTTGCAGCTTCAATATCTGCTTCCTTTTTGACCTTTGCCATTGCAACCTTTGCCCGTTTGGCTGCTCTCTTTCTTGCACATTTGGACTTACAAGATGGTTCGTTTGTAGGTTCACTGATGTGAGATGGGTTGGTATTGAAAGGTTCATCAATAGTACTAGATACATCAATAGTACAAGTACTAGATACATCGATAGTACTAGATTGAACAGTACTAGATACATCAATAGTACTAGATTGTTCATCAGTAGTACTAGATACATCAATAGCACTAGAAACATCAATAGTACTAGATACATCAATAGTACTAGACGAGCTGAGATCAATAGTTGAAAGAGTTTCATTGGTGTCACCTGCAGTTGAGTCAATTACATGTGAAGTGATCTCGGAAGGAATAGTTACTTCTTCCGTGGTTGCCTCTTCAATGACTTCATCTTTTGCAATGATCTCCTCTCCATCTTTCAATTGACCTTCCTCCAAAACCTCTACCTTTCTCTCAATACATTTTGAACCTTTAACCTTTCTTCTAATGCACTTTGCTAAAGCAACTTGTACTCTTCTAGCTTTTTCAGTAGCATTCTTGAGATCAACCAGTTTCTTCTCTTTAGCCTTTGCAACTCTAGCACGTCTGGAAGCTCTTTTGATAGCGCATTTTGACTTAATTGGATTAGTTGTATCAATTGAAGACGTGATGATTGAAGCAGCTGTTTCAGAGATAGTGGGTTCGTTAACACTGATTGGTTGGATTTCAATAGATTCACTGTTAGTTACTTCAATGGCAATCTCAAGAGCTTCAACAGTTTCATCCACTAATTCAATGGCGGCTTCATCAGTAGTATCGACTAATTCAATAGCGGAAATCTCCAGAGCTTCTACAGTTTCATCGACCAATTCAATGGCGGCTTCAACAGTTTCATCTACCAATTCAACTGCGGCAATCTCAAGAGCTTCATTAGTTTCATCTTTCTCAATTGTTTCAGTTTCTTCATTTGCATTGGCCTTTACAAAGATTTCAACCTCTTCAATGATGTCAAGTCCACTGATTACTTCATTTTCAATTGCATCAGTTTGTTTGGCATTTATGATCTCCGCTTTGGAATCAAGCTTCTTGATATTCTTCACCTTTCTTCTAATAGAATTGGCTAAAGCCCTCTCTACTCGGATGGATTTCTCTTTGGCTGCTTTGAGATCAGCGGCTTTTTTATCTTTTGCTTGAGCGGCTTTCAAAAGTCTGGCTGCTCTCTTTCTAGCACATTTAGATCTTGTAATGACAATTGGTGTGACCTCTTCCTTTTCAATTGAAGTTACTTCATTCACTTCCACTTCAATGATATCATTAACTTCTACTTCTACAATTCCCAAGGCATCTTCTACAGTCTTTGCGTCTTCTTCAGTCATCATCAAGACCTCTTCTTCAGCCGTCATCAACCTCTCTTCTTTCTCTACTTCTACATTGTCTACAACTTTTAAAGCTTCTCCTTCACCAACCTCTACAACCTCTCCTTCACCAACATCTACAACCTCTCCTTCACCAACCTCCTCTTCAGTCTCTTCAACCTCCCCCTCAACCTCTAACCCCCCCTCTTCAGCCTTTAAAACCTCTTCTACAGCAGTTTCAACCTTTTTAGCATTTGTCGTCTTTTTAATAATCTTGACTTTTCTTAAGACAGACTTAGCTAAAGCAACTTTTCTTCTTTCAGATTTGACTTTGATAGCCTCAATATCTGCCTCCTTTTTGGCCATTGCCATTGCAACCCTTGCACGTCTGTTTGCTCTCTTAATAGCACATTTTGATTTAATAATGTTACTTTCAATAACTTGAGTTTCTTGGGTTACTTGAGTTTCTTGGGTCACTTGAGTGTCCATGGTGTTGTTGATTTGTTCAATCAGTGTAATTCGATTGGTCATTGGTAAATCAATTTCTTTAATTCTGCTCATATTTGTAGTTGTTTGTAATTATAAATATTAAGAACATCCGCTCATATATATACCAAGGTTTGGCATATCAGATTATAAGTTTGGCATATAAGATTATAAAGTTTGGCATATAAGATTATAATTTCGCAGCCTGGGTCTATTTTATGGACTCCAAACATTCTAAAGAACCCTTTAAGAAAGTCGTAGGTTTGAGTTTGGAAGTTGCAAAAAAATCATCTTTACAAGGGATGATTAATTAATTACAATTTTGGGTATGTAATTGGTTTGTAAATGGTCAACGGTTTGTAGGACTAATGGCTTATCGCTTGATGCAGTGCATATGCAGGTTTGCAGCCAACTTTAAAGAGGAGTGCGTGGGGTCCGAGTTATGGTGTATTCAGTAGTATAGAAGATCTGCTACGTTAGGGAAGTGTTATGCTAAGTTAGGGGAGTGCTATGGTATTTTGGCATATATATATAAAATGAGAAGGTGCAACAAAGAAAAACATTATATGAAATAAGCAATGGTAGGAGAGTCAATTAGTACTAGTACAACTATGTTAACTGTACTACTATAGGAACCAGTATTCAAATAATCATTACAGTAATTCTTCAGAAGCTCTATCTAAACTAGGTTTCAGAAGCAAAATTATATAATCTGATTAAGCTCCCAACTGTTGTTTTATTTCTACTGCTTAGTTGTTTTATTTCTGCTGCAAAATGGTTGCAAAATTACATCAAAATGCTCTAAAAGAGATTGGTCGATTTGTATTTGGAATATAAATAAACCTTCTACAAACACTAAGTCCCGAGGCATTTTGCAAACTAAATTGAGAGGTTAATATCGTTTTTTGGAGAAAATTCATATTCATTAACTCACCTTATTTAATGGTTATCAATACCACTTTATCTTATTATAACCTCTTTATTTAGCCTTGAATTTTATTAGTCTGCATGAATATTTCCTCTGAGTTTTGATAAAGATAAATAAAGGAATTTAATAGCCATGCTATTTAAGTATGGCTGCAAAATCAAATTTTACAAAACAGATTGCAAGTGCTATTGCAAAATAATAAAATAGCAGAGGTTCTGAAATCTCTTAGAGTCTTATTGATTCATTTATAAATCAGAACTGTACTCCATTGTACAAACTACCACACCTTAGTTTAAGAAAATACCCATCATAAGACAATTGTGAGCATTGCTGACTCCAGACTCCAAATGCGTACCTTTTTTGAGAGAGTTAAATTTATTTGTATATTCAGAAAATTTCAAGATTTCATTTATCTAGGATTGTTTTGCAATCTAATTATTAAGGTACAACTCTTTCAAAAAAATCATCTCTTCCAAATCTTTTAGTACCATGGTGGTACTCTTCAGTAAAGTCTCTATCAAAGAACAGTAGATTGTAAGTTTTGGCAGGTTGATTCATATGAATTAATCTTAAGCCATATTTATAAAACTATAGTATACACATCCACTTTATAAAACTATAGTATACAGCACCCTTGAAAACGCTCATACTTCATAGAGACCCTGTCGAAGGTTCGTAATTGCCCAAATCTTAAATCTGTAAAGTCGCGATGCGACTCCACGTGCCCCCACGTTCTTGATATAAGATTCAACATTCGCAGAAGAAACCTAGATATCATCAAATGAAGTTCGGAAAGTACCTTGCCTCCCGGCAATTGGAACTCCCTGAATACTCTGGACATTTTATTGATTATAAAGCATTAAAGAAACTCATCAAGCATCTTGCATTTCCCAGTAATGCGGGACCCGTTGGACCAGACTTACAACCCAATCAACTCCTACTTACTACCGAGATTCAAAAAAGATTGAAAGAAAACAAAGCTTCATTCTTTTTTAGAGTAGAGAGAGAACTTGATAAAGTCAATTCATTTTATCTTGAGAAACAAGCCAATTTGGCTGTGAATTTGGATTTACTAATAATGAAAAAGAATGAACTTTTTAAAAAATCTCATGAAATTATAAAACTCACCAATGGTGCTGATAGCTCTGCATTGAACTTTAGAAATTCCATTTCATATCTTAATTTGTATCAAAATTTCAAGAAAATACATCAAGATTTGATTAGATTACAACAATATATTGAACTTAATGAGACTGGTTTCTCCAAAGTTGTAAAGAAGTGGGATAAACGTTCCAAATCTCATACCAAAGAATTGTTTATACTGACTGCAGTAAGTGTTCAACCAGTTTTCCATAAAAATGAAATCAATGAGTTAAGTGATTTGGTGACGATTTCTTTGTTTGATTTAGAAAGTATAATGGATGGTGAATATACTTGTCTCAAAAATTATAGTATTCAATCAAGTAGTGTTTCACCATCAATTGGATTCCAAGGTGAAAGACATGGACTGCTTGGTAGCATTCAAACACTTAAAGAACAAACTAAACATGGAGAAATCGATGAATTATATTCATCGTTTGTAAACGTAGCTACTTTAAAAGACCTGGATTTAGGTTTATTAGCAAGATGGGTTGAAAAAGTCAAAATGTCAGCAGATAAGTCCTCACAAGTCAATTTAAAACAACATCAACCTCCGGAATCAGTCCGTCTAAAGTTATCTAAAATCTTTTTGCTTTCTTTAACAAATTTGAAAATTTCAGACACTTTTCTTGAATCGTTTTTGAAGCTCATTGGGTATGATATTGACTTTTCCTTCATCAATGATGATTTTAATAATGATAAAACAATACTTCATGAATGTTGTTCGATCGAATCTGCTCTGTCTAATACTACAACGCATACAATTATAAACAACGGGGTGAAGGTGGTGAATTCAACAGATTCAATAGAGCATTCAAGAACCTTCATAGTAGAACATATTATGAAAAATCTTCCCCAAAAGGAAAGACATGAACTTTTAATTTGTGAGGATTTCAATGGAAGAAATTGTCTTCATTATGCTTCTCAAAATAATAGATTGGATATGTTGGATATTATTTTGGCCGATTTCCCAAAAAGTAATATCGATAGTTTAGATAATGATTCAATGTCTCCCTTGGTATTGGCCATCAAAAACGGCAACTTGCAAATCATCAAGAAATTTGTTGAAATCGGTGCTAATTGTTTCCCCAAATTCGATGATAGTAAACCTCAATATTTACCTGTGAATTATGCTTGTAAATTTGGTGATTACAAGATTTTGGAATATCTTCTTTCCAAAAGCACTTTGGAGAATAAGTCCCTTGTGAATCAACAAGATGTAGAAGGGTTATTACCATTGCATGTAATTTCAAGATCTGGACATTATAATTTGATAAAGTTGTTAATTTCTCATGGGGCAGAAGTAAATACACTTGATGGATTGAACAAGTGGACTCCTATCTTTTTTGCAGCTCTGGAAGGTCATGTACATACAACCCAAGAGTTGGTAAAATTCGGTGCCAAATTGAATATGGTTGATGAAGACGGATACAATGTATTATATTATTGTGTGGTTGAAGGTCACATAGAAGTTTTGAATGAATTGTTACAGTATTATAACATGATCATCAATGAGGAAACACCAACTCCAAAGGAACCTGCATCAATAAGTAATATCTTGGGAGAAAACGACAAAATGTCCATTCTTGTCAATGATGACGATTCGGAAGATAGTGGAAGTGTGGATAAACACGGGGACAATATCCCTGATTTGAAATTGCCCCCTCCAATATTACCTTTGCGTAGATATGGTCATAATTTCTTGGAGCAGAAGGTGTTGATTGAATTAACTTTCCCTAGTGAAAACTTCATTAATTTGTTCAGTCTGACTGCGGATTTGAAACCAGGTAGAATCACATTGACTTCCAATATTACAGATATAGTCCCAAGAAATGTGCTTCTCCCAGTTGCTGAGAAAGCAAACAACAATTGCGTATTTCAAACGGATGTAGATTCATTATATGAATTCCGTATTGATTTCGAAATCTTCCCTAAGTTTGGTACTAGATTGATTGCCAAAACAACCGCATTGTCATTATCTCACATTGATTCCCTGTCACCAGAAATCAACTCCATCAAATTACCATTATTTGATCTCCGTTTGCGTAATATCGGAGAGTTGAGGTTCAACTACCAAGTGATTTATCCATTTGCTGGCAATTTACTTGAAACCTCCAAGTTTGATACGTATTGGAAATCTTCAACCAGCTTTGTCAAAAACAGTAACAAATTAAAATTGAATGCAGCTGGAGGATTATCACCAAACAACTTCCTATCACCTTCCAGTACCGCTACAAATGGTACAAACACAACAAATGGTACACCAATTAGCTCCTCCATATTAGGAAACACCCTTACTTCGACAAATGAATTGGTTTCTGGTTCAACTCCTTCATCAGTGGTTACAGCCACATCACTCTCGGGTGAATATCTCCGTATAAGAATATGTCTTCTTAATGATGGAACGCCAATTGTTTGTCCACATTGGTCAATTGCAATTACTGAAAATATTGAGCTTTATTTGCCAAATATGTCGTTATCTCAGTTAGAATCAATCACCAGTAATCTTTTTGATTATAAGAAGGTGATGCATGACTTATCTAGATTAACTGTGAAAGATATTGAGTTGATTAAGAGATTACTTAAGATCATCTACCTTCCTTTGAATTTATTGTTGGATATATTGAGTATTGAAATCAATCTCAATCTTGAGTTGATTTTCCCAAGTTCTTATGAATTGGAAAGTCTTCCTTTCATTGGGAATATCCAACATAATTTGAATAATTATATTGATTTCACCTTGAATGATATTTTCAACCACATTCGTTCGGTATCAAAACAGAATGCTACCGGTAGTAGGTCCATTATATTCCTTTCGTCGAATTCACTTATATGTAAAATCTTGAATTGGAAGCAACCCAACTTTCCTGTGTTTTTGGTGATGAATGGCATTGCTTATAACCATAAGATAAACAAATTTGAATCTCGTACCACCAATGGTTTGATATTTGATGAAATCAAACCATTGAGTAGAAAGACTAAAACAGACGATGAAATGGACATTGATTCGGGAAATAAGTTGGAAAAGCAGGGGAAAACCCAAGAAATAACAATCAGGTCAATCAAAGAAGCTGTGAACTTTTCAATTAATAATAATTTGATTGGAATAATTACTTCCATACATTTATTGAATTTGGTTCCAAAATTAATTCCTTTGATAAGGTCTAGGGGTTTGATTTTGGTTGCTAGCTATGACATTACTGATGACGAAAGTGATGAGGCTATACAGAGAGAATTGGATGCATATTCGAAGACTGAAATTAACGGGTTGAGGTTTGATGAGGTATTGAGTTTCAAAGGAGATATATCAATGTGATTATGTATAGCCTTGACATGAATATCAAATTTAATCAATTATCGAATTATTTATTAGTCATACGAATATACTCAAACTGTAATACAAAGAGAAATAAAGGTTCAAATTCTAGTCTAGTAGATACTGTGTAATAATGCAATGAAATAGGATTTTCCGTAAATTCTATGTGGTCATAATATGATTCGCCGTAGTATTATTCTTTGTGGTTGGTCGTAATTTGGTTCGTCGTATAATACTATCCTTTGTGGTTGGTCATAATATGGTTCGCCATAGTTGGTCATATTCGAACTATTCTCTCACAAAGCAGTCTTCTATTCTATCTCCTTCTCCGTGGAGGCGGAGGAGGTGGAGTCCCAAAACTACCGGCAATGTGTGGACTAACCAAAGGACTTGGTGTTCTTGTTAAATGATTCGGTGGAGGGGGTGGAGCTTTCTTTTTCAAAGCTTTAATTACTAACAGAGAAACCGAACTTGAAGGTGAATCTTGTTTATGAGCTTCACGAGGAAGCTGAGGTAAAGGTTTGGACTTGAAATATTCCGTTGGCAAGTCAAGAATGTTTTTCTCTGAAGGCGTTGGAGAAGATGGTCTAACTCCTTGCATAAAGATATTATTATTATTCTCAATAAACATTGACAATTTCTTGTTATTGTTGTGTGTGGTTGTATGTTTATAGAAATCCTTCCTTGTGGAAGTTCTGACAGATGCTATTCTTGAAAAAGATCCAAGTGATTCAGATGATGCATTTTGAGTTTCGTAAAGATCGCTTGGGTCAAAGTGGTCTTGTATTGATAGATTCCCAACTTGAGGCATATCTTCCGTTGAACTTGACAAGATTTCCGTATTATTTGACAAACTTTCCGTATTATTTGGAATTGAATCCGAAGTATTTGATATATTGCTCGATGTAATGGGTCTTGGTGAACTTCGCATGGATTCCCTGGTAGTATACGAATTATAATTCTTCTTGGACATCTTACCCAACCAATCAACATTCAAACACTTTGTAGCCAATTTGACCAACGAATTTTGATTTTCTTCATTATCTGAATGAACAATATTACTCAAGGTGTCTATAATTTCAGAACATTTATATTCCAATTCTTTCAATTGGGAGAACATAAGTAAAGGGTAAGTGACTCTTAAATAAGCCATTGATAGAACCCTATTATCAATATTTGTAGTATATTCCAAATTGTTCAATTCTCTTATGAAAATATCTACTAGGATTCTCAAATCGTTTAAATAAATTAAACTTACTGTATAAGAGGTTGTGAAAACCAAATAAAGAAATTTCAATATAAGGATTTTTATGATTTGGGATTCTTCTCTATTAAGATGATAAATCAAAAGGTTAAGGAACCCTGCTATGTTTGCATGATTGACTTGTTTATCTTCTTTGGCTGTCATTAAGCCTTCAAAGACTTCATTTTTCATATTTGAACTTGAATAACCTTTCATAAGATATTGTTCATTGATTAATAATAATAATTTGAATTCTTCATAAGCAATAAGTTTATCTTCGTCTTCGAAATCGTCACCATTAATATCATAATTATCATAATTGTCATTCGATAATAAAAATGATATCAAGGTGGATATTAAAGTTGTTTCCTGTGTCAATGAATAGAATTCAGCATCATTGAGAAGTTCCATGTGATATAAATATTCAAAAAAGACATCACACCCAAATTTCAATAAAATAAATGACGATTTCCCCTTATTGGTTGCCAAAACATGATTGGTTATAAATGTTGAAATATGAAGAACAAAATTGTATTCTCTAAAGGTATCAAATAATTCTTTGGTATCTATTGCTTTTAACTCTTCACAATGTCCCTCATCATCTGCATTCTTAACTTTAAGTAATAAAAGAAGGATTATACATAAGAATTCTTTAAAGCATTCTGTTTCAAATGTTACTCTGTCCAGATTGGTAGAAGACTCCGTACTCTTGTCAATATTGGAATCATCCTCACTATCTTCAGTACATGTCATGGAATTAAATGCCGTCAAAAAGGCCAAGATCTTCCCAACGCAGAACTGATAATTCTTTATGAACAAATTCAGGGTAAGTAGCTTCAAAGCATACTTTGAAACAGCATGATATGATCTATCTTCATTATCTAAATAAACGTTATCTATAATAAACTTAAGATATATTGATAAGTTCTCGTTACAAGCGGACGGATCACTATTTATTAGGAGGGCTATTAGCTCCACATCTATAGAGTCCTCCAGACTAGCAGTTTCAAACAGTCGTATAGTTGGTAGCCTCCCTAGTGGGAATGTGGTGTGTGGTGCTTCCAAGGTGGAGTACATGGATTTTTTTGAACTGTGTGGAGATTCCAAAAAGTGAGCCCAGCTTTGAAATTTATTGGCAAGCTTGGGGGAGAGGTCTGAATGACTTGAGATGTTGGGTAGGTGATGTGTTGGATTAGAATGTATGTTTTGACTTTCAAGGTCACGAGAGTATAGTTTAAGTGGTGTGTGATTATAAGTATAGGTGGAACTTAGAGATAACGTATACGTATATAGAGACAACGTATACGTACAACGTATATTCAAATAATAACCCTTACAGCTTGAAACACCACACATACATCGTATATAGGAATGAAAGTAATTCCAACACTACACACAATTGGGTTTGTTTGACGAGTCACCCTGGACATGACCTTTTGAGTTACAAACCTTGGTGCTCTCCGGCAGGGCTGTGGTGAAGGAACGACTTCATGACATCACCAACATGTTACACTAATTTTGCTACACTACCCGTTCCTGAGATACTGCTTAATGCTTTGCATCTAGACGCCTCCTCTTTGCCAGTTAATTATGATATAAAGTAAAACCACGGAAAGTAAATATTTACCTACTGTTACTGTTTGCTCTTATTTACCTGTTTGATACTATTTGCTTTCTTCAAAGCAAACAGATGTAAATTCCATGAACCTTCTATCACCTAATAATCCTCGCTTAACTTTAATGGAATATCAAACCACCCTAAGATTCAATCTCCCTGCGGCAAATCATACTTGGACTGGCTGCTTTTCATTAAGCGCGCAACCTCAGATCTAGTAGGGCTATGATGATTCTTGAATTACCAAAGCAAATATCTCCGGAGTTCGTATATAAATAAAATCAATATGATCACCTGGATTTAGGAGTATACAGGGTAATGAAAACTTGTGGATCAAATAATTGTAATGGCTGCAAAATATTCACCACCACGCATGTCTAAAATCCACGTAAAAAGTCTAAAAAAGAAGCAAAGAAGACAATCTTATGAACATGGCTTCCCCAACTAAACTGTATCAGTTGTATTTCATATAAATCCTAACTTTTGAAATACCAACATTTGAATATCTAAAATATCACTAGAATCATATTGCCTGATTATCAACTTCAACAACTTTAAGGTGAATTCGACTTCAACATCTTTCAAGGTTAATTTGACTTCAACAACTTCAAAGTGAATCAAGGTTAATTCGACTTCAACAACTTTGGCTTACTACTTTTACTTATTACTCTAATTTGTATTACTAATTCTCTTGTTCAGGAATTCTACAAGATCACTTAAAACAGTCTATATAGACTCATCAAGCTGAGCTCCTACAACCCCACAGTCTTCAAATAAACATCCGTTCCCCATCCATGATACGTCTGAATTGTCAACAGTCCCTTTGTCTTACTTCCTTCATTGAACAATTCAATATAATTCTTCAGTAATGGCAACCCATAACCCATTCCAGCCACAGTATTGCCAGCTCCTGGAGGTACATTCAAGGTTTTATAAGCATCACCTTCCCCGGTCTCAAAAGTGGTGTAGGAATAATCGAAAATACGACTCAAAACTCTTGGAGATATTCCTTTACCTTTATCACGAATTCTAACTTCCAAATATGGAGGTGCAACATCGGTGGTCAGATTGGATGTCGAAATGGTGATTTGAACAGGATCCGTGATTCCATTCTCTATTTGCGATCTAAAAGAATTCTTAAACAATTCAGTGAAAATGTAATTTAAATGATATTCAATATATGGGAAATTACTCAAAGCTTCTTGATCTATCGGAGTAATGGACTTTCCAGACTTTGCCCAATATGTTTCATCTTGAGGATAATCCACTTTAAAAGCAACAGATTGATCATACTTCAACAAACAAAGATCATTGACCCCATCAGCATTCTTCTTAATGATATCTGCTATATTCAATTGTTTTATTACTCCGTTGAAATCTCCACCAGGAACAATCAGTCCAGTACTTAAACTTTCCGATAACAGTACATGTTGATGGGCAATCAATCTCATTCTAATTCTCTCCTTCAAATGTTCATCCAAAAACGTTTTGATCTGCTTACTGGATACTAAATGAGCAACCTCCTTAAATCCTTTGGAAAGTCCTGGTAAGGTATCAGCATGCAATTCAATGAACTCCCTTAAATTTCCAAGAAATACCTCATGTTCCTGGAAATTCCTTGGAGGGTTCATCGACGCTAAGATTAGCGACGCCATGCCTTGTAGGTAAATATTATACGACTCCGAAATCGAAGGATTGAGCACAACCAAATATGGCAAGTTCCTATACTCTCTAAGTCGTCTGGCGTTATAAATAAGTAGACTTTCAATGGTTTGTTTGGCATGTCCTAGTATGGATTCTTCAGTCAATGATCTGGACTGCTCATAAAGTGATCTCATGGAATATTCTGGTAATGGTTGGCGGGAATAATAGTGCAATGGTTGTTCCAAAAGTGATCGGATTCGATACTCTTGGAGAAATTTCTTTTGTTGTTCATCCGATCGAAGAACACGCAGTTTGGTTAGGTACCTTACGAAGCGAAGCATAGCTTGTAGATCTGCTGAGCTGGAAAATGTACGCACAACGGCTCTAAGGAAGTGGTGGTCACGTGTGAGATTTTCTACATGTGTTACTGAAGAAGTATGCATTTGACTGAAATAAGCAGTATGCATACTAAAGTGGTATGCATTTTTACTAAAATACACAGTAGGTGGTGAAGTTTTTAATTCACCTCCCAATTGGTGTTGATTAGACCTACTATTTAGACCTATATTGGAGTCTGTTGACCTGCATATAGACTGTATTAAGGTAGTGCGATTCTTATCATCCACAGGACTCAAGCATGGTAGACGGGTCAAATGATTACTATGGCATTCCAGTAGATGAAAATCAGATTGAATAGCCTTTTCTTTACATTTTGCACTTTTCAGAATTTCCTTAAGTCTTGGGAGCGATGTTGTCGAGTGATAAGCATGTTAGTCTAAGTAGTACCTGGTGTGGTGGGAATATAAAGACTGGATGGAATTTTAGGGTTTCTTGGAGTAGCTCTTATATTTAGGGTGGCTCTTATATTTCTTAGGGTGGCTCTTCTTAGGGTGGCTCTTAATTGACTAGCGGACTTTGAGCGGCCCTGTTACTTATCGTACTACCGCCCGCACTAAAAAATACTCCACACTAACCATTCACCAGTTCATAAGGATAAACTTTCACTTCACAAGCTGGTTTATTCATTCATCTGATCACTATTAAATTTGATTGAACCAGATTAGAAGTACTAGATACACCTGTGAAATCCCATTAAGCTCCAATGGGTAGAAGAAAAAGTGTCAAGTCAATTGACATCTGCCCAGTGTGTGTTAAATCCCCGCTTGAAGACTCTTCCACAATCTCAAACATAACATGGCTACAGTGTGAAGGATGCTCGCAATGGTATCATATACAATGTTTAAAACTACCTAGTTTTGAAATGAACAATCTACATTCGTACCATTGTTCAGAATGTACTATAACAAAAGGACCTTCGATTTACAAGAGACGATCCAAGAGAGCCAAACTAGAAATTGACTATGTTTCTTTTAACGAAGGCCAGGCATTTGTTAACAAAACCTACCATCCTCATGTTGAGAAATTCCAAAGGTTCACATCTTCAGACTCCCCGTTGACTATATCTAGTACTTTGGATCAAAGGGTGTTGGATACACCTATTTTAGTACCATCTGCCAATCTTCAATTAGTTGGTATGACATTACCTAGACCTGCGAGTGAGATCAATTTGGACTATATCACAGATAAAGTAGGAGAAGACACATCTATTGAAGTTATGGATGTACTATCTCAACAAGGAGTCCAGCCTGCTTGGAATATGGGAAAATGGCGAGATTATTTCAAAATGGATAGAGCCAGTCGAGATAGAATTAGAAATGTTATATCCCTTGAAATCTCCGATGTTGAAGAGCTTGGAGTGGGGTTCACAAGACCCAAGTTGGTTAGAGACCTTGATTTGGTAGATAAGGTTTGGGATCCCGAGGATGAACAAGAAAGATCGAAAGTTACGAAATATTGCTTGATGAGTGTTGCTGGTTCTTTTACAGATTTCCATATTGATTTTGGTGGAACTTCAGTATATTATACGGTTTGTTCCGGAAAGAAATCATTTATCATGTTCCCTCCAAATGAGCACAATTTGAGTATTTATAAAGATTGGTGTCTTGAGCAAGATCAGAATTCATTATGGTTTCCGGAATATGGGAAACATCCTATCAATGGGTTCAAAGTCACTCTTCAACAAGGAGATATATTTATGATTCCAAGTGGATGGATTCATTCGGTTTATACTCCAGTTGATTCGATCGTTATTGGAGGGAATTTCCTAACGTTATTGGATATGCAAAAACAGCTTGAGATTAATGGACTTGAAAAGGAAACGAAAGTGCCTTCGAAATTTAGATTCCCAATGTTCAATAAAGTTCTTTGGTATACCAGTTGGTATTATTTAAATCATAAAGAAGAGTTTGAAAGGGATGTGAGAGGGGAGATCAAGTCAGACTCACTTTATGAAGGAAATAAAGGAGGAGATATCGCAAGACGATCAAATATAAAGTTGGAGGATAAACCGAATCAAGAGACACTCAATAACAAGTTACAAGGAAGTACGGAACAACCCATCAAATCCATTCTTGAATCACTTAATAACCATCTTCATGAACATTATAAAACCAGTTTAACAAATGCTACGGCAAAGAGGAGTATACCTTTTCACTTAATTGGTAAGGATGTGCAGAAGTATTTTATAAAACTCAGAGATTGGCATGATAGTTATTTATAGGGATGATCTCCATCCTATTGATATTGTCAATGTATCATCTTCCTGTTGCGGGATAGTTTAATGGATATCGTCACCTTAGTTTATAAGTAGTATTACTATGTGTTTTCTCAATAACCTCCACTTCAACCTTTGAGTCAGCTTTTTTAATACCTTTGTACATTCATCGCAACCTTAAAGAATAAAACATCTTCCATCATATACTCGCTTATGAGTAAACATCATAGGTTAGGATTACCAACACAGGTCATAGGTTACGAATACCAACACAGGTCATAGGTTACGAATAAACCAAACACAGATGGTTCGGACGATCAGTTATATGGAAAGATTCATGCATAGGAAATGTGTTCCTATTACGGAACGTCCCGGTAGGTTCCATGTTTTTCGGAAATAATTACGCCGTGCGGACAAAGAAGAAGAGGTAACTTTGGGTTAGCTTAAGTATTTCATACGTAGGAAGTGCAATTTTTATATAGATACTTATGGTCAAGAAACCTGTGAGACATTGTAGTTTATGAATTGGAAAACTAGTATGAGAAGTTGTTGTAGTATATTCAACCATCGTTTTATAAGTCATTTGTACTACTTATTGTAAGTTATTGTACTACATCTTGCACAGTAATGAGGCTCATTTGAGGCTCATTCTGATATACTTTAGATGTATTCATCTCTTTGAAGTTATACTTTAGATGTATTCATCTCTTTGAAGTTGTACAAATCAAAAGTTGAGAGACTGTCTACTTGAAGCAGGGTACGGCTTGAATGCGCACAATCAACACAAATCCATAAGTTGTCATCATTAACCCACTTCCAACTCCTCAATACACCAAGCAAATTTAAGTGCAATATTAAGCTAGAGAATGTTTATTTGCACGTTGTGCAGACTTGCAGTTGATATAAAGTTCACAAATCCCCCGGTTTTTTATTGTTTGCTCGGACAGCTAAGCCGAATAAACACAATTCCTTGAGAGAAATAATAACAATACAAGACGAAGCAATATAAAAGACGTGGTGATTATAATAGAAGTAGATATAATTCAAAGTTCAGCAAGTTGTCGAGTTAAAAGGAGATTTTCAGACTCATTGATTGTTACATCCTATACTATTTTGTTACATCCCAAGTCTAAACAAAAGGCACACCCATCATGGATTCAATCCACTCAAGCTTAGTAGAGGATATCGAAACATATGCCAATGGTGAAAAGGAAGAACAAGTTTTCAATGCCTATTACGCAGAAGCATCCAAGAATGCACCTTCTGTAACACCTTTAAAGGTGCCATTATGGAGAACCTTATTTAATTATGCATACCCATACTTCATCATAGACCATTTAACCGTGAAGGATTTCAAAGTTGTACTACGTTCATGGATCCAAATTTTCATTGGGCTTATTTTCACTGCAATTACCGTTGTAGCAGCATGGATTGGAAGTGCAGCATATTTGTTGCAAATCTTTGGATTCTTTGTTCCTTCTGGTGGAATGTCCATTGCAACCTCTATTTTCATGCAATTACATGTTTTCCTTGGTTGTATGATTGGGATATTGTTTGGGGTAATTACCATGAAAATCAATAATGTCATCCGTGGTGGAATAACAGTTACTGAATTGGCCACGAGCTTGATTCAAGAAGGTACTTGTAAAAATGATGCTTCTCTCCCAATTTGCGTGTTTAATGAAGTTTACACAGGTAGGTATTTGAATGTTCGAATTGCAGCCGTTATGTGTTTCACCTTAATCACCGCCAAAGTCACCTTTGGATTGTTAGTCAATAAAGGATTGATTCCAAAACCAACCTTTATCGCTGGTCTGATTTCAGCCATTGTATACAACATGTATGGGATTTTCTGGCCAACTTTCAATCCGGAGTTACTTATGTATATCTTGATGAAACCATTTGGTGTTTCTTGTGCCCTTGGGATATTTTGCTCCATTGTCTTATGGCCTCATAGTACAAGTTGGCAAATGTTAAATGCCAATTGCGGAATGTTACAATTGTTAAGTCTTGAGAATAGCAATCATCATCGATTCTTTACCACCATGAAACCATCTTTGGATGATTTTCTGAATTTTAAATTCTTTAAGGAAAATGTACATGAAATAAAGAATAAAATGTTACCACTTGATATTCTTAAAGGTATCATGACTTTTGATGTATCATATGGAAGATTCGATCGAGATGAAGTCAATCAGATTTTCCTCGCCATTAAAGCTTTAGTAAGTGTAACTGCAGGTTATGATTACTACTATGAATTGTTTCAAGAAAGAAAAGAATGGGCAGTTACTGGAAGAACTTTGGCATTATCAAGAAGAAGTACCGTAGGAACAACAAACTCAAATATGACTTATGGTAGTAGCAAATTCTTCACTGCAGTTTATCAATCGTATAAGAAAGTTGGGGAATTCGAGCGTAAAAAGCGAAATGCTTTGTTAAGGAAAAGATTGAATCGTGAAGATGGTACGAATTACTTGACGTTGGAGAACCTAGACGATACAGCAAATATTATCATCAACCATTGTTCACCATGTCTTGAAACTACTAAAGTTGCATCTGCCACTATTGCTAAGTGGTTAAATGATGCTAATGAATTCCGTACTTATTCGGTATTTAATAAAGCTCCTCATATTGCCAAACAAAAAGAAAATGCAGAACTTTTAGTAGCCATCAAGAAAACCCTTCTTGACCAATTGGACAAACTTGCAGACCAAGCAGCCTTAGAAAAATTGATTACTGATTCAAAGACAAATGAAGATGTTTTGATCTTTATTGTAAGTCAGGTTGCACTTTTCTCCCATTTACTTAGAAGTCATTGTACCCATCTCATTGGGATAATCGACATTTGCATTACTATTGATGAAAAAAGACCAACTCCAAAGTTGATGACTCCTTTCACCAATACTAAAGCAAGTGAAGTGCCTGCTGATATTGACGAACAAAGGCGTGTTTTCATGTCTCATGTTCAACAAAGAAACCCAGATACAGAAACTCCAAGTAAATTCTATCAAAAGCTAGGTGTCAAGTTCATTGCTTTATACGGAATCCTTTCAGATAGACAATTGTGGCATTTAATTAAGGCTGGTAGTTTGGTTGCTATATCTGCCATTCCATATTTTGTAAAAACAACTGCTCATTGGTATTTTGACAATAGATTACTTTGGGTTGTAGTGATGGTGATGTTAACAGATTCAGAACTGACAGGTGATAGTGTGTACAATTATATTAATCGTGTGTTTTATACTTTTGTTGGTTGTCTTGTTGGTATGGTAGCCTGGTATATTTGTCAAGGTAATCATTATGGATATGTTGTTGTTTGCAGTGTGGTTTATATCTATTTCATATACTACAGGCACTTTGCCATCCATTTGACCGTCTTACCAAGTATTTTGTTTGGTGTTACTTCAGCCTTGGTGTTGGGTACAAGTTTTTATAACCACAATCATCCTGAGATGATCAGTATTGGGGAAGGTTTCCATGTTGCCTGGTTGAGACTTGTGAGTGTGGTGGTGGGTCTTACTATTGGGTTCATTGGTGCTCTTATTCCAAAGCCTCATACTAGTACTTCCGTTCATAGAAAGAAAATCGCTGGTTTGATTTCGCATATTGGTGAATTACATTGTATGGTTTCCAAGTTTGCTTGCCATAGAAGGGATAATCCTCAATTTAAAGCTGTACTTAAAGGTGATCTTCTTGTTGAGAAGTTTGCTGAAACTTATCAAATCATTGGAAGTATAAATGGTTTGACGGTTGCCTTAAAGAATGAAATACCAATCACAGGGTACTGGCCCGCTGCAACTTATAAAAGATTGAATTCCTTATTGTATGATGTGGTTGTACTTTATTACTTGATGTTTGCTTTATATAATGACATTGAAAAGCCACAAGATTGGAATGAGCAGATCATCAAGAGAATGGGATGGAATAACTCAAATATCTTATCTGTGTTCTTTTCAAACATTCATATGTCATCTGATGCTTTACTCACAAAGCAAGGTTTACCAAAGGTAACTGCAAGTAATTTGTCCATTATGCATCTTGAGTTCTTGGGTCAACAATGGAGAGCTGATAATCCTGAAATTTCCGATGACTCCAAGTCTGATGTTGGATCAATTGATGAATCAATTAGTCCAGGTACAAGTATTAATGGTGAAAAGTCCAATAGTCCTGAAAATTCAAATACTCCAGGTAATTCCAATAATGAGCCCAAGGTGAATGACTCGGACGACGATAGTCTTGATGATAGTATCTTAAGTGGGGATTTTGCTGAAGATCCAATTGAATTAAGACAAGAGGATGTTCACTTGAATAAAGTTTCAACTCGTATGCAAAGATCCATTGTTAAGAACTTGGATTTCGATCGTTTATTCAGTCATGATGGTCAATTGTCAACCACCTCTTTGTTATTTGCACATTTGATTTACGAAAGAATTGATGAAATCATGCTTATTGCTAAATCCTTGGTGGGGGAGAAGTATGATTTGGATGTCAGTGCTTTTGATGATTTCAGTGAAAATGCTCCATTGTTTAGATAGTACGAACAATACTTTAATAGTTACTTTCAAAATATTAATAAATAATAACAGCAAACAAGAAGTGTCCTTTAATGTGCCGTATTATGGAATATTTTCAGTATCTACATTTTACCATAATGTGAAATTTTTCAGTACCAACATCTTACCGTTATATGAATATTTTTCAGTTTCTACATTTTACCGTTATATGAATATTTTTCAGTTTCTACATTTTACCGTTATATAAATACTTTTCAGTTTCTACTCCTTCTACAAAAATTCCCAATTGGATTTATTATTCATATTTTATATACAACTTGTAATCCCGACAAGTCCTACATTCTTTGTCGGCCTACAAATTCAAGACCTTACCATTTTCTCTGGCAGCTTCACCAAACTTCTTGATTCTGATGGATTGAACAGCAATGAATCCAGAAGTATCTTCTGGACTGAAACCGGTTAATTCATCCATACTAGATTCAGTTTCATCATACAACTTTTCGGTTTCTGAAGATCTACCCAAGATAATCAAATTACCCTTGTAACATCTTGCTCTAACGGTACCGTTAACAGTCTTTTGAGATGGGTCGATCATGGATCTAACATACTCACATTCTGGAGTGAAGTACATACCATTGTATAATAACTTGGAGTAAGTTGGAGTGACGAATTGATCTCTGATGGCACGAACTTCACGATCCAAAGTTAAACCTTCCAAATCAATATGAGTGGATCTTAATAAGGTTAAACCTGGGGTTTCATAACAACCTCTGGACTTGATACCGATGAATCTGTTTTCAACAATATCAACTCTACCAACACCATTTCTTCTTGCCAAAGCATTGGCAGCAATGAACAATTCAACAGGATCAGTAAAAGTTTCCTTACCAATGATCAATTTGGTTGGTAACCCTTTATCAAAGATAACTGTGAAATCTTCAGGAGTTTGTGGAGCATCGGTTGGATCAATGGTTAATTTCCACATATCCTTTGGAGGAGTGGTATCTGGGTTTTCCAAGATCCCAGCTTCATAGGAAATATGAGCCATGTTTTCATCCGTTGACCAAGGCTTGGCTTTGGTTTGAGCAACTGGAATACCTTTAGCAGCAGCATAATCCAATAAATCGTTTCTACCAGCAAATCTGTTGAAGAACACTGGATCTCTCCATGGAGCAATGACAACCACATCTGGTTTCAATGCATAGAAAGATAATTCAAATCTAACTTGATCATTACCTTTACCAGTACATCCGTGAGATACGGCAAAACAACCTTCTTGTTCGGCAACCTTAATTTGAGCTTGAGCAATGACTGGTCTAGCTAAGGAAGTTCCTAACAAATAGACATTTTCATAAATGGCATTGGTTTGAATGGCTGGGAAACAAACATGTTCAACAAATTCCTTTCTAACATCAGCAACAATGAATTTGGTAGCACCAATAGCTAAAGCTTTCTTTTCAGCAGCTTCGAAATCTTCTTCTTGACCAATGTTGGCTAAGAAGGCAATGACTTCATACCCTTCTTCCAAGAGCCAAGCTAAAATAACAGAAGTATCTAAACCACCAGAGTATGCTAAACAAACCTTTCCTTTCGACATTTTATAAGAATTGTTACAATGCTCAAAAAAAGAGGAATGGACGATGAATTTATACCTGAAAAATTTTACGGGGAACCTGCATGCAGCCCGGTGACTGATTGCACATCGCGGCAAGCAAAAAAACGTGAAAAATTACCCAAGTCAGATATGCGGGCGGGGTCTGATTAAGAGTACTATTGGGTTGTAAATTGATGATGTTATTTGTATTTTACCTTGGATATATCACCTCTCTTTTATGTAGGATATCACCGATAGGCTCCCTTTGATACTTCCCTGATACCTCCCTGATACCTTCCTGAACCTCCCTGATTCCTCCCGATTAGAATCTCACCTCCCACGTGATTGTACGTAAGGTGAAAAAAGTTGAGTCAATGGGAGTCATAGCAAATTTTCAGGGTGTGGAATAACACCAATAGCGCACCAAGTGTTAAAGATGTGGAGATGAGATAATTTGATTAAGGTAATATTAGAAACATCAGCGAACTAATTTAACTAAGTTTTCAAGTTAAAGGTCTTAAGGTAACATAGTGGGAATATCAAGCAAACTGATAAAATTAAATCCTCCTAGTGGTATGTGTATACTTTTTGTTTAATTGGGGTTTCAATAATACATTTGGAGCAGGCTTAACACTAACCCTTTTCCCCTAAGGTGGTGAAATATTACTTTGCAGCCATGTGATTGTATGCAGGAAATGGGTTGGAGTCGTATATTCAGAACTCATATAAGATTTCGTTGACCTAGACAGTGGAATTGAAGAATACCGTTTTGGATATTACAAGCAACAGAAAGGGTTATTATGAGCAACGTTGAAAGGATTATTATAAGCAACATATTGAAAGGAAGAAATAAGACTCCAAGTTTGTATTCATATCAAGGAGAGTTAAGTAATGATGTTGAAGATAATCAATCCCAGTATCATTGATATGTACTTTATAATGAAATGCTGTAAGGAACCTACTTGGGGCATATTGGGAAGGTACATTATAATGAGGGAGATGTATTGGAGAGAATTTGGCTGCAGGATTTGATTGAATGAGTGCGAGTCATGGCTGGGGTAATTGACTGCGGTAGGTCTACTGCACTTTAGCCTATGACATCATGATTTGAATGATATTTCGCTTATATAATGACCTTTTGATATTACACCTTACAATGCCCTTTATTACACCTCTTGATATTCACCTCTATATTCTTGACACCTCTTGATATTAACCTCATATTACTCAACTACTTGCTTTTACATTGACCACAACCATAATGTTACTTTGGAATGTGTATACTCCATGGTTTTCTTTGTATAACTCTTCAAATCATTATTACGGGAATTAGAAGTACTATACTGAGTTCTACAAACATTATATCAAAAGGTCCCTCCATAATTTTTGAGGATATCATCATTTTGCATGGGCAGTAAGAATTCAAGACTATCTATCAAGTTAAGAGTATACTTGCAGATCATATCCTTGTCGGAGTGATGGACACACAGCCTACTATTATATAGTACCATTCTACATACTCTTTATATCCATTCAGAAAATTCCCCGTTCACAGGCACTACGCTTGCTATCATAAGCTTGCTGTCTCTAACACCCCAAAAAAAAGACTATTAGCCTTCTACGACTTATTAACCTTCTACACCCCTAAAAATGTAACGTTCCATTGCTAACGGAACCCCATGGACTTTGTATCATAATATATGACCAAGTTGCAAAATACCCCTTTAAACACCCGAGACGCTTAGTAATTTCAGAGGTCTATGAGTTATTTGTCTATGCTATTTAATGAGAGCATAAAATTGTTAACTCCGAACTTTTAATTCCGCATGACTGATAATGATTTTTTGAAGTGTACCCAATGCTAGGGGATATTGTCTACTTATAAAGAGCCGAGTCATTAACTATGCTGAGTCATTAAATTTTTGTGTTTACCATATTTTGACATATCGTCATGCAAAAAGTAATGGAAGGTGCTTCGAGAATGCTCCAGAAGATGTGTCATTACAAGAAGGAGAATATTTTATTGTTGTTTAACCTCCCCTATTAAAAATATTTAGATCTTTGGTGTGTTTGTCTAATACGCATCGATCGATGAGATTGAAATTCTGCTTGTTACGTACGGCACCAAGATCTACCAAAAGTAGTTGTATACTCATATTTACTGTATTCACACGCCAACGCTTCCTCTCACGCCAACACTTCTTCTCACGCCAACACTTCTTCTCATGTACAACGGAATTCCATTACCTCTCTTTTGCCACCGATTTCGCCACTATGACTGTTCTTCTACACTGCCTTCTCTTTTCCCGTCATTCTCGGTGTTAATGGTGATTCGTAGTCATCAAAAAAATATATAGGCCATTACAAATTTATATATAATAGGGACAGTAAGAGGAATTTACTTGTTTTCGAAAGAGTTTAAGACGAATTTAAACAGAATCTTTAATTGGTAAGAATATTTAAAGAATCGGTTAGATTTATATACTGGGGATATAAAAGAGACGAATAGCATCTTACACATTAGAAGAGCCATTTTAAGCCATAATAAGAGCCATAATAAGAGCCATCAATATTCAATCAGCAATTCAATATCAATTTAATCAAACACTTGTCAAATCAACTTACAATTCAAACGAAACAATGAATGAAGAATCTTCACTGAAAGCTGGAGATAGAATGGGAGTCACTCATGCCATACGAAGCAAGCTAAATTTCCTTGACGAAAGGCTTTGGAAGCGCTTTTCCGCTAGAAGATTGGAACTTATTGATACCCTAGATCTTAGTTTAAGAAAAGCACTGGAACAAGAAGATCAAATCAAAAGAGTGGCGGAATCTTTAAGAATCGAATTCGATTATACTGATGAATACAAGCCGGATTTCGATAAGCTCGTCAGAGCTGCGGTTCAAAGTGTCAGGAGAAATAGAAAAAGACTGTCCCGCTCAAAAAGAGATGACCCGAAAAGACGCAAGAGAAGAGATATAGATACAGATGAACATGAAGAGGATACGGAAACCGATAGTGTATCCGAAACAATCATTCTGGAACATGGTGTTACCTTGCTGGGCCAAAGAACTCCAGAGCATGTTCCACTGATGCATGCGGTACAGAGGTTGTTAGCAGACCGTCATCAACGAGATCCTAAATATGGATCATCACAAGATCCTAAGTATGGAATATCACAAGATCCTAAGTATGGAACATCAGATCAACCTGAGTATGGAACTAATGTTCCACTCAGACCTGATGTGCTACAACAGCCACGTCAACAAACAGATCATTATCAAATTCACCCATCACTTCTAGAACAACATCATAACATTCTTCGCGATCAACCATCACAGATCCAACATGTCTCAGATAAACCCTTATTAGAACCAAACCAACCTCCTACCGATAACTTTCTCAGTGAAATTGTCAAGATCAAAACGGAAAATGATCAACTCTATGATATGACATATTCCAAAACAAGCCTGTTTTCAGATAATGATAGAGCCAAGGCTGTGGTGGATACCATGATACGACCAAGACAGCATCTTCCAAGTAATCTTGAAAATAGGCAAGCGCAACAGAAACACCCTCAATTCCTTCCATCAACCCAAAATCTCAACGAGACGGGCCAAAGAGTCCTCCCCCCAATAAGTAACTTGCAAATCACAAATATTCAAGATACTGGAGTGGACGCTTTTTCAGCAAAGGCAACGCTCATTAATTTCATAGAACGCTCGAAATCTTGCTCGGAAAGCGTTTCAAAAAATTCAGACAACCTTCAAGCTCTTGGGGAATCTGCCATATCCGCGAGTATTTCATACATTTTCGAAAAAAGTTTTGGCATTGCTAATGAAGCCAGCATTGAGTACCTTCGTAGCAAGTTGAACAATGAGGCTTTTTTGGCAAGATTTTTTAGAGGTCTTGATTCAAAAACCAACCCGGTTGTTTCTGATGAAATCGCGGTCATATCATTACGCACTTTGCTTGGTGGGTGTATCAAGGATTTTGGGTTTGAAAGTATTTTGTTACCTGTATGTGAAATCTTATATGTCACTATAGTGCAAGATTATCCTTTAATTGCCAAAAACCTGACTCCTTTTAGAGGTAAAAGTCACCAGAGTGATGATTATTTGTTGAGTTCTCTTGCAACTGTTGCAACTGAAATGAATGATGATCCATCCCGCAATCTGAAGAAAAAAGTGTCCCTTCGGTTCATTTCATCTGTTCTCCAATTTCAATATCCGACTGAAAATTCAGCTCCTCCAAGGTATGTTGAACTTCTTGAGAATGCCTGCAGTGCATTCAAATTAAATTTGAATGATGCAATTGTGTGCTTGAAGAACTCCGATGGTAGTGAAATCCGTGGAGACCTTGATTTGGAGCGTATTTTTAGATCTCAAAACGAGATTGAATTGGAAATCTTCACCAGGGAAAAGGCAGTTCAAGAATTAAGAAGTTCCAATACCCCTCAGCATTTGTATCCAGAACCTCATTTGTATTCTGAATCAGAGAAGTTCTTAAACCACCCATTAATAACTCCACAGCAAAGGTATGATTTATCACCTCAACAAAGATATAACTTATCGCCACAACAAAGGATTGATTCTGGAGCAAATAGAATCATTCTTCCGCTTCCAAGGCAATCACGTCCAAGATGTGAATCGGAAGTTATTCCTCATTCGTCCCATCATCAATATTCAAGTCCTGGTAGTAACTTTTTGAGTAAAGAGTCCACGCCTCCACCACCGCCACCACCATTACTTCCAAGGTTCCAGCCGTTACTTTAAGTGGGGTGTTGCGATTTGTAGTCAGTTTGACATGCGATTGTTACAGGACAGCGGTGATGGAACAAAAAATAAACTACCTTCTGATAACTTAGATAATCTAATCAACATTTTGCTTCCACCTTTGCTGGGCTTTGGTTGGAGCATTAAAGAGAGACAACTCAGGCCCCTTTGCTGGGCTTGGAGCATTAATGAGAGACAACTCAGACAACTCAGGTCCACCTTTGCTGGGCTTTGGTTGGAGTATTAAAAGAGAGACACCTCAGGTCCACCTTTGCTGGGCTTGGAGCATTAAAAGAGAGACAACTCAGGTCCACGATGTGGCACAAACTATAATTTCTAGATGATGGTTTCGATTGTATATCATTTTTACTCTGCATATATACAATAATTTAATACGAATTGTTTGAGACTGTAAGCGTCGAGAAGAGTTTTGAACTTCTTTAATGAATTTACTCGTCTATTGAGTTATAGTGTAGTCTACATATTTTGCAGATTTCCACCAAATTTATAAAATATGGCAATTCCTGATTCTTCTTGCAGCCATAAATTCTATACGTCCCAATTCTCTTCATAATCTATAAGATATTTATTTTGCATCCTAAGTCCTTTACTACGCTAATAACTTTTTATTGTACACCTTCCCTCATTTTGTCTCCTAAATCCTTACCCGATTTCTCCCGCATCCTGAACCTCCCTACATGTATAACACCCACGGACTTACGAAGACCCTCTTGGGTACCTTAATTATCCTTATTACCTTAATTCCTGGTTTCGAACATTGTTATATATTTGTTGGATTGTGATCGGTTGGGCATTGATTGAGGTTAGTGGGAGGATGCTTTGGATCGCAATGGCAACGAAGTGACGGGGAATAAAAGTAGGATTATGGGAGGGAAGAATGGAGAAGTGGATACTATAAAGAATTGGTGTATTGGAAGGACTTGAGTATTGTGGGAAGATTTGAGTATTGTGGGAAATTTGGAGTATTGTGGGAAGAATTGGAGTATGGTGGGAAGAATTGGTATTGGGAAGAATAGTAATGTGGAAAGAATAGTAATGTGGGAAGATTTTGGGAAGAATTGGTATTATAAATAGTAAGTATCAAGTAATAGATATCCAATGTACAAGGAGTACTCTTCGAATCATAACATCTTAAATCTCTTACCTCTTATCAAGGTACACTTTATTAGGTAGCGCATCATCGTTAAAGACCACCCATAGAACTACACCGCGTCACCATACCTACATACCCAAACCCCGAGATCCCCTTTTATTTCTTGAGTCCAACACGTCAAGTTTTTTGGGCCAACAATAAATGTTGAGTTGGTAGGCTGCGAAATAAGAAGATTTTTCAACACATTTGGAAGGAATATGGGTATTATTGATTAATATCAATGAATACATTCGTATATATTATTTACTTCTATTATTTAGAAACATTCAATATGATTTAAATTTGATTTATCCGGTTCCCAAAATTACTCCGACATCTCAGCTTAATGGACAATTTTTGTTGTACATATTTTCAGTCTCACAAAAAAGGTTATATAACAATCGAATCATCCTCTATTTTGAACTTTTCACTCATCATTGTCTGTTGTTCTTAGTTTTCCAAACAACAAGGCATTGATTTTCCAAAGGTATGTAGTAAGAGAGGAGATATTAAGAGGAGATATTCCTTTATTCTGAGATATTCCTTTATTCTTAATAATTAGAGAAGGCAGGACCTTTAGTATGGGGGTACTTCGCACAGTTAAAAATCCAACCAAAGTTGAGAACTTAAGGAGGTCTACACGTAATAAAGAGAAGTTCCAATAAGCTGTTAAGCAAGAAGTTCTAATAAGCTGTTAACCAAGAAGTTCTAATAAGCTGTTAAGCAGTTCTAATAAAAAGTAAACCAAGGCAATGCCTTATGAAACTTATCACTAACACATCTAGATTCTTACGACCAACTGTATATAACTATTCCATTCAAATTCAAAGATCCTATTCCAAATTCAACTACTTCAAATCGTTTTTCAAAATGGCTGAAAAGGAACAAGATTATTCCAAGTTACATGCTTCATTAGCAGACCATTTCAAAGGGTTAAACTCCGTTGCCCTTGCCGAACCCGGCAAAATAACCGACTTTGTAAAAGCCCAACAAGGTCATACTGTGATTTCCAAGGTATTAATTGCCAATAATGGGATTGCAGCAGTGAAAGAAATCAGATCCGTTAGGAAATGGGCATATGAAACGTTTGGAAATGAAAGAGCCATCCAATTCGTGGTTATGGCCACCCCAGAAGATTTGGAAGCGAATGCAGAATACATTCGTATGGCTGATCAATTCGTTGAAGTTCCAGGTGGAACCAATAATAATAATTACGCAAATGTGGATTTGATTGTTGAAATCGCAGAAAGAACCAATGTTCATGCCGTATGGGCAGGTTGGGGACATGCTTCCGAAAACCCATTGTTACCTGAAAGATTAGCTGCATCTCCTAACAGAATCATATTTATTGGACCTCCAGGTTCGGCCATGAGATCTTTAGGTGATAAGATTTCTTCCACGATTGTTGCTCAACATGCAGATGTACCATGTATTCCATGGTCAGGAACAGGAGTTAGAGAAGTGGATGTGGATCCAGCCACCAACTTGGTGAGTGTTTCAGAAAGAGTATATGCCAAAGGGTGTTGTACTTCTCCAGAAGATGGGCTCGTGAAAGCTCGTGAAATAGGATTCCCAGTAATGATTAAAGCTTCCGAAGGTGGTGGTGGTAAAGGGATTAGAAAAGCAGATAATGAGGACAATTTCATCGCACTTTATAAACAAGCTGCCAATGAAATCCCAGGCTCTCCAATCTTCATCATGAAACTTGCTGGAGATGCTAGGCATTTGGAAGTGCAATTATTGGCGGATCAATATGGTACCAATATTTCATTATTTGGTAGAGATTGTTCGGTTCAAAGAAGACATCAAAAAATCATCGAAGAAGCGCCTGTTACCATTGCCAAAAAGGAAACGTTCCATCAAATGGAAAGTGCCGCTGTTAGATTGGGTAAACTTGTTGGGTACGTCTCAGCAGGTACTGTTGAATATTTATATTCTCATGCTGAAGATAAGTTTTATTTCTTGGAATTGAACCCAAGATTACAAGTTGAACATCCAACCACGGAAATGGTTACTGGGGTCAATCTCCCTGCTGCTCAATTACAAATTGCCATGGGGATCCCAATGCATCGTATTAGAGACATTAGAACAATGTATGGTGTTGATCCTCATACTGGCACTGCTATTGATTTCGAATTTTCCACGGATGCTTCATTGATCACTCAAAGAAGACCCGCTCCAAAAGGTCACACTACTGCTTGTCGTATCACTTCCGAAGATCCGGGTGAAGGGTTCAAACCTTCCGGAGGTTCTTTACATGAATTGAACTTTAGATCATCTTCAAACGTTTGGGGGTACTTTTCGGTTGGTAATCAATCTTCCATCCACTCTTTCTCGGATTCCCAGTTTGGTCACATTTTTGCATTTGGTGAAAATCGTCAAGCTTCTAGAAAACATATGGTTGTTGCCTTGAAGGAATTGTCGATTCGTGGTGATTTCAGAACCACAGTTGAATATTTGATCAAGTTATTGGAAACCCCGGATTTCGAGGATAACACCATCACTACCGGTTGGTTGGATGAATTGATTAGTAAGAAGTTGACATCGGAAAGACCAGATCCAATTGTTGCTGTGGTATGTGGTGCCGCTGCAAAGGCATACGTTAGATCCGAAGAAGATAGAAAAAGTTATATCCAATCCTTAGAAAAGGGTCAAGTTCCAAATAAAAACTTGTTGAAGACCATTTTCCCTGTTGAATTCATTTATGAAGGGCAAAGGTACAAGTTCACCGTAACCAAGTCTTCCAAGGATACCTATACTTTGTTCCTCAATGGTACCAAATGTATTGTTGGTGCACGTCCACTTTCGGATGGTGGTTTATTATGTGCCATTGGAGGGAAATCTCACTCGGTCTACTGGAAAGAGGAAACTTCTGCAACCAGATTATCTGTAGATAGTAAGACTTGTTTGTTGGAAGAGGAAAACGATCCAACTCAATTGAGAACACCTTCTCCAGGTAAATTGGTAAAGTACTTGGTTGAATCTGGAGAACATGTTATTGCAGGCCAAGCTTATGCTGAGGTTGAAGTGATGAAGATGTTCATGCCATTGATCACCAAGGAAACCGGGGTGGTTCAACTTATTAAGCAGCCTGGTTCGACTTTAAATGCCGGGGATATTTTGGCCATTTTGGCTCTTGATGATCCAACCAAGGTCAAGCATGCTAAACCTTTCGAAGGCACTTTACCTGAATTAGGGGAACCATCAGTTCAAGGGACAAACCCGGTGCATAAATTCAGATCTTATGCTACCATCATGAGCAACATTTTATCTGGATATGATAATCAAGTGATTATGGTTCCAGCTTTAAAAAGTTTGATTGAGAGTTTGAGAGATCGAGAATTGCCTTATTCACAATGGCGTGAACAAGCTTCGGCTTTACACTCCAGATTACCCATCAAATTGGACGAAGCTTTATCAACCTTGATTGAAAGAACCTTTTCTAGAGATGGGGATTTCCCAGCTCGTCAACTTTTGAAGTTGATTCTGAAGTGTGCTAGTGATCCCGAGTCTGATGCGTCCTTTGGGGAGGTTGTTGCTCCATTAGTTGAAATTGCAAACAGTTTCGCCAATGGGTTGGTTGAACATGAATACTCCTATGTGGCTGGTTTGATCAAAGAGTTTTCCACAGTGGAACAATTGTTCTCTGGTGACAATGTTAGGGAAGATGATGTTATTTTGAAATTGAGAGATGAAAATAAATCCGAATTGAGTAAGGTTCTTGCAACTGCCTTGTCTCACTCCAGAGTCAGTGCTAAGAGTAGTTTAATCTTGGCGATTTTGGATCAATATCAACCGGTTTTACAATCTTCATCTGGGGTTGCACTTTCCATTAAGGCTGCCTTAAAGGATATTGTTCAAGTGGATACTAGAGGAACTGCAAAGGTTGGATTGAAAGCTAGAGAAATCTTGATCCAATGTTCTTTGCCATCTATTAAAGAAAGATCCGATCAATTGGAACATATTTTAAGATCCGCAGTATTGGAAACTTCTTATGGGGAAATTTATGCTAAGCATAGGGAACCAAAGTTGGATGTGATCCAAGAGGTTGTGGACTCCAAACACACTGTGTTTGATGTTTTATCTCAATTCATGGTTAATGCCGATGAATACGTTGCACTTGCTGCTTCTGAGGTATACGTCAGACGTGCTTACAGAGCATATTCCTTAGGACCTATCACCTACCATTTCCATGATAAATTACCAATCATTGAGTGGAAATTCCAATTACCAAGTTTATCAAGTGTTCATTATAATGCCATTCAAAACAACAAGAATGATGATCCTCATATGATGAACAGAGCTGCTTCTGTATCTGATTTGTCCTTCATTGTGGGAGCCAAGCAAGAACATGTTACCAGAACCGGTCTTTTTGTTCCAGTTAGACACTTGGAAGAAGCTGATGAAATGATTTCAGCAGCATTGGAAAAGTGCCAATTTACCGATGCTATCAGTTTCACCACCAAGGGTGAACAACCTAAATTAACTAACGTTTTTAACGTTGTAATTACAAACAGTGACGGTTATGACTCGGAAGCTCAAATCTTGGTCAAGGTGAATGAAATCATCGATGAGTTCAAGGAAGAATTGACTGCTGCTGGAATCCGTCGTATCACCTTTGTGTTTGCCGACAAGATTGGTACCTACCCACAATATTACACTTTCAGTGGACCTGAATACGTTGAAAACGAAGTGATTCGTCACATTGAACCGGCCTTGGCTTTCCAATTGGAATTAGCTAAGTTGAACAATTTCGAAATCAAACCAATTTTCACCGATAATAGAAACATCCATGTCTATGAAGCTGTTGGTAAGAATGCGCCTGCCGATAAGAGATACTTCACAAGAGGGATTATTAGAACCGGGGTGATTCGGGAGGAAATCAGTATTAGTGAATATTTGATTGCTGAATCCAACCGGTTGATGTCTGATATTTTGGATGCATTGGAAATCATCGATACTTCCAACTCTGATTTGAATCATATATTCATCAACTTCTCCAACGTTTTCAACGTTTTACCTGAAGAAGTTGAAGCTGCATTTGGTTCTTTCTTGGAAAGATTTGGTAGAAGATTGTGGAGATTACGTGTGACTGGTGCTGAAATCAGCATTGTATGTACTGATCCAACCACGGGTAATTCTTTCCCATTACGTGCTATCATTAGTAACGTTTCTGGTTATGTTGTCAAATCTGAATTGTATATGGAAATTAAGAATTCCAAGGATGAATGGGTGTTCAAATCCATTGGGCAACCTGGTTCAATGCACTTGAGACCAATTTCAACCCCTTACCCAGCTAAGGAATCTTTACAACCAAAGCGTTACAGAGCCCATAATATGGGTACTACTTATGTGTATGATTTCCCCGAATTGTTCCGTCAAGCAACGCTTTCTCAATGGAAGAAACATCCTAAGCTCAAGGTTCCAAAGGATATTTTCACTTCCTTAGAATTAATTGCCGATGAAAACGACGATTTAACTGCCGTTGAAAGAGAATCGGGGGTCAACAAGATTGGGATGGTTGGTTTCAAGGTTGTTGCCAAAACTCCAGAATATCCTCGTGGACGTCAATTCATCATTGTTGCCAATGACATCACTCACAAGATTGGTTCGTTTGGTCCAGATGAAGATAAATTCTTCAACAAGTGTACTGAGTTGGCCAGAGAATTAGGAATCCCAAGAATTTACCTCTCAGCCAATTCTGGTGCTAGAATCGGAATTGCAGATGAATTGGTTCCATTGTTCAAGATTGCTTGGAATGAAGAAGGTAAGCCAGAAAAGGGTTTCAAGTATTTGTACTTTACTGCGGAAGACATGAAGACCATCAGGGAAGATGAAAAGTCCGAAACTGTGGTTACTGAAAGAGTTGTCGAAGAGGGCCAAGAAAGATTTGTTATCAAGTCAATTATTGGTTCCGAAGATGGGTTGGGGGTGGAATGTCTCAAGGGTTCTGGATTGATTGCTGGTGCAACCTCCAGAGCTTACAAGGACATTTTCACCATTACCTTGGTGACCTGTAGATCCGTTGGTATTGGTGCTTATTTGGTCAGATTAGGTCAAAGAGCCATTCAAATTGAAGGTCAACCTATCATTTTGACCGGTGCTCCTGCCATCAACAAATTGTTGGGTCGTGAAGTTTACTCTTCCAACTTGCAATTAGGTGGTACTCAAATTATGTACCGTAACGGTGTTTCTCACTTGACTGCCACTGATGATTTGGCTGGGGTTGAAAAGATCCTTGAATGGATGGCCTATGTGCCTGCCAAGCGTGGAATGCCTGTTCCAACCTTGCCATCTGAAGACACTTGGGATAGAGATATTGAATACTACCCAACCAAGCTGGAACCGTATGATGTTCGTTGGATGATTGAGGGTAAGACAACTGAAGATGGGGAATTCGAGTCTGGTTTGTTCGATAAGGGTTCATTCCAAGAAACCTTATCTGGATGGGCCAAGGGTGTAGTTGTTGGTAGAGCTCGTCTTGGAGGTATTCCAATTGGTGTTATTGGTGTTGAAACAAGAACAGTTGAGAATTTACTTCCTGCTGATCCAGCAAACCCGGAATCTACGGAAGTCATGATCCAAGAAGCCGGGCAAGTTTGGTACCCTAATTCTGCTTTCAAGACTGCTCAAGCAATTAATGATTTCAACAATGGTGAACAATTACCATTGATGATCTTGGCTAACTGGAGAGGTTTCTCTGGTGGTCAAAGAGATATGTACAACGAAGTACTCAAGTATGGTTCTTTTATTGTGGATGCATTGGTTGATTTCAAGCAACCTATTTTCACTTATATCCCACCTACCGGTGAGTTAAGAGGTGGTTCTTGGGTTGTTGTGGATCCAACCATCAATGCTGATATGATGGAAATGTATGCCGATGTGGATTCCAGGGGTGGTGTTTTGGAACCTGAGGGAATGGTTGGTATCAAATATAGACGTGAGAAATTATTGGGTACCATGGAAAGACTTGACCCTACCTATGCTGAATTAAAGAACAAATTGAACGATGCATCATTATCTGCTGAGGAACTTGCAACAGTCCAAGCTAAATTGGCTGCCCGTGAAAGAGTATTATTACCTATATATGCTCAAGTTTCCGTTCAATTCGCAGACTTGCATGATAGATCCGGTCGTATGTTGGCAAAGGGTGTCATTAGACAAGAAATCAAATGGGTTGATGCCAGACGTATTTTCTTCTGGCGTTTACGTCGTCGTTTGAATGAGGAATATGTTTTGAAGCTTATTGGTGAACAAATCAAAACCTCTTCCAGATTAGAAAAGGTGGCCAGATTGAAGAGTTGGATGCCTACCGTTGATTATGAAGATGATAAGGCTGTTAGTAACTGGATTGAAGAAAGTCATGCCAAGTTACAAAAGAACATTGAAGCGTTGAAACAAGAACACACTTCTCTCAACATTCAAAAGCTCTTGCAAGGATCCCATTCCACCGTTTCTGTATTGAAGGATGTTATTGGGTCTTTATCTGAAGAAGAGAGAGCCAAGTTGGCATCTTATCTTAAGTGAGTCACTTAGACACACTTAGAAACACTTGAACATTCAAGGCAAAGAGCCAAGTTGGCATCTTATATTAAGTGAGTAATCACGAAACACTTGAAGAAGCAAATTAAAGCAAGTAATGAACTTGCATTGTATATTATATTATATCTATATATTAGGAATGGAAAACTCTTAATATTTATGTTTGTAAATTTCGCAGCCAAATTGTAAATTTTTAGAAATATGTTGTTTGCAACGCTTTTTGTAGCTTTTGTTATCCAGTGTGTTACGGCTGCAAAGTCTCAATCTTATTTAATATCACTTAAAGAGAGTGAGACATTGGAGAGTTTTCTTAAGTATGATTTGACGGTCCCGCTGCCTACTAGGATCAAGTCCATGATCAGTAACTCATTTTCCATTGGTAATTTCAATGGGTTTTCTGGTAACTTCACAAGCGCGGTAATAGCCAGATTGAAGAATTGTCCAATGGTTGCGGAAATCACTCCTGATATCATTCTCAATGCATTTGATGTTCAATCCAATTCACCAAGGCATTTGGCCAGACTTTCTCAAGTCAAAAGATTAAAAAGCAGTCAAGACTTGAATTATTATTATGATACTGAAGCCAGTGGAACTGGGGTTAGTGCTTATGTTATTGATTCTGGAATCGAACTAGCACATCCTGATTTTGAAGGAAGAGCCATTTTTGGTATCGACTATACAAAAGATGGTTCAGGCGATGTCAATGGTCATGGAACGCATGTTGCTGGACTCATTGGTTCTAGAGAGTATGGGTCTTCTAAAAATGTTGAAATTATCGAGGTGAAAGCATTGGATGTAGAAGGTGCTGGATCATTAAGTACCATCATATCCGCTTTAGAATTTGTGGTCAACCATCGGAATCGAAATGGTAATTTAGGAGTTGTAAACCTTTCCTTAGGTGCAACCAAGAGTATTATATTGAATAAAGCCATTGCAGCTGCTTCTAACACTGGGTTGGTAATGGTTGTTGCTGCTGGTAATTCAAATATTAATGCTTGCACCACCAGTCCAGCCAGTTCAGAGGTTTCAATTACAGTTGGTGCAATCGATGATACGTATGATTCAATCGCACCATTTTCGAATTGGGGAGATTGTGTTGATATCTTTGCAAGCGGAGTCTACGTTGCAAGTACCAATGCTCATGATTTTGCTCATCCACAATACTTTTCGGGCACTTCAATGGCAGCTCCTATTATCAGTGGATTAGTAGCAAACCTTTTGAGTGATGGTGTTGCCCCTAAAGATGTTAAAGCTAGGATTTTGCAACTCAGTACAAAAGATAGAATCAGAAGGAGAGATTTCGCGTTTAGAAGAGGTACCCCAAATAGAATTGCCTTTGGGGGATTGACTAAAGATGAGGAAGAAGAAGAATCCGATGATGAGAAGAGTTGATGACAATTAATGCATCTTATTAAATAAGTATTTGTAGAGTAGCATCAAGTAAACAATTAGGTAACCTAATCAACGTTTGACTTGAGTTGAGCACACTAAAATTTGGGTGCGAAAACCTGCATATAACCTGAAACGTAGCGGCAAGTACTTACAGCCATACCTTCAATAAACCCACCACCACTTCTTCTTATGCCTGAACTCACTGCAAAGTCCAAACATAAGCTGGAAATCAACTCAGCCAGAGAGTCTGATGTCTTTGATTACCATCGAAGACAACCTACTTCTATTAGTAAGTATGAAGTATTTTAGCGGTGATTGTTAGAAGTAAATGAATATTGGCTTTACAATTAATCGTATCTACTAGTTGTAAAAAGTATCATTTGAATGTCAGTATCTTTCAAACCTTACTAACCCTAGCTTATCGGGAGCAAGAACAACTTGGTTTCACCGCCCCATTACCCCTTAGTGGATTCAAAACACCTTATTTAGACTCTGCTAGATGGGCAAACTTAGGTAAGAATGAAGATAAACAAAAAAAGCCAGGAGAAGTATTGGCTGAAACGGGGTTTTATGATATCTTTAGTAAACAATACGATCCGTATCCATCTTGGAGCATTCCAGAATCGCCCATTAGCTGTGAAGAGATTGAAGGGATTTTTCTTCAATTGACTGAATTGTTTGGGTTTCAACTAGATAATAGTAGAAACATGTATGACTATCTTTTGCGTTTGCTTGATTCCAGAGCTTCCAGATTAGGACCCAATCAAGCATTGAGATCCTTACACGCTGATTATATTGGTGGGGTCAATTCTAATTTCAAGAAATGGTACTTTGCAGCTCAACTTGATATCGATGATGCTGTTGGCTTTGAAAACGTTACTGCAAGTGGTAGAGTTAAAAATACCAAAGATGAATATGTTTCATCTATCGAACAAGCCGAGGAACATTGGTCCACAAATATGTCATCACTGAATGAGACCGACTGCATTGTGCAGCTTGGAATCTATTTACTCTGTTGGGGTGAAGCCAACAATGTTCGATTCATGCCGGAATGTCTTTGTTTTATTGTCAAGTGTTGTAACGACTATTACTATTCTATTGACCTAGACGAATCAATCGAGAATATCACCCCAAGCTTCTTAGATCATGTCATTACTCCACTTTATACCTTTTATCGTGATCAATCTTATGAATTATCAGATGGTAAGTACTATCATAACAATAAAGATCATGCATCCATCATTGGTTATGATGATATGAATCAATTGTTTTGGTACAGCAAAGGTTTAAGAAGAATTGTATTGAAAGATAAAACAAAATTGATGTCATATCCTCCTTCGCAAAGATACCTCGAATTTGGCAACATCGATTGGAAAAAAGCGTTTTATAAAACATACATCGAGCGAAGAAGTTGGAGTCATGTTATTTCCAACTTCAATCGAATTTGGGTTATCCACGTATCTACTTTCTGGTACTTCACCACCTTACATTCCCCTGCTTTATATACCGCCAATTATTCCCAAGCATTAGATAATCAACCAACCACTCAAGCAAAACTTACAATCATGTCTTTGGGCGGCTCGATTGCCGCGTTATTGGGTTTGGTCAGCACAGTCTTCGAGTTTTCCTACGTTCCTAGAAAATGGACAGGTGCTCAGCCTTTATTTTGGAGACTTCTTTTACTCTTCTTAGCCTTTCTGGTAAACGTTTCGCCAACCATCTATCTTTTCTTGACACATTCCTTGGATGAACAAACCAACCTTGGATTGAGCATTGCATCCGTTCAATTTGCCGTTTCAATTGCAACAGTCTTGTATTTGTCTATTGTACCACTTGGTAATGTCTTTTCAAGTTATTTAGTCAAGGAAGAAAGAAGATACTTGGCCACAAAATACTTTGCAGCATCTGTCAGTTCATTGAAGGGGACCGATAGAATGGCTTCATATGGGTTATGGTTGGCAATTTTCATTTCCAAGTTCTTGGAATCCTATTTCTTCCTTACACTTTCATTGAGAGATCCTGTTCGAGAACTAACCACCATGAAGTTGAAAAGGTGTTCTGGTGAAATTTGGATTGGTACTATTTTGTGTGAAAATCATGCTCGCATCATTCTAGGCTTGATTATATTAACTGACTTGGTTTTGTTCTTCTTGGACACCTATTTATGGTACATTGTTTGGAACACTATCTTCTCTGTTTGTCGCTCATTCAATATCGGTGTCTCAATTTGGACACCATGGAGAAATATCTTCTCGAGGTTACCAAAGAGAATATTATCCAGAATCATTGCAACTTCTTCCGATAGAAATATCAAGGCTAAGTATCTTGTTTCTCAAGTTTGGAATTCCATCATTATTTCTATGTATCGAGAACATTTGCTATCGTTAGATCATGTTCAAAAGCTTATTTATAAGCAAGTTGAAGTTGATGGGGAATTCATTCTCAAGGAGCCTGCATTTTTCATTTCACAAGAAGATCAGTCAATGAAATCAGCTTTATTCTATGAACAATCTGAAGCCCAAAGAAGAATCACGTTTTTCGCCCAGTCCTTATCCACCCCCATGCCCGATGTCAGTCCTATAGGTTCAATGCCTTCGTTCACTGTTCTTGTTCCCCATTATGGGGAAAAGATAACCCTCTCTTTAAGGGAGATTATTAAAGAGGAAGAAGAGTATTCCCATGTGACCATGCTAGAATATCTTAAACTGCTCCATCCACTCGAATGGTCTTGTTTTGTTAAGGACACGAAGTTATTGGCAGAAGAATTCGATTATGACTCTCCAGATCTAAAAGAAAATAATGATGATTCACAATACTATTCGGTTGGGTACAAAGTTGCAACACCAGAATATATTTTAAGAACTAGGATCTGGGCTTCGTTGAGATCCCAAACATTGTATCGTACAATCTCCGGTTTCATGAATTATTCTCGAGCAATCAAGTTGCTCTTTGATGTTGAGAACCCAGACATGGAAGATGATGAGTATTCAAAATTGGAACAAGCTTCAGTATTGGCACTTCGTAAATTTAGGCTTGTAGCATCCATGCAAAGGCTCAAAAGTTTCACTGCTGAAGAAGCCGAAAGTACTGATTTCCTCCTTAGAGCCTACCCCGAGCTTCAAATTGCCTACGTCGATGAAGAAATCAACGATAAAGGTGAGCCCGCATATTTCTCTGTATTGATCGATGGTAGCTGTGCGATCTCGGAAGATGGATCTAGGAAGCCCAAGTATAAGATTAAACTTTCGGGGAACCCTCTACTTGGTGACGGTAAATCTGATAATCAAAACCACTCTTTGATCTTTACTAGAGGTGAATACATTCAACTTATTGATGCCAACCAAGACAACTACTTGGAGGAATGTTTGAAAATCAGGAGCGTTTTAGCCGAATTCGAGGAAATGTATGTCCCTAATGATATATATTCACCGGAACATAAAAGCACTTCGAGTCCTGTTGCCATTATAGGAACAAGGGAATATATCTTCTCGGAAAATATTGGTATCTTGGGGGATGTCGCGGCTGGTAAGGAACAAACGTTTGGAACACTCTTTGCCAGAACCTTGGCACATATTGGTGGAAAGCTACATTATGGACATCCCGATTTCTTGAATGGAGTTTTCATGACCACTCGAGGTGGTGTTTCCAAGGCTCAAAAGGGACTCCATTTGAATGAAGATATCTATGCCGGTATGAATGCAATTTTACGAGGTGGAAGAATCAAGCACTGTGAGTACATGCAATGTGGTAAGGGTCGAGACCTTGGATTTGGTTCAATCTTAAATTTCACAACAAAAATTGGTGCTGGTATGGGTGAGCAGATGTTATCGCGTGAATATTTTTACTTGAGCACCCAACTTCCATTGGATCGGTTCTTATCATTTTACTATGCACATCCTGGATTTCATTTGAATAACGTTTTCATTATTTTGTCTATCAAAATGTTCATGTTGGTTGCTGTCAACATAGCTGCCCTTGCCAGTGATTCCATCGTGTGTGAGTATGATCGCTTTGTTCCTATAACTGATCCAAGACGTCCTCTCGGTTGTTCAAACCTTGTCCCCGTCGTTCAATGGTTAGAAAGATCTGTTTATTCCATCTTGGTTGTATTCCTAATCTCCTTTGTACCATTATGTGTTCAAGAACTTACTGAAAGAGGAATTTATAAGGCAACAACCAGATTAGCAAAACACTTTGCGTCCTTCTCACCTTTATTTGAAGTCTTTGTCTGTAAGATATATGCTCACTCTATGGTAAGCGATATTTCTGTTGGCGGTGCAAGATATATTGCCACTGGTCGAGGGTTTGCAACCACCAGAATTCCATTTTCTGTACTTTACTCAAGGTTTGCATCCGAAAGTTTGTATTATGGGAGTATATCTGGAGTACTTATCTTATATGCTTCCATAAATATGTGGAAATATCCCTTAATTTACTTTTGGGTCACAATTCTCGGCTTATTGCTTTGCCCATTTATATATAATCCAAAGCAATTCTCATGGGGTGAGTTTTTCATTGATTATAAGAATTACTTATCGTGGCTAAACAGTGGTAACAGTAAGCTGAGAGTGAGCTCATGGATCAGTTTTGTCAGGTTGGGCAGAAGTAAGCTTGTTGGAGTCAAATCAAAAAGAACTCATTCCAACAACGAGTTGAAACTTGTCACTGATTCCAAACCAGCTAGGTTTCACATTTTTGTTTTTGACAGTATTCTTGAACTTAGTGTGATTGCATTTGTAGGGTTTGCCTACACGTTTTCCAATTCTCAGAACGAAACGAGAGCTGCCATGCCGGTGAATAGCTTAATGAGAGTCGCAATTGTAACAGCGGGCCCAATTGCAGTTAATATAGTCATCTTGTTGGTGTTCGGGATCTTTTCAATGCTTACAGGTCCTTGTATTAGCGTGGTGTTCAAAAAATTTCCCACTGTCATCGCAGGTATTGTGCATTGGTTGGCCATTGTTAATTACATCATCTTTTTCGAGTTGATGTGGTTTTTACAGAATTGGAACTTCTCAAGAGCGCTTCTTGGATTCAGCCTTGCTACATTAATTCAAAATTGGTTATTGAAAGCAATCACCATATCTGTTATTTCAAGTGAGTTCAGACACGATAATGCAAACAAGTCATGGTGGTCAGGAAACTGGTACACCTCTGGATTCAGATGGATGATCTTCACGCAACCATTTAGAGAATTTCTTTGTAAAGTAACGGAGATGACCTATTTTGTTGGTGATGCATTTATTGGTCATATGATCTTGTTTGCCCAGTTCCCACTTTTATTGATTCCATTTGCGGATAAATGGCATTCAACCATGTTATTCTGGTTGAAACCAGGAAGTGAAGTCCGTCCTCGTATTTTATCCAAGAAGCAAAAGCACACGAGAAATTTGATTGTCAACTTTTATTTCATTGTGTATTTGTTGGCCATGTTGTTTATGATTAGTTTGATTGTCGTTCCAATCGTTGTCACAAAGGGGTATGGTGTGGATCTTGAGGAGTATGCTCCCGAGTTTATTCAAGATTTGATTCAGCCACCACAGAGGGATACGTCTAGGAAAGGATTGGGTAATATTAGGACCTCAAAGGTATAGGGGTTGTGCTGATGAGCATGTGCTTGGTGAATGTAGATTTGAATAAAATATTCATGTGAATGTAAATTTGTAGCGAACTAGACCTGGAAGACCGCCCTCAATTTAGAAGCAATTTTTCATATTCCAAAAGCAAAGACTTATCCCTCACATTAGTAAGGATTTTCAGGATGATCTTCTTATCACAGAAATCCAATGATAATTGGAACCGGCGGAATTTCGATAAAGCTTTGAGAGACGAAAGTGAAGACACATTAATTTTTTGATCTTCCGAATAATAAGCGACAGCTTCAAGGAAGAATTCCAAATATTCAAGGTCTATACCCGAGGAGCCAAAGAGTTCTTGGTATTCATTTGAGGCCAAACTTAGCACGTACTTGTAAGCGTTGATCTTCTTTGATTGTGGTAAGGTTTTTAATCCGGCAAGGAAGTGCATAGACAGTCTTTGGCCAAATGGTGTGGAGTTTACATCACCAGAGGTATCCTTGGAATTTGGTTCCGGGGTTTTCTTGGAAGGTGTTTCTGATGATTTGGAAGTGGTTTTTGGCGAAAGTTCGGTTTGACTGTGACTGGGTACTCCTTCTGGTATGTTTTCTATTTTATTATTCTTTGGATTTGCTAGCAACTTCTGAAATTTCTCTGAAAGTACATCAACTTCATCTATTTGGATAGGAATTTCACTCTTTTCATCTTCTCCATCAGAGACAGTTGTAAGTTTTGCCTTTTTCCTTACATCCAGCAACTGTTGCAATTCGGTCAAGACAGCGGTATTGTTTTCATCCAATTGAACCACCTTATCAAAGCAAGCTTTTGCTGATTTCAAATCACCCAAGCCCTTCAACGCAATACCTTTTCTAAACTGCAACTTGATAATGAGTTTCGTATCCTTTGAAATTTGTAAACCACCAATTGTGTCCTTCAATGCTCTATCAAAATCACCCAACTTAAGAAAGCATTGGGATCTGTTGGAATACAAGACCGCATTGGTCGGATCCAAGGCAATGGCATCTCGATAAATCTTTGCAGCTTTCTTGTATTCTCCCTTTGCAAAAGCCTCATTTCCTTGAGCTTTTAATTCTTCCGAGTTCATTTGTTCTTCAATTTGACTTTGTATTTGTTCTCAAGCCGTTGTAGAAGTTAATTTGTCTTGCAGAATTAACAAAAATTGACCTGGTTACTTTTGTTACAAGTCGAATTTTTGTTTTCTAGCCCATGTCAGAGCTTGAAGATGAGATTGATGCAATTGATGCGATCTATGGGTCTGTTGTTAAAGTAGCTCCACAAGTGTATAATTTCAGTCTACCCAATCGTGAAGACTTGACACTACAACTTAGCTTTCCAGTAGCATACCCCGAAGAACCTCCAACAGTCGTACAAGTTATTAAAGTCGGGAAGTATATAGACACAACTTATATAGTAAAGCATATTGTAGAAGCATTGAATAAAGTATTCAATAAAGGTGAAGTTTGCATTTTTGAGTTGTTTACTGAGTTGGAAGAGTTTCTAGAGAGTATTCAAGACCAGGTAGAACTGATAGAATTTGAAAAGCTTGTAATTGAAACACCCAAGCAGAAACCAGTTGTACCTAAAGTAGAATTAACAGAACTACCTTCTAGTCAAATTGATCAATGGATACAATCCGATCCGTTACTGGATAGAGGATCTACATTTGTTGCCTTTGTAAGAGAGGCTCATTCAGTTGAAGAAGCTAAAAGTTACTTGGATTTACTTATTTCAGATAGAAGAATTTCTAAATCATCCCATAATATTAGTAGTTGGAGGATTTTGAAAGATAATGGGGTGAAGTATCAAGATTTCGATGATGATGGGGAGACTGCGGCAGGTGGAAGGTTGTTACATTTATTACAGGTATGTATGAGAAGTGAGAGAACTTGTTATTTTACATATGGCAAGTGATTTGAATGACTATTTAATAAGGGATTGGAATGAAATACTAACATATAGATGATGGATACATGGAACTTAATTGTAGTTGTAAGTAGATGGTTTGGGGGTATACATATTGGTCCAGACCGGTTCAAACACATTAATACGGTTGCTCGAGAAGCGGTGGTAAAATCTGGCTTTTCAAAAAAGAGTAAATAACCCGTTGCTGTATGGTTTAGACTGAATGGCCGTTGAGATCATAATAGTACTACTACTCTCACATAAATAAACAATCAAAATTACCATGGAGAGAAACTCTTCGACATCCTTTGTATAGCATGACATCCTTATAGCATGAATTGTTGACTATCCAAGTGAACTCATAAGCTTGAATCCCTCAATTGAGGAGAAACTCTCTAAACTCGAAATCATTTATATAGTATGAATCAATTGAACTCATAAGGTTGAATCTCTCAAGTGAGGAGATACTCACTCCATCTCCATTGTATTCCATTTATTGTGGAGCTTGAGTCTCATGAGCTTGAATCACTCAAACTCTCAGTATGATACCGTACTGCATTTGGAGTTGTCACAACTCCCATCGACTCTCCTACTTACGAACTCTCTTATTCGGTATATCAGGTATATACTCATCATTTGTTCTTTTCACACTTGCCCATAATGCATCAAGCGAACTTGGTTCTTGTTTCACCTCCTTCAGTACTCCCTTTTTGGCATCTTTATGTGCATTCGAAAGAGTGTTCTTAGTATTCCTCACCACCACTTCCTCTTCTTTCTTAACCTTCTTAACTACCACAGGCTTCTCACCCCATGATCTTTTCACAGGCACAACCTTCTCTTCTAAATCACGAGAGTATGTCTCAAATGAGTTTATACTAGCATACCCTACAGATCCAACTATTTTGGTAGAATTGGTTTCATGAGCTTTCTGAAGCAAAATTTTAGCATTCGGCAAAACCCATTCAGATAAATCCTTTATCTTTACTCCTTGATCTTCTTCAATCGGTATGGACTCTTTGACATCTGCTTTCTTCATGAACTTCATGTTCAAAATTCTACTGGAAAGACTCATATTGATTGTTTGATATGATGGTTTTCTTCTTGTTATGATGTTTTTCTTAATAAATGATGTAACTTTGGAACTACAAAATGGCAGTTGAACGGGTATGTCTATTGTGATGGTTTAAAGCACTACCTAAGATGAGCTGAAAATTTGGCCCACTCATCAGTCACGTGAATTTGGCTGCAATTAGTTGGAGAATACGATAATATTACAGACCATATTAAAAAAGAGAAGATGGGAGGTGGTGTGCTCTGTATAAACAAGCTCGCTGGCGGTTTAAGAGGTTGTGGAACGCACAGTAAAAGGGTTAAAGTTATACTATGTATGCACTACTTCGTAGGATTGGGCATTGAATGCTTCTTATCAAATTGGAGTTGTGATGTTATTCGAGTTGCTTGCATGTAGTTCTTTACATTTCGATCACTTACATATTCATTTTGAACACTTATGAAAGATTTCTATTTACAGGTAACGAGCCTCATGAGCGTCTCGATGCTCATCCCAAAGCTCATCTCAAGTGTGACCCAGAAAAGCCATATAATGAACCTACCAGATTCCACTCTAAAATTAATTAAATACCCCAAGTAGGGGTATTAAACCCACTTTTTTTTTATTCTCTCTATCTACTCTAGATTTTCCAGTGGTACCAATTTTTCACTCATCGCAGAAATTTAAAAGTATAACATGAAGGCTGATTTCAAGTTCTCCAACCTCCTTGGGACGGTCTATAAACAAGGGAATCTTGTTTTTACAGATGATGGAACGAAATTGCTTTCTCCTGTTGGTAACCGAGTATCATGTTTTGACATGATCAACAGCAAGTCATTCACCTTCAATTATGAGCATCGTAAGAACATATCAAGGATTGCTTTGAATAAGCAGAACACTCTATTATTGAGTGTTGATGAAGATGGCCGTGCTATCTTGGTGAATTTTATTTCGAGAACTGTGCTTCATCACTTTAATTTCAAAGACTATGTGCTTGATCTTAAGTTCTCTCCCAATGGAGAGTATTTTGCAATTGCAACCACCAGGTTCATACAAGTTTGGAAGACACCCGATTTTGGTGAAGATAGACAATTTGCGCCATTTGTACGCCATAGAGTTTATGCTGGTCATTACGCGGATGTTTTATCTGTGAATTGGTCCCAAGATTCCAGATTCTTCATATCAACTTCCAAAGATATGACCTCGAGAATCTTTTCCTTACAAGCCGAAGAAGCCGAAGTTGCAATGACATTGGCTGGACATAAAGATTACGTTGTGGATGCTTTCTTTAATGAAACTCAAGAAATCATATATACAATCAGTAAAGACGGAGCATTATTCAAATGGGAATATATTGGAAGACCCATTGAAGAAGATGAAGAAGAAGATGAAGAAGAAGAAAAAGATTTAAGGTGGAGAATCACTCAACGTAATTACTTCCTTGCAGATTCAAAAGTCAAATGTGCAACTTTCCATGCTCCATCGAATTTGTTGGTGGTGGGGTTCAATAATGGAGAGTTCCGTCTTTATGAACTTCCAGAATTCAACTTGGTTCAACAATTAAGTATGGGTCAAAACTCCATTGATACTGTTCACATCAATAAAACAGGAGAATGGTTGGCTTTTGGCTCTTCCACATTAGGGCAATTATTAGTCTACGAATGGCAATCTGAATCTTATATTTTAAAACAACAAGGGCATTTTGACTCTATGAATGCACTTTGTTATTCTCCAGATGGTTCCAAACTTGTGACTGCATCTGATGATGGTAAAATCAAGATTTGGGACGTTGTGAGTGGATTCTGCTTAATGACATTCCAAGAACATATTGGTGCTGTTACCGATGTCAAATTCGCCAAAAGAGGTCAAGTCATGTTCTCTTCATCTTTAGACGGTACCATCCGTGCGTGGGATTTAATAAGATTCAGAAACTTCCGTACATTCACAGCTTCTGAAAGGATCCAATTCAATTGTCTTGCTGTTGATCCAAGTGGTGAGATTGTAGTTGCAGGATCACACGACAATTTCGAAATATACGTATGGTCTGTTCAAACTGCTCAATTGTTGGATTCATTAACTGGACATGAAGGTCCAGTTTCGTGTCTTGCATTTGGAAATGAAAACTCAGTATTGGCATCTGCTTCTTGGGATAAAACAATTAGAATTTGGAACATATTTGGAAGATCTCAATCTGTGGAACCAATTGAAGTTCCAAATGAAGTTCAAAGTCTTTGTATGAGACCAGATTCAAAGGAATTGGCAGTTAGTACTTTAGATGGTCACATCACTGTATTTGATGTTGAAGATGCCAAACAGTTACATTTAATTGATGGTCGTAAAGATATTTTAGGAGGTCGTTATTTGGAAGATAAGTTTACTGCCAAAAACTCAGCCCGTTCCAAATTCTTCACCACCATAAATTATTCATTTGATGGGTTGACAATTATAGCAGGTGGACGTCATAACACTATTTGTATGTACGATATTGCCAACGAAGTGCTACTCAAGCGTTTTACTGTATCTTTGAATATGACTTTAAACGGTACGCTTCAATTTTTGAATAGTAGCAAAATCACAGATGCTGGTATTTCAATTGATTTGGTTGATAGAGCAGGAGAAAATAGTGATACTGAAGATAGAATCGATCATTCCTTACCAGGATCTCATAGAGGTGATCCAAGTGTACGTAATGTACGAGCTGAAATCAGAGTCAATGCAATTCAATTCTCTCCAACATCATCTGCATTTGCAGCTGCATCAACGGAAGGTTTACTTATTTTCTCAACAGACAATACTGTTCTTTTCGATCCATTTGATTTGGATGTTGATATCACACCTAAAGTTACCTTACAAGTTTTAAATGAAGACAAGGATTATTTGACAGCCTTGGTGATGGCCTTTAGATTAAATGAAGATTATCTTATTCATAAAGTTTATGAAGCCATCCCATTAATTGATATTGCATTAGTATCTTCAAACTTACCCCAAGTTTATGTTAGCAGATTAATCAACTTCATTGGAGAATTGTTAACTTCCAATGATTCAGCACATATAGAACACAATTTACTTTGGATTAAAAGTTTATTGGCTTCTCATGGAAAATACATCAATAGCAATAAGCATGAATTTGCTGGGTGCTTGAAATTGGTTCAAAGGTTTTTGAGTAGAATTGGGAAAGATGTGGTGAATATCAGTAAGAAAAGTAATTTCACTTTGGAATATTTAAGCAAGGCAAAGGATTTGAAGGATGATGAAGCAGAAGTGGTTGTGGATGAAAGAGATGTTGATGATATAGAAATTGATCAAGAAGAAAGTGAAGATGAGGAGGATTCAAATATAGAAGAAGATGAAGAAGAATGGCTTGGATTGGAACCAAAGTCTGTTGGAAAGTCATTCGAAGAGGAATTAGAGGACGATGAATCAGACGAAGGGTCGGATTAGTAAGTACCAAGTAATTTTAGAATGGAAAAATACAAATTCTCTTACATATTTCTGTTGTAGCTACGTCAGTTGACTATTACACCAGACTGTACTTGTCTACTCGAATCCTAGGAGCTCGAGAGTGACCATGTTAATTTTTAATTGATATTCCGAAATCTGCACTAAATCATATAACTATTATCCATAGTATTTTAAAGTTTTACGAGAATTTGATCATGTTTAGTAAGCTCTAAGAAAACTATCATATCTCTCCACAACCAACTGGTTTCACCTTCAAATTTGTACATTCATCATCGAAGTTTCAATTGTTTTGTACCAAATCGCTTACATTTTGCACCCAAAATATGCGACCCAAATTCTTTTTCAAGCAGTCAACTCTCAGATTAAATCCATAACTCATTTAGTACATCCGAATTACAAATAATCTTATTATATACTCTTTGTGGGGATTATTATGGCTTTAAAAGTGAAGTCATCGTACATTCCAGCTTACATAATTTTGTATTAACATTTACATTGTATTACCTTTTTTAATTTGGCAAGTTTTATTCTAACTTGCAAAATAGTACTCTAACCGGTAAAATAGTACTCTAACAGGTACTCCAGCTTAATTACAATTTTACCTTTCTAGCATAATTCCAAATTAACATTAGAATTCCGAATATTTGCCAGCATATTTCAAGCCAGCATAATCAAGCCAGCTATGATAAAAGTTTTTCATCGTTGATATTAAAAGGTTTTACTTTGATAAAATGTTCTCACTATACCACATAACACAACCTCCCCCGCTAACACTACCAAACTTGATCTTGTCCAAGTCGGGGTAATTTCTCAATGTGCTCCGAATTGATTAGTCCGAAAGTTGGGGAAACTCAAATTTTCAGTAGTGCATTTAGAGTGGAGTTACATAAATTAAGTTGGTCAAGTATGGTCAAGTATTTGTTGAAAATATAAGCCTTTTGCAATTTCATTCTTCTTACAAACCTTCTGTTTCAATTCTTTATTCTCCGTGAAACGATTCTATTAGTTAACTTGAAACCAGTTTCGGATCCTCTTTGTACTCCGGGATCCTCCCCTCCGCTTATGATACACATCTCCTACAATTGTGGGGAATACCTACATATAAACATATACGAACAGTAAAGAAGTTCGGAAGATTACTGTAAGGCTTGTCTAAAACCAAATTGGTATTTACAATTTTGTGGGCAATTTATCCGAAACCGTAGTTGTAGAGACCATCACCCCACGATGTTCGGGGAGATTATATATCAAGGATTATCGAATGATTTTCTAATTCAATAAAGAGTGAATGATGTAGTAACATGATTTAATTATGAATATTCCATGATGCACAATGAACATCAAATGACGAAACCGGTAACGATCACGATTCTTATGAGTCTCACTTTCGTTCTCAATTTTCTGAGGGTCCGAGATATTAATTTAATAAGGGTATACTCATTATATATGATTAAATGGGTATTATATCAAATATCTTATACTTGTAATACATTCTTTAACATCTCTATGAATATATTGTAGTTAATAGAACATCCCCAGACTAAATCCCCATATTTAATCCCTGAACAAAGTCCACTTTGTGTGAAATTTCGTGAGGGGTTAGTGGGGTCACATAAAGCGTATAAATACTTTATCTTAGTTGCCCAATTTTTTTAGCAGTGAAAGCAAGGATTTGGAAGAATAAAGACTACGTTGGATAAGTACAGTAGGAATTGAAGTAGTGATTATAAGTATAATTAACAGCATAAGATTGAATAAAGGAATATTGAATAAAGGAATATAGTTGAATATTGAATATATTAAAATGACTAGAGATATCAAAAATCATTTACTTTTCGAAGTTGCTACTGAAGTTGCTCACAAAGTAGGAGGGATTTATTCCGTACTTAAAAGTAAAGCACCTATCACAGTTGCTGAATATCGTGAAAGATATACATTAATTGGACCATGGAATTATGCTTCAGCTCAAATCGAAGTTGAAGAAATCCCAGTCAAAGATCCACTTATTAAAAAAACGTTGGATTCTATGAGTGAACGTGGGATTAAATGGTTATATGGAAGATGGTTAATTGAAGGGGCACCAAGAGTTTTATTGTTTGATATCAATTCGGCCGCGTATAATTTGAATGAATGGAAGGCGGATTTATGGGATATTGCGGGAATTCCAACCCCTGACCATGATACTGAATCAAATGAAGCCATTTTATTGGGTTACCTTGTAGCTTGGTTCCTTGGTGAATTGGTTTATAATGATAGAGAACGTGCTGTTATTTGTCATTGTCATGAATGGCTTGCAGGTGTAGCATTGCCTTTGTGTAGAAAAAGAAGAATTGATGTAACAACCATTTTCACTACTCATGCTACTTTGTTGGGTAGATACTTATGTGCTGGTTCCACCGATTTTTATAATAATTTAAGTAATTTCGATGTTGATGCTGAAGCTGGAAAACGTGGAATTTATCATAGATATTGTATTGAAAGATCTGCTACTCATTCTGCTGATGTTTTCACTACCGTATCACATATTACTGCTTATGAATCTGAACATTTACTTAAACGTAAACCAGATGGGGTCTTACCAAATGGTTTAAACGTTGTCAAATTCCAAGCCGTCCATGAATTCCAAAATTTACATGCCATTAAAAAAGCCAAGATCCATGAATTTGTAAAAGGTCATTTCTATGGGAATTATGATTTCGATTTGGAAAACACCCTTTATTTCTTCATTGCTGGTAGATACGAATTTAGAAATAAGGGTTGTGACTTCTTCATCGAATCTTTAGCAAGATTGAACCATAGATTGAAGGAAGCTGGCTCAAAAATGACTATTGTTGCATTTATTATTATGCCTGGTAAAACTCATTCTTATACCGTTGAAACCTTAAAGGGTCAAGCTGTCATTAAACAATTGGAACTGACCATTGAAGAAGTTCAAAAGAAGGTTGGTGAACGTTTATTCGAACATTGTGCTCGTTTCCCAAACAATGGTAAACCTCACACCGCTGGTACTGAAGTTCCATCTATTGATGAATTGATTAAACCCGCTGATAGAGTTTTGTTAAAACGTAGAATTTTCGCTTTGAAGAGAGAAGGGTTACCACCAATTGTTACACACAACATGAGTGATGATGCTACCGATCCAATTTTAAACCAAATCAGAAGAGTGGAATTATTCAATAAACCAGAAGATCGTGTGAAAATCATCTTCCATCCTGAATTCTTGAACTCAAATAACCCAATTTTATCGTTGGATTATGAAGAATTCGTCCGTGGTTGTCATTTGGGTGTTTTCCCAAGTTATTATGAACCTTGGGGTTACACTCCAGCTGAATGTACTGTAATGGGTGTTCCATCTATTACAACCAATTTGTCTGGATTCGGTTGTTACATGGAAGATTTGATTGAAAACACCTCCGATTACGGTATTTACATCGTTGATAGAAGAATGAAGGCTGTTGATGAATCCATTGATCAATTGACCAACTATATGTTTGACTTTGCTGAAAAAACTCGTAGACAAAGAATTAATCAAAGAAACAGAACCGAAAGATTAAGTGATCTTTTGGATTGGAAACGTATGGGTTTGGAATATGTTAAGGCGAGACAATTATCTTTGAAGAGAGCATATCCTGATAAATTCAAGAATGGTGCTAATCCATTCAATAATCAAGCAAACCTTAAGTTAACTAGACCTTTAAGTGTCCCAGGATCTCCAAGAGGGAAGATTGGCTTGATGACTCCAGGTGATTTGGGATCTTTACAAGAGGCTCAAGAAAGTTTGGATACTGATGATTATGTTGGTTTCAAGTTGGGTGAGGATGACGAGGAAGCTAATGAAGGGGAAAGTTATCCTTTAACTTTGAGAGGTAATAGTGCTCCACCAGGAGATGCCAATTAAATGCAAGACTTTTCTTCTTGAAATCTTGAGATCTATCGCAGGATCCTGATAAAAGGAAGAATTGATCTTATCTAGAAGCTATTATATCTATTCCCCATCAGTATGTCTGTATATTGAAATGCAGACTATCAGATAATCGTTAAATTTGAATAGAGTACTTAGCACTAGCTTAAGCGTTTCAATAGTATATAAAGCTTTTTATAAGTCTTGAGTATACAAAGTCTTGAAGAATGCTTGAATTCTTAAGATTAATCGTGCATTTACGAGGATAGTGCTTGGGCGTATCCCTTGTACTTTAATATATTGTTTAAAAGATTAGCATCGAGAGGTGATTGTAGGGAAGATTAGCATCGAAGGTGATTGTAGGGAAGATTAGCATCGAAGGTGATTGTAGGGAAGATTAGCATCGAAGGTGATTGTAGGGAAGATTAGCATCGAGAGGTGATTGTAGGGAAGATTAGCATCGAGAGGTGATTGGTAGATTGGTAGGTACGCTGATTATTCATGCACTACCTCCGAAATCTATTGATTTGAAATTTATTAAGTATGTAACCGTTTCATGGTAGCCACTAAAATGCTCAAAATTCAACTTTTCAAAATTCACTCCTTACAAACCCAATCATACACCCCATCAAAGGTACCACATTTAAAAAGCCCCTGCATACAGAACGATCAAGTGTCAAGATAGACATATTTCATGATGCTAACGTAATCGACATTGAATTCATCCCCTCTCAAAGTCATAAGTATTAATCTTCACTAAATACCAATTATTGTTCTCTATCACCCCCTTATATCCATCATGTTGTTTATCGATATCTCGGGGCTTGACAACTTTTCACCCACGTCAAAGTGCAATCCACGGAATATTGCAGTTGATTACAATAGGGAGGTTCGACGGCTGAAGTTTCAAACCCGGTTCGTCTATCGTTATATAGATTGCATATTTCCATGGTCATTCCCCTTGCACTATTTCCTTTGGAAGTGTACATCCCTTCGAGCTCTTATTAAGGGGTTGTGAGGGATCAAAGTGCCTCTAACTACGCATATGAAATACTCATCTACTTCAACTCACTACTGTATACATGGGAAGTTAGCAATGAAGGAAATGCACTTAATGACTCCCTACATGGTGTGTATTAAAAATAGACATTGACAAGTACTATGGGCGACTTATAGACTAGACTAACTATAAACCATCACATTTATTAGAGGTACTATATATCTCCATAACAGTTCTCTATATCTCTATTACTGTACTGTATATCTCTATTACAAGATGTACTTTATATCTCTATTACATTAATACCTTGGCCTTAAGTGCCGTCATAATCCTTGATTCAACATTATCAAATCATACCTTGTTTTGCTGTGCTTTCATTTACTGCTTGCACCTCTTCCTTTTACTGCTCTTCCTTTTACTCTCTTCATTTTATAGCACTTCTTCTTTTAGTCCCCTCCTTACTCGTTCGCTTCCTTCTACATCATTATTAACCTCAATCCCTTCCACTGCGTGCCGTTGGTATTCGCTAAAAAAAACTACAACAAAAAACAACCAAGCCCTACAGTCCATCGTACAAGATGAGACGATTAAAGATTGGTATAAGACCTCAACTAATTATACTTGTATGTTTTTCGTCTTTGCTTTCATTATTAATCCTTGGGGTTGTAACGGCATTATATTATGCTAGTAATTTGGGAGAATTAAGAGCTGAGAGACTTCAAGTGATATCCCAGTTAAAAGGTACTCAAGTAAATCAAGCGCTACAGTACACTTATTACCAGATCTACTACCTAACAACCATAGATGTGGTTTCGGTACCTTTATCCGCTTATAAGGCTGGAAATGTTTCCCGAAGCGTGTTTAGTGATGCTCAATCAACCCTAGATAAATTCATCTCCTCATCAGAATTATTTGCACTGGCCAGATTATATAACCTAGATCTTGCTGTTGTTGCAGAAAGTTATAATAATGTCACTGCAATCTCTAGTTCAACTATGGATGCATTATATCCATTAACGGAAAATGCCACCATCCCTCCGGATTTGCAAGACTTAGATGCAAGTGGATATTATACGGGACCACTTCAAAATTCTTCGTCAATACCAGGGATAAATGGAGCTTATTTCTTGGGCTTGACCTTGCCTGTGTATGCCAATACATCGATTGTATTCCCAGAACCAACCTTAGCAGGATATATGACTGTGTTGGTTAGTGCATCGAACGTCCAAGCAGCCATCAGTGGCGCTAATGTAACATCAAATGGTACAACCTATGCAGATTTCCTGCAAGATTATAATATCATAGCGATACGACCGGTATACGGGGATCGCATAACAGGTGTAAATAATTTACTGTCGTCATCACATTCAACATTGCTACCCAATGGCCAAGACAGTGTGATCATCGGATTTGAAGCAGTGCTTCCTTCGGACCTTTCACTAATACCGAATACTTTCTATTCCATTAACGCTTCTTCGGCCGCAAGAGCTGCCCTTGCAGACATGTCAGGGTCAAATCAAAATGTACAAAATACCGTTGGTGCGCAAGTTGCAGTGGGATTCACAACCATCCAAATCGATCCACTGAAAACGTGGACCATTGTTATTGGACAGTCAAGACTGGTCTTCTTAGGTCCAGTGAAAAAATTAACTAATATCATTGTGGGTGTTATTATTGGTACCGGGGTATTTATGTGTTGTATAACCTTCCCATTGGCTGTTTATTATATAAAGCCAATCACCATCTTAAAGGAAGCAACAGAAAACATCACTCAGTCCAAAAAGAAAAAGTATAAGGAGCCACCACCACTGTACCCTGTGATCTCGAGTCATACGTGGTCGAATTATTTCCAAAGTAGTCATGATAGCAAGAATGATAGTGAAAAAAATAGTAAACATCAAGATAGTGATCGACATAGTAAACATCAAGATGGTGATCGACATAGTCGAAACACATCTTCAGGTAATACTGCGTCAATCAATACTTCTTTCCTGCCCAATCTTACTACTTTAAGTAAGCGGAATAGTGTAACTTCAGCAAGTACAGGTAATTCGTCCGGTTATGCAAGAGGTATAAGACTTCCAGGGAAAATTCCAAATTCAAAGAAATTCTTCAAAGATGAGTTAACAGAGTTAACGGATGCTTTCAATATCATGACTGATGAATTGGATAAGCAATACACTCATTTGGAAGATCGTGTAAAGGAAAGAACAAAACAATTGGAAGCTTCCAAAATTGAGGCCGAAGCTGCCAATGAAGCTAAAACAGTTTTCATTGCAAATATTTCTCATGAATTGAGAACCCCATTGAATGGGATTCTTGGAATGACTTCAATTGCCATGGATGAAGAGGACCCAGATAAGATTGGGGACTCATTGAAATTGATTCATAGATCCGGTGAATTGTTATTACACATCTTGACAGAGTTATTGACATATTCTAAGAACACTTTGAACAGATCCAAACTTGAAAAGTCCAATTTCCAAATCTTGGAGGTGGTATACCAAGTCAAATCCATTTTTGATAAGTTGGCAATGGATCAGAGGGTTAACTTTAAGATATTGTTGAAGCCAAATATCCTTAGGAAATTGATTTTGTATGGAGATTCCAATAGAATCATCCAAATTGTTATGAACTTGGTTTCCAATTCCCTTAAGTTCACTCCAGTCGATGGATCTGTAGATGTGCTGTTTAAACTCCTTGGAGAATATGACTTGGAGAGGTCTCAAGAAGATGATTTCAAAAAGGTGCATGTACTTAAGAGAACCACTTCAAAATTGAACAAAGACAATTTAGCTAAATTTTCTGGCGAAGACCTTCATGCTAAACCCGCTGGGAAACCCTCACCTTTTTACCCAAGTAAATATTATGCCACGAAAGCACAACCAGCAACTCCAGAAAATCCGAGAAGGAAATCGGAAGCAGGCTCGGTACATGACCAACAATGGAAGAAGCCGGTTTCAGTTGGTCAGACAAAACAACCTACAAATGGATCAAGTACCATTACACCTGGATCGGGACCAACCGCTCCGAGGTCAACCCCCACCTTCACACCAAATAGCGATATCCAAGCAAATGGCAAACCTAAACAACCGACAGTTTCGACATCTTCGGCTACTCATGGTATAACGGACGAGAATTATTCCACGGCATCTAGTATCGATGAAAAGAATGTCTCGGATGTTGTTGAAGTAGAGGATAATATGAGTATAACCACTCTTTCTACTGCAGAGTATGAAAACAAGATTTTCGAATCCCAGTTCCATCACCTTAAAGCATTGCCAAGTTTACCGAAAGACAGTCTTCCAGCACCACCTCGAAAAAGCGGTGAAGATAAACGTTCTATTTCGTCGGCTTCGTTGAGAAACCCATCTAGTAGATCCTTACCAATCCCACCTGAAGCACCTATGAACTCGTTACCACATCCTTCAATGATTCGAGCACAGAGTCTTTATCGCACTCCTGAAAAGCTCCAATATGCGACGAATATGGCTCAGAATGAGCTTGTTAAAAATAACAAGGCATATAGAATTAGGAACATGTACAAACCTAAAACGTGGGCTTTACAAGTTGAGGTTACTGATACGGGGCCTGGTATTAAACCAGCATTGCAAGAGAAGGTATTTGAGCCGTTTATACAAGGTGATCAAACCTTGTCTAGAAGTTACGGAGGTACTGGTTTGGGTTTGTCCATTTGTAGGCAATTAGCAACCATGATGAAGGGTACGTTAACCTTGAAATCAACTGTTGGAGAAGGTTCCACTTTCACATTCACGGTACCATTACCTCAAACTGGTGAGATTCTTGTTGGAGACGATGAAATGGCGGAATTCTGTGAAGATGAATTCAATGCTGGCTCTAGAATGAACAGAAAGGTTGAGTTTGTAATGGAAGAAGAAGAAATAGGACATGCAGTTTCAAGTGAGTCAGGTACTCCGGATACCGAGATGTCCAAGCAATCGTCCGTGTCACTGGGTCCTGATTTTGTAGTTCCAAGAAGTATCATTGAACCTGAGAAAGTGGTTCCATCAGTGCCTGCTTCTCCACGTAAGCCGAAGTTTAAATTAGATATGCCACCAAGAGCTGTATTATTTGAGAAACCTCATTTGGTAGCTCGCTCATCTACGGGTACTGCGAACTCCTCTAATGGAGGAGGGTCAAGTCCTCATAGCATTGATCCGGTGGATCTTAAGATTTTAGTAGCTGAAGACAATATGGTCAACCAAGAGGTTATCAAGAGGATGTTGAAATTGGAAGGGTTTACCAATTTATCGTTGGCATGCAATGGAGAAGAAGCCATAAATTATATCAAGGAAGGAATTGAGCTGGGTGAGAATTATGACCTTGTTTTTATGGATGTTCAAATGCCAAAGATTGACGGTTTGGAAGCAACGAAAATGATCAGGAGCTTGATGTTTGATGGGCCGATCATTGCTTTGACTGCCTTTGCGGATGAAAGTAACATGAAGGAATGTTTGAATTGTGGAATGACTGGATTTTTGGCCAAACCAATCAGGAGGACGAACTTGAGGAGGATTATTCTGGAATTTAGTCCTTTTGTTTTGGGTGAAATGGTTAGTACTCCACAGACGATGAGTGGTGATGAGAAGAGATTGGGTTATGGTGTGGAGAGGCTGACGCCTCCATAATTCATTACGAGGGGAGTTAGTGATGGAGGTTTCTAAATGAAATGAGAATTAGCTAAGTGAAGCAGTTAAAGTGAATTAGTCTAAGCTAAGGATTCTACAAGAGAAGTATAATAGGAATTCCCCGGGTAATAACGGAGGAGTCAAAGGAAAATGAATGGCTCAAAAGATGTAATAATAGTTCATAGAATAATTGAAAGTAATTTTAGAATAAGAATGTAGTAGCAATGAGCTGAGTAAACTGGAATGATTATTATAGGGCCAAGGAAAGTTTAGAGCTGTATTGATTAGCCAAGTGCTGGTTAACAAGGGCTTTTAAATTTTCGCAGCCAGCACCGCATGTTCACTAAGGATTGATCCTCCTTGAATTGGCGATGGGGATTTCTCCCCGGTATCGGCAACAATAACCTTGCAAGTCCTATAGTGCGGCTCTGATTGACTTGAATTCAGTCTTTGTACGAGAATAAATCATACTATTTGTGTCCAACTTCTAAAAGTCTCTCTATCCAACCCCATTTACTATTAAAGTGTTTTTAAGATGTTGCCTTTAATCTGTAGCTGTTTATTCACCTTACTCTTTAACAAAACTCCTACTACACGTTCATCTACCTTACTTCTTACAACCTCCACAATGGTGCGGACGTGTGGTTACCAAATTAACTTGAGCCAAATAATGGTGTGGCATACTACTTCCCCAGCACACAAGACTGATTTCCATCCGTAACTTTAGTGTGTGTGACTCCGAATACCATCGGATATATATATAAAGTTGTTGGAGAATGTATGGTCACTTGAAGAGAAAGAATTCAAACAAGCCCATGGAAGAATTAGAACACGGTTATCAGTTAAGTTTAAAGGGACTTTTTGTAGGAGGGACATTATTGGCCGTCTTGATATGGGGCAGTTCAGTGTTGGTGAGTTCCATCACCAACTTCCAGAATAGGAAACTCAGCAGTGATATTTATTTCAAGGACTCTCAAGTGGGCGGTAACTCTTATCTGGTAGGTAGAAACGTTGACTTTGGTGGTAAGATCCAACTTGACTTTGAGCCTGTTAGAAATGAAGACTTTGTTCCAGACAGAAAGTCTTTGCAGTGGATTAAGGAAGCTGAGAGTATTACCAATGATAAGGGAACTTATCTTTTAAAAGAGACTGATCCTGAAGATAAAGAAAAGGTTAGGTATGTTATTAAATCCATTGTACAAGATGAATATGAGTACACTTTATACGATGGCAAGAGTTTCAAATATGAAGATAAAGAATACGAAATCAAAGACTTATTTGCATCGCCTGATTTAAAGAAGGCGCTCCTTAGAACGGATGTTACTTCCAATTGGAGATGGTCCAAGTTTGCTGTGTATTGGTTATTGGATGTTCTGACTGGAGAAATTAACCCTGTGTTAGATACCACCACCAAGTTTGGAGCTATTAGTTGGTCACCGACTTCCGAGAATATTGCCTATATTCTTGAAAATAACATCTTCATTAAGAATTTGGTCGAGGGAACCACGATTCAAGTTACTTTCGATGGTGGTGACCAGGTTTTCAATGGTAGACCAGATTGGGTTTATGAAGAAGAAGTATTTTCTGGCGATTTGGTTTTATGGTGGTCTCATCAAGGTGATAAGATTGCTTACTTGAAGTTGGATGATACCAATGTACCTGAATATCCCCTCCAATACTTTGCTGACGAAGATTATACCGAATATCCAAAACAAACCAAAATTAAGTATCCAAAAGCTGGCTATAACAATCCAAACGTTAATGTCGCATTGTATGATTTGACCACCAAGGAAAAGGAAATTATCTTGGATTTCAAATCAGAAAAGATTCCAATTGAAAATAGAGTTATTACCGATGTTCAATGGTTTAACCAATCTTTGCTTGTGAAAGCAACCAACAGAGCAAGTACACTCCTTGAAACATATCTCTTGGAAGGAGGATCCGAAGCTCAATTATTGAGAACCACTTCATTTGAAGATGGATGGTTCGAAGTGAAACAAAACAGTTTCTACATCCCTCAAGATATTGCACTTGGGCGTGAACACGATGGTTATGTTGATACGGTGTTTGTTGATGGATATATCCATTTGGGTTATTTTTCACCAGCCAACAACCCCACTCCAAAAATCTTAACTAAAGGTAACTATGAGATTGCTTCAATAAGTGCCGTTAATCTCAACACCAATGAAGTTTACTTTTCAAGCTCGATTCTTTCTCCGATTGACAGAAGCTTGCAATCGGTGAATTTGCTCACAAAGGAAATTAAAGACATTTCAAAAGGTCCTGGTGTTTTCTCTGGTTCGTATTCTTCTGGTTCAAGATATTTGTTATTGACATACAATGGTCCTGAAATTCCTTACCAAGATTTGATTGACTTGAAAGAAAGCAAAGTTATCAAGACATTGGAGAAGAATGATAAATTGAAGACTACTTTGAGTAAGTATGCAATTCCAAAGAAAACTTATCAAATCATTGAATTTAAAGATGAAGATGGAAATCTTCTCAAAGCTACATCTTCAGAAACATTACCATTGAACTTTGATTCCAAGAGAAAGTACCCTGTATTATTTTTTGTTTATGGAGGTCCAAACTCCCAACTTGTAAGCAAAGCTTTTAGTGTTGGGTTTGACCAGGTTGTTGCATCTCAATTGGATGCAATTGTGGTTACTGTCGATGGTAGAGGTACTGCTTTTAACTCCTTGAACTCGAAGTTGGGGTCGAAGTATAAATACATTGTCCGTGACAACTTGGGAAACCATGAAGCCAAAGATCAAATTGCAGCTGCGAAGGTGTATGCTAAGAAACCGTATGTGGATGAACTGAGAATCGCCATTTGGGGTTGGTCGTATGGTGGATACTTAACCTTGAAGACATTGGAAACCGATGTTGATGATAGTGTGTTTTCTTTTGGGGTTGCAATTGCTCCTGTTACTAACTGGAAGTTGTATGATTCCATTTACACCGAAAGGTACATGCGTACTCCAAAGGAGAATGAAGATGGTTATAAAGAATCATCTGTACACAAGGCGGACAATTTCAAGCATGTAAAGAAATTCTTCATTGGTCATGGAAGTGGTGATGATAATGTGCATTTCCAAAACACCTTACAATTACTTGATAAATTTAACCAAGCAAGTGTGGAGAACTTTGAACTTATGGTATTCCCGGATAGTGATCATGCGATAAAGTATCACAATGGAAATGTTGTTGTATATGATAGAATCTTAGACTTTTTTAAGAGGGCTTTCGGTGGGGAGTTTAAGTAAAGTCGAAGAGATGATAGACTTATGATGGTGCAGACAATGTCCGGAACGAACGGTGACAAAACATTCGAATTAGATTCGACTATTGATTTAGGGTAATAATGTATTAATAAAGAAAGATTTGTAATTGAATTGTAGTGATTACCAAGACATTTGATCCAAGTACAGCTCAATAGACAAGAAGTTGTTGCCTAATGTTTTTAAGTGTTTATTGACCTTCATGAGTGACTCCAACTTCACGTTAAAATGAGCAATTTTTTTAATTTTGCAGCCATTTTTACAAAAGTTGAAGTGAACATAATTAGAGAGGTATCGAATAGATACACAAATAACTAGGGAGGTTTACACACTAGTTGACAGAGGGATTTATGTACACTAGTAGAAAAGAGGGGTTTATGTGCACTTCGTGAAACGGGTTTATTTACCCTTCAACGGGTTCACGTACACTTTAACAAAGGGATTTATAAAAACACTTTAACAAAGGGATTTATGTACACTTCAGTGGAATTTGCAAAACACTCCAGCTTAAAACGATGGATAACTTGAAATATTAGGTCTCTTGGAATATTAATAAGAAATTGGAAATATAGAGTCTAACTGGAAGCTTCCAAGGCTCAATGCTGCCATTTGATATACCTAGGCTAACTTGGCACTCGCCTGCTATATTCTGATTTTCGTGTCCCTACCACCAACGTGATCAATTTCTTTTCCGCGATGATCAAAAATTTTTCAATATATAAAGAACCCGTTTGCACAAAAAAACTCTTTCATCACACAACTGTAAAATGATTATCTACACCGACGTTATCTCTGGGGACGAATTATTATCCGACGCTTACGAAATTAAGGAAGTTAACGGAGCCGTTTACGAAGCCGAATGTGCTTTGATCACTGTCAGTGATGGTGGTGATGTTGACATTGGAGCCAATGCTTCAGCTGAAGAAGCTACCGAAGAATTGGAAGAAGGTCAACAACAAGTCAACAACGTTGTTTACTCTTTCAGATTACAACAAACCAGTTTCGACAAGAAATCTTTCTTGACTTACATCAAAGGTTACATGAAGAGAGTCAAGGCTCATTTGGCTGAAAAGAACCCAGAAGGAATTGAAGCCTTCGAAAAGGGTGCCACTGCCTACGTCAAGAAGGTTGTTGGATCCTTCTCTGAATGGGACTTCTACACTGGTGAATCAATGGACCCAGATGGAATGATTGTCTTATTGAACTTCAGAGAAGATGGTACTACTCCATTCGTTGCTATTTGGAAGCATGGTGTTACTGCTCAAAAGGTTTAAGCATACACTGTCAACATCTTTCAACTCAATGCTTGGATTCAGGTTAACTACAACCCGGAGTTACGCATTCCATTGGTCAGGTATAAGTACCTGCTCAAGTAATATTTAGTTCTAATAATATTCAATAGAGTCATTTATGCGAACATACATGTAGTAGAGGTATTTCAACACCTTACAATTTTCATTGAGATGAACCTAAACGAGTATTGATATTGAAACGCATGTGAAAATAATGAATTCGTTATCCTCCTGTAGAAGGTTGAGATATACCATCTTCAAGTACTCTTCTCTTCATCATTGCCAACTTTAAATTGAAACTTTAATAACTTCACAATAACGTTCTTCAACGCTTCTCGAAGTCTTGCACTTGGTACCTCTATCTCTTTCATCCTACGTGGTGTGCAGATAAATTGGGTGCAAAAATTCCAGATACTATGGTTTACTCATGAGCATTTCTGTTATGCTCTATCCTAACTAGAATCACTTCCAGCATGGCATTCATTGTTGCAAATTAGTAACCTTCATTTAGACTATTTACTGCCAGTCACCATCACGACCGCTTCCTAATACACAAACTAACATTCTCCAAAGTTATCTCCCTCCCTGTGTAACAAAACATTTCCACATCATAATCAGGAAGTAACAACTTCAAGGCATGTACTCTACTTTCATCTACAAGTCTTCTTGCCATGAACCCAATTTCTTCTCTCTCCTCATAAGATCTTCCGGAAATATGATTCTGAGGTTCATTGGTGGAAGTATCCTTCTTACCACAAACAGCCCATGAAACCATCTTTTTTAGTACATAGAAAGATTCCACATCTGGAAACCCTCTTTCAGATAAGTATTCCCTTGATTGTGGTAATAATTGATCATACAGACATGCATGTCTGCAACACATTGCAATCAATAACCCTGTAAGCTTATCATTCTGGAATACAGAAGAGTTAAGCAAACACTTCAATGTGAGATCAGTCGCAGCACCACATAGGTGCTTACTTATGCAAACTATTTTCTTTGATGTTCCAATGAATTTGTCTAAATTTAGATCTTTAATATCTATCTTACTTCTTTGCATTGTCGGAATGATATTATAGTTTTGACATTCTGCAAATAATTTTGCATCCAACTTCATTCTGTTCACGCCTCTATCTATTAGTGCGTAACCGTATGTAGGATGTGAAGGGATGATTGGATTTGAGGAAGTGGTTGAACTGCCAGAAATTAATATTTGTTTTGAAGTGCTGTCTGTCAGTACCTTGAAACTACTATCATCTTGTTTTTGCTGGGTTATTTCATCTTTCAAATTCATTTCCAGGTCCTTGCCTTCTTTCCCTTTTTCTATTTTGATTCCTCCTCCATTTTCCACTTCCTTTTCTCCTCCTGTCTTTGCATTGAAATCTGATAAAACACAGACATTAACAAACTTAGACAACTCAGCTTTACCAGAACCAAATTCAACATAGAAGTTTTCCAATCCCAACATACCATTTTCCTTCAAATGTCCTATTAGCAGAGATTGCTGGATGATATGTTTATGATTTTGCAACATTTCAAGTTGAGGATTCAAGGCTGGGTGTTGAGATGATCTCATCTCTAACGGTTGGTAAAGAAATTTCTTTAGTACTGGAATGTATTTTATATATAATTCCTTATCATTGTAGTTTGGACTTGATTGGATTGGTTTAAAAGAAGCTTCAATTTTTAATCGTACATTCATATCCTTTTGGAACCAAGGATCTTTAGATTCTTTTGGGTTTGCATTGCATTTTTTGATATGACTCTTAAGATCCTTCAACCAGATAGTATGTTTATTATCCAATGGGCATGGAATTCTGGTATTTAGCTCCACCTTAGGGCAGTTAGGGTCGGCATTTGTTTCCTGATCTAATCCAATATGCTCCAGACAAAACCTTTGATTCAATTGTCTTTCCATAGAACATTTCCTACGTTTCTGTACAAGATAAAATTCACAATGCTTTCCATCATCAATTCTTCTTTTCTTTGTCATAGTTGTATTAGCAGAAAGGTTGATCAGATGAGGATGACCAGATGAAGGTTGATCAAACGAAGGTTGATCAGATGAGGATGACCAGATGAAGTTTGACCAGATATGACCAAATAAAGAATGTAACCAGATACAAGTCAAATCTCAAGGTCGTCTAAAGGAAATATTCGTAGCAGGGAGTGTATGAACACTTGAAGTTTCACGTTCCGGTATATTCTCAATACGTTGTAGTACCCTCACAGTGTGGATCAAAAAACCGCGATGAGCATCCACCAAATAAAAGCTACCATGAAGAAGAACAACGAATTATGGAAGCTTGATCTACTTGAAGCAAAGTATTTGAACTATCATGCTAGATACGCCACAACAAAGAAGTTATTGACTGCCAGAAATGATGAAAAGTTGTGGAAAAGATTACCTTCAACTGAAGAAGAAGCTATACCTGTAATATTACAATTGAAGTCTGAATTATTCTTAAAGAAGACTCATGGTTCTTATAAGAAATTAGATAAAGAAGTATCGAAGATAGTGAAACTGGAAACCAAGCCTGAAGTGGTGGAATTCTTTTCAAATCAAGAAAATGTCCTGATACTTCTTAAATCAAGAATAGTCAAATCACTCATATCTTCCATTCTTACAACTAAAGAATTGAAATCTTCTCCACCAGCATACATATCTGAAGAGTATCAATCCGGAGTTGTGGATAAGCAGAATATAATAAATCCAAGTCACTTTTTCATAAATCATTGTCAAAACAATAAGGTATTGAATGGGTTTATTTCCAACCTATGGAATAACAAAGTTATTAAAGCATTAATAGGAGAGATTGAATGGTCCTTTAAAACAGTTAGAGGAAATGTTTCAAGAGAAGAAAAACTCGCAAGGAAAGTAGTCACTGGAAAGAAACCTCCTACTAAACCTGGTCAAAATATAGACTCTGGGTCAGATGAAAGCGATGATGATAAATTCGCAGAATATGATAATCTTGTAGGTGGGTCTGATGATGAAGTAAATGAGCTTCTTGAAGATGGTGCTGATGATTCAGATACGTCGGTAGCTTCTCATGATAGTTTCTTCAATGAAGATATGCCTAAGAATGTGAAGTCAAAGCTGATACCATTGGAGAAGTCAAAGCTTACACCATTGGAGAAGTCAAAGCTTACACCATTGGAGAAGTCAAAGCTTACACCATTGGAGAAGTCAAAGCTTACACAATTGGAAAAGTCAAAAGTTAAATCGAAACATGTATTACCGGAGTTGGCTAGTGGTTATTATTCTGGTGGTTCTGAGGATGAAGATGATTTCGACCCAGAAGCAGATGAAGTAGTCAAAGAAGTAACCAAAGTCCGTAAGAATAGAAGAGGTCAAAGAGCAAGACAACAAATCTGGGAGAAGAAATTCGGTTCCGGTGCTAAGCATGTTCAAGAATCTCACGCTAAAGAACAAAGCGAGAGAGAACAAAGAAGAATCGATTATGAAGAAAGAGTTAGAAAGAGAGAGTTAAAGGCATCGGGTGGTGTTTCCAACGCTTCAAGCTCCAATGTTATACCTTTGGGTGATAGAGTGAGTACCGGAGGAATTGGGGAATCATTCGTATCAACAGCGGTTGCGCCACCTGCGGAGAAGCCAATGCATCCATCATGGCTAGCCAAAAAGGTTGCAGAAGAGAAGGAAAAGAATGTCAAATTCGCTGGGAAGAAGATTACTTTTGACTAATAGTATGTTTTTGCTCGTCGCTAGCATTCAAGCTAATCTCAGTAAAGCTCACAAGCTCACAAGCTCAGTAAAGCTCACAAGCTCACAAGCTCAGTAAAGCTCACAAGCTCACAAGCTCAGTAAAGCTCACAAGCTCACAAGCTCAGTACTGACACAAGCTCGCTACGCTCGCTTGCTCTGGGTTGCTGAAAACCAAGCATCATAATGCCTTTGAGGTAAAGACCTTCAATCATTTGATCAAAACCATTCATCATATCGGTTTCACATATAACTGATATAATGATCAAGTGAATAGGCTACTTGTCCTATCGGGATTTTGCAACCAACTGAAATTGATACAACTTCTATAATTAAATTAAAATACCCAATTGGGTCCTGTACATTTGTAAGATTAGACCACAGAAGTAAGAGAGAGCTTTCAAATTGAGCAAAGCCTGTTCAGATGGAACCCATTTTGAAAAATGTACCAAAAACTGAAGAATGGCTACAAAATAAGGCTCAACTACAATTCATGGAATATTATTATGATATTTTAAAAAATAGCCTCACCTCAGTAGAAAACAACCTCACACGTCAGTAGCAGATATGAATCTTACAACCAACCTTTTTATAACTCACAAATATCCACAATGCTTTCATAAGCTTGGTAATTGAGATCTTCTTGTACAAACCGTGAATATACAGAATATCAGAGATAGGAGCTGTGTGGGTTACATTGAAAATATTATTTCCGTATCCCATAATCTCGAAGTAAAACTATATTATTATTGCCATTGAAGTCAAAGTATATTTTACGTCAGTATCATCCCATTGAAGTCAAAGTATATTTCAGTAACATCCCATTGAACTCAAGTATATTTCATTCCCATATCATCCCATTGAAGTAAGCTGCCAAAGATACTTAGATCTTCCCATAATCAATCTTAAAATTTGCTAACAAATCCTCCTCCTCAACCTCTTCACATGCAATCGGACTAACCACTTCAAAATGATAATGACATTTAGTGGCCTCACTAACAGACAAGATTCTGTTTGTGCTGCCACAAATCAATTCCACCACTGCTGATCTATGAGGACCATTCCAACATTTTGCACCATTTACAAAATGTAATTTTCCATCTTGGTATTTTTCATAAGTCCCAATGAGGATTTTATCTTGATATATTGACTTGAGGAAACCCAATTCATATGAATACTCGCCAATTTTTGTGTTGACCCAAGACTTGGAAACTGATCTGAGAATGTCATTTTCTCCAAAATCACTATTCAAATCATTATTGTAAATAATAACTTCAGATTTAAGAGCTTCAATATTTTCATCAAGATCTTCGTTAGTCTCTTGTATAACTTCTTGAGGGAAGTATTGCTGGTAAATGTTATTAAAGTACGAACCAATTGAAGGAGCTGAAGTTCTTTTAAATGCCTTTACAGATTCAAGTAGGGAACCAGTATCAACTTCAGGTTCTTCTTTACGATTGGAAATGTAATCTTGGAAAGAATTCACCGACTCTTTGACTGCAAGATCATTAAAATTTGGATTGTATTTGTTGATGAGTTTCATTAGGATTTCTTCCAACTGGAGAATTTTCTTGGATTCCAGGGCCAGCTTCTCTTTGAATTGAGTTATAACCCTTTGTAAATCATTTGAAAGTTCAATCCCCGAGTTATCTTCTTCTTGGGTAACACTAGTAGTACCCCTGCCACTCAATTCCTTTTCCTTAATTTCTATCTCTTTATGAACTCTCATCAAGTTTGATTCAACAATTGATCTTAACTTTGCCGCTTGTTCAATATAACTTTGCTTAATTTTCAAAGACTTCTGGATCTCCTCCAAAACAGTCTTCTTGTACTTTTCATATTGAGAATGAATTTCACCACACTTATCAGGGCAGAGCCCAGAGATATACTCGTCTGAACCATCACAACATATGTCATAGTCACAAACTCCATCGTTGAGTTTAAAATTCTCTATGTAACTTGGAAAATGTCCAACGTTAGCGCAGTACGACTTTTGGTCTGCCAATTGACAAGCATTTGTAGCTGGTTCGTCAGAACCATCAGGACAATCACAGAAATCATCATTGATCTGGTCATACCTCAAAATTATGCTAGGATCACTCAAGCAGTGCCATTTACCATTGAGGTCTGGTTCATATAAATGTTGATCCTCTGGAGATACTCCTCGGATAGCTTGAATGACTACAAGTAGATTGAATATAACCCCTATCAACCGAATCATACTGAAAAATGAGGTACCGCACCCGCTCTCAAGGTCCGGCTTATTGGTCCGGCTTATGTAATATTTGTTAGGCTCTGATTTGTGGTACACCCAATTATAACAATACTGCTTCCTAGGAAGGGTAGTTGGTGATATAATTTTATAATTGGTATTGATTCACCCGCTTGAGATATTGAAGACCTTGGTAGTAGTGATATTCTGAAATTCCAGTTAAGCTGTTTCCACTTGCCAATTAAGCAAACTTTTGAGGTGATCATACGGCCATTGAAGTTCTAAATTTTGAACAATTTCTTCAGTTTTACAGATTGTTCAGTTTTACAGATACTTCAGTTTTACAATCACTTCAATTTTACAGATACTTCAATTTGACAGATACTTCAATTTTAAAGATTTCCCAAATTTTGTTTGGCAGTTATTCATCTTATGGAAGTAACTAAATTCAAACGGCTTATCAGGCCTCTACTACTGAAAATCCATAACCTAAATAAACTAAACTCATCCACAAATCTACTAAGATATTCCTACAGTTCAGAAACGGTTCCAATCTATGATAGCTTGCAAAGACTAGAACAGCTTAAGAACAATATTACTAGTGAGCTTTACCAGAATTACATTGAAATCTTTCAAATCTTCAAGAGCATTATTACGAAGATACTTGAGCTCCTGGATGAGCAAGTTCAAATGAAATTGTCAACCATATGTTGCTATAAACTTGGTAAGACGGTTGTGTTATCCACGAAGAGTAGCTTTTACAAGTTGAATCAAATCAAGTTGTTTGACCCAGGGACCATTCCACCTGAATTGAAGAGATTTGATGATTTATTAGATGATATAGATGATTGGTTTAATATCAAGGAGATGAGTAGTGAACATAAGTTGAATATCTTTATTGGATATTTGATCCATTTACTCACCATACATCTGAATCTGGTTTTATACTTATTGTTGCCTGTTCTTGTACACTGGTGTTGGGAACAATTTAAGAAGGTGGGCAACAGACTCCTTCATTCGATATACTCAACGTTATTCCATGAATATTGGAACTTTGGTAAAGCTTATTGTGGAGAAGAGATATTACTGTTGATACTGATCCAAGATAATAGTAAAATCTTTTGGCACCTCTTGGAAGCAGGATATTGGAAAGAATTTATAACCACGTTTGGAATGGACTATAATAAGTTAATATTGAAGAGTTTACCAATGGGAGATCTTAATAACGTTTCAAAAAAGTGTTTATATGAACTTATGACTGTAAATCTGCAACACCCAATGTTAAACAATGTATTGATGTATTTGGTCACCAAGATTATCATCGATGGTAGGAACGATATTTCAAATTGCTCCACTACTTTAGAACTGATTACTTGTATAAAGAATTCACTCGATGATTTGAAATCATTCATAAGGTTGTGGCTATCTTTCAAATCAAATATGATATACAATTCTTTGTATCAGGGTAATGAGGAAATCTTTGAAGGTGTGGAGAAATTTGCCGTTTATTTAAGAAAGAAGGTTAAGAGAATTGTTGGACAGAAGGATAAAAACCAAAGAATAGATAAAAGTCTATCTAATAAAGAACCAACTAGTCGTAAAACAAAAAGACAAGAATCCTATCTCATGGAAAGATTCAATGAAAAATCTGAGACGACAGTAACAGTCGAAATTCACCAGGATAACGCAAATATACTAGCAGTTCAATTAGATGATTTCATAATTGCCATCTCCATATTGAAGGCATATTTCTTGGATTTAGATGATCCTATTACTTATAAGGAATCCATTAGTGAAGTGTTAATTGAATTACAAAGCAATGAAATCGTCTTTGATGACTTTGATGAATTTGTTTCCTGGCTTTATCCTAAAAATTTGAGGCTAGCGGAGGAGTGTTGGGCGAATATAGAGAATCGCCAGCTTCGGGATTTTGAATGAGTCAAGCACTGATCAGAGATGAACCATCCTGCTTATGAATATATTTCAGCAGGTTTTATCTTGTAGAATGTAGTCATATAAAACGAAATAATTTGATATAGGATGACTCAATTGATTGGATACAAGATTTTAGAAAGAAAGATTTGTAGAGGGATTTTGACTATCTTTTGCACCCACTTCAGTTTCTTTACAAGGGAAGATAATTAAAGACAGACAATTGAAGACAGCTTCCAATTACAAATCACGCTACACTCCAAAGACAATACGTCATCTACTATTCTTGTTTACTAATCTAATATATTTAATCACGCCAATAACGAGTATAGTGAGGAGGCGGCAAACCACCACGAAAGTAGCGGATTGCTTCATGAGATGTTACCTGAACAAGCACCTGTCTATACTACTCTTATTGGGGAACTTGAATCTAGATTCATTGAAGTAGGAATTTGAACTTCTATAGAACCACTGCATTAATACAAGCTTCCTAGCATATTTCTCATGGGTGACAAATCTAGTTGATTTTAGATAAATTTCTTAGATAGAGGGAGTTAGCGGAAGGTTCTGGCACGCTGTACACAGATATAGAATTCTGGCGTACTATCACTCTTAAGCCAATGTTGCTCTAACACTCTTATTGGTTACCCAGTGTTGCACTAACACTCTTATTGGTCAGTGCTGCATTAATACTTCTATTGGTTACACGCCACTTACCGAGTGTTGCACTAGACCTTGTTCACACCACTTAGTGATTCACACCTTATGCCAGTTCACTTATCAATGAAGATATCCCCATCAATCCCAACAACCCAAATTTGAAATAAACATTCTCACTAATCAAGATCGTTATATATCCAACAAATGGAACGTATGCTTTTACCGTACCCACAATATCATCTTTTTGATTTAAATATGGTTGTTTCCTAGCATATAATCCCAAATCATCTACGGGATTGTTATCACCTTTTGTCAACAACAACTGCTTTTCTGAATTGTGGTGTTCTCTTAAAACTCTATGAACAATTGGGATTGATTTACCTTTGATTTCATAAACTACCACATCACCAACATGGGTTTTGGTATTCCTATTCCATAAGAAAAGCACGTCACCTCTTTGAAACGCAGGTTCCATAGAACCAGATAATACAACAACTATTGGGGAATGTGAATTGGCTACAACTGATAAGGTCTTCCAAAGTATGAACGCGGAAGAAAACACATATGCAAGCGTGAGGAATTGGGTTAGTTGTTGGCGAAGGTTCATGTTATGTGTTTAGTTACTATCGGACACCAAACTTTGTTTTTGGTGTGTGCGTGCGAGCACCGAAAGGAGGGTGAGTTTGATAGACAATCTAGGTTGTGTCAGGTTGATATTATAGACAATCTAAGATATGATTTGACTTCTAAATAGAGTTGTATGCGTTGAAATGAATGTTTCTGTGAGTGTAAGGCTAAAGACTCAAGTATACTGTATATATGAACATATTTTGAAAATCTATGAAGACAATGTATTGACCAACATGTATGGTGTGATAGAAAGGAAATTAAAATGAAGATTAAGCTATTGTAGAGAAGAATAAAAGCAAACGCAACAAAATCCCCTTCCTCCATTCTGCAAAATCATCTTAAATATACTCCCAGAAGTGACAATTTACTCTTAAGCTTGGTCCTACGTCAAGCTCAAAGTCAACATTATCACATTTAATTTTCCAGCCTTTTGCTAGTTTACTGTTTAAGAAGAAGTGATAAACTGTTGAAAATTACATCCAATATTACAAAAGCCATCCAGCAACAGTATTGCCTAGGTACTTAACAATTTGCATCTCTATGAAAATATCGCATCATTTCTGTCCTCTCTGGAGACTTCAGCTATACCAATCCTCAACGGTTAGCTCAATGCCCAAACTCCACTTTAAGACCTTACATCGTCCAACTACCATGCATAGGAATCATTGCATACCTTTGGGTGCAAAATCAAGAAATTTCCAAAATACTAGGAATTGCAAAACAATGTCCAACAGCATTTACACTCCCTACATAAACACTTCTGCAAAATCAACACCCTTAACGTACTTCCGATAACCCAACACATTCACACACAGGTTTATGGGAATAGTGCTTTGCGTCTTTGTGTCATACATTTAGATGGAACAAAATCGTATTACCCCAGTCACGTGCCATGCGCCACCTAAAGATGGACAATTTCTTTTGGGGATTGATTCCGATGAGTTTGGAGGCGTTTTTGAAACGAAGTCGAGGGAGGCTTGTAAGTGAATGATTTCTTTCGGGTTGTTGCGGTTGGGTGTTTGCCAAGATGGATTTTGGGCGGTAGAAATAGAGGTTTCCCTTGACCCCCGTTCTTGTTACGGAGCACCGCATCACAAGGGAATTTTTTTAAATCCCTCGAGCAAGGTTACCTGCAGGACGCCCTCTTATACAAATTTTCTTGATCTTGTTTAGGATTCAGTGCAACTATGAATCCATCAGTTCCTGTTGTGACCTCTCAACTTCCCAGAGTTCCGTCTGAACCTTCTAGGATCACTACCTCAAATCCAGTCTCTCCCAAGAAGGAGAGCAAAGAGATAGATAAAGCAAATGATTCACATCCACTGATCCATCAAACGATTGGTAGACCACATGGACAATCCGTCTCATTTATTGATTTGGAGAATCTGGATAGAGCTAGAAGGTTTACGATCTCAGCATATCCATCTGCTGCCAATGTGACTGAAAAAGGAGGAGTTGCTCATCAAAGTTCCACATCGATTTATCAGTCAAATACCTCGGTGCCACCTTCAAGAAAAGCCTCATTACGTGGAGGACCCGCTAGAGATGGTGATGCGTTAACATTCATGGTCAATACCAAAATGCTTGGTTCCGGTCCTACTTCAAGAGTAACGTCTCCCCTTTCGCCAACAAGTCATGAGCCGGCTTCGAAAGTTGCCGTGGATAGGTTACATGATATGCGTAGTACTTTACATCCATGCGAAACCAAACAAGGGCAAACAATTAGTATTAGTGCCAAACATAAGAAGTCCAATAAAACAGTGGTGGCTTCTCCTGTCGGACCTCCTGTTCCCTTCCAACAATACCTAACGAAAGAAGATGATGGGAAATTCCATATTTTATTGGCATGTACTGGATCTGTGGCGACCTTGAAAATGCCATTGATTATAGACAAATTATTCCAAATCTATGGTACCTCGAAGATTTCAATTCAATTGATCTTGACCAAATCATCGGGCCATTTCTTAAAAGGTCTTAAGATCCATAATGATGTCAAAATTTGGAGAGATGATGATGAATGGGCCAATTTCAACTTCATTGAATCTGCCAATTCAATATTAAACTCCACCTCGTTCCTTAATCCTGAGTCTCTGAATAAAAGACTACCTAAGAATCCTTTTGACAAAATGATCTTACATAATGAATTGAGAAGGTGGGCAGATATAATGTTGATAGCTCCCTTATCTGCTAATACATTGGCGAAAATCTCAAATGGGATTGCAGATAACTTACTTACTTCTATTATCAGGTCTTGGGGTCCTACAAATGGTACTTCTGCCGCTATCGTCAAAAAACCCATCTTGGTTGCCCCAGCAATGAATACTTTCATGTACACTCATCCAATAACAGCAAGACAATTGGCTTTATTATCTTCCAATGAAGATGGTTTCGGTATTGAGGTATTGAAACCCGTGGAAAAGGTTCTTGTGTGTGGTGATATTGGAATGGGTGGTATGAGAGAATGGAGTGATATAGTGGATATACTTAGAAGAAGAATAGGTATGTTGAAAGCTGAAAAGGCTGCAGAAGAGGAAGAAGAAGATGAAGATGAAGATGAAGATGAAGATGCAGAAGCAGGTTCAGATGGATCCGACGATGATGATGGGTCTGATGACGACGATGATGATTCTGATTTGGAAGAAGAAGCAGAAGCAGAAGAAGAGCTTGTAAAAAAAGATTCGGAAGAAATGATTTTTGATATCACAGAAGATGGCGATGACGACGGACTGGTTCAATCGGTTGGAAGAGAGTTTAATTATGATTATGGAAAGGCTCGATAACTGGGTCAGGAGAGTTCAATTATGATTGCAAAGGCTCAATGGGTCATTGGAAGAGGGTTGAATTATGATTGCATAGGCTGGTCAAAGGTCAGGGGAATGTTTTGAATTCCACTTCAGTTGGACATGATGCTTATTGTGGGTTTAGACTATACTCCACAACCATACACTGGATACTGAATGTCAATCATGTACCAACCGTTATCTGCGTTCGCTAAATTGGTACAAGTCGAAGCCAATTAAAACCTTGACTGCCATAATATTCCCATCTCTAGCTATAATTTGGAAAATGAATTAATTCAAAAGGTCTCGCTAACATCTCGTTCACGGGCGAAATCATTACACATCTAATATACCCTCTACACTAATTAATATTTCGTATGATAATACGTCATAAAATGCTCCTAATACAGTGTGAACACCTTGTAGAATATTTAGTAGAACAATGTGAAGCCACTAGATCAGATTGGTCCAATGCAAGATACGCGCGGAAAATGTGTCAGAAGGCACCATTAGGGAGAGAGTGCAGTAGGCGGGGCGTGTTCAGTAGCGAGCGCTGGAGTTGACTCAGCCTCGATAGCGTGTGATGTGACCAATGCAACCATGTGTTTCTCCCTTCACCCTACATTGGTACAACCGATTACGTGATTCACTGGACGCCCTATGATTTAATTTTAGAAAATTGGGGTTAGCATGCCGTGCAATGCAAACGCGGAAGAATGTAGTCACGACATGTTCCAAAGTTTAAGTATCGTCTGTTTGAATTGGTCAAGGCTTTACTTAACGTTTAGACGGTTCGGATTGACGAGTGTTGTGATTTTTGATACTTACAACGGAAACCTGCGTACAATTGTGTCTGAATTGAATACAGGAACTGGATACATTGTGATACAATGAAAGTTGATATAAACACTTCTGGCTGATGTTTATAGAAAATAATTGGGTTATACCTTCTTACTACTTTTTTGGAGAGTAGTATATAATCAATGATTTCCTTGAGTGAACGTAATCTTGTTACAATGCATTCTACAAATGACTTACAAACATACTCTTATAAAGTTATTTTTGCTTATACCACCCATACATTGAAGCAATTATGATAAAGTAGCAATTCATTCAATGTAGTTGTGGTATAATATACTATTCATGAGACCATTATAATCATTCTAAATCGTTGAAAGTTTACTTCCTTTACCATATTCATCCTTAACAATCATGCCAAATTCCAGAACAAACTCCAAATGTTGCCCATTCTGTTCCTCTATAAACGCAACTAAATCACCTTCACTTGTCAAAATGTCTTTGACTCTTTTCTGGTTCTTCAAATATTGAACAACAGTCAAACTGTATAATAAGGAATCCACCAAATCATCCAATTTTTCCCTCCCATCTTCTATTCTTAGTTTCCCCAAGATCAATCTTGTTAATTCTATATCTTTCAAACCTATGAATTCATCTACCGATGTGAACCCAGGTAGTGAAAACAATTGTTTATTCTTTATGAAATTCAAAAACAATTGAAGTCTGAAAGATTTTGAATTCTTCCGTTTCATTTCTGATTTATCAAAATATCGATTTATCCATAAGGAAGCCATTCTAGTAGCACTCATTGGCCATACCAATGATTTTGTTTGAAGATAGAGGGTATTCTGAAGGATATTTTCAAAAGTGTAATTTAATAATACTGTTGGTAAAACTCCAGAACCACCACTACCACTTGTAGTTCTTTGAGATTCAAATACAACTATATTTGGCTTATTGGCATTATCATGAATGAGTTCTTGTACAAGCTTATTAGTCATATAATTAAGATACCTCTTTTTATCTAGAGGATCTATTAAAGATACAATTGGGGAATACAGCTTACCAAAAGTTTCATCCAAATTAATCTTATTCCATACGGCAATCTTATGACGTTTTAAACTAGGTGTAGATATGTCAACACCATTCAATTGACAATATGAAAAGTTCTTAATACCAATATCAATGGATAAAATGTTCACTTTTTTTGGTATCAGATCAAGCAATTTCAATCCATTGGTTATACAATCTATTCTTAATCCTTTATTACTACCACTTGGTATATGTAAACCACATAGTATTGCAATATGATTTAGGTTATTTACATTTAATTTGTTCATGATGATGGCGAAGTGATGTAGTTTGATTTATTTGATGAGTTTGATACGTTGTTTGATACAATCTTTTATTGCGTTGTATTCTTAATGTTCTCACATTATGGTGAAAAATTCAACTTGAGACTTAATTTGAAAGTCCCATTGACATCAACACCATTTGATATGTCTGAAATTGGTGATATAGGATGAAAATAGAATTTACTATTATAATTTAAACATCAATTTTCTGGAAATAGCAGGAGTTTATTTTAATGGTTGCAAATTAAATAAATATACTATAGACACTGTACTCTACACACTGTACTCTATACACCATACTCTATACACTATACTCTATACACCTTTTATTCAAGATGAATACCAACAATACCATTACACTCTCCAATCCTTATAATGCCCCTGATACTCTATTTCCAGACTAACTCGCAATACTCTAAAATCAATGTTACGCAATACCTTCATTACTCAATGTCTCTCGCAGTACTCTGCAATGCAACCTCTTTAACGCGTTTAGTTTATACTATAATCTATTTGTATTCAATGAATTAGTAAATTATAATCTTCAAATCAAACCTAATATATCTTACTTACTTCCAACCTAATACTTCTCCAAAATACTTCTCCAATCTAAAATACTTCAAATACTTCGAAGGAACGTACTTCCTACGCTGACACCCTTAATGGAATTTCAATTACGCGAATTTGATCCTGTATCTAACCTATATAATATTGAGTTTCTTGGACCGTAAACCTCCTTCAACCTTCCTAAGCCGTGTACCTCTCTCCATATCATTAAACATACCAATCAAACCAATCCTTAATACAATACCAATTCTTAATACAATACCAATCCTTAATACTATACCATTCCATTAAATATTATACTTCACCATTCCTTTATACCAACATACCCTTTATAATCCACCTGCCTCATCAATTCCAAGATTAAACCTCTATTAAGGCGGGCTCGGAATATCCACAGGACTTAAAATAACTCCTACAAACGCGTTCAAAAGAAAAACCACCAGGCTGTGTAATGCCGGAAATCCAGATGGGTGCATTTTTCGTCACGGTCAGTAGTAAAAAAAAACTTTCAAGGAAGATTCCTGTATACACGCACCATTACTTACGTATAGGAGCTCGGACCGACATATAAACACGTTTCCCTGCATACAAGCGCAACCCGAAGGAGCAGAAAAATATCGTGTTGATCACCCAAAGCAGAATGTTGAGGCGAGTAATCGTCTTTAGCCATGAGGGAGAATATAAATAAGGAGGAAAATCACTGAAATTGTTCATTATACAAATTATCAAAATGCAATTCACACAAATCGCCCTCGCTTTAACCATCGCTTCAGCTGTATCAGCTGCCAATGCCAGTAACGGATCTAACCGTACCAACGGTACCAATGGTACCTCCTCTACCAACGGTGCCGTTGCCCAAGTTGGTGCTGGATTTGTTGGTGTCGCTGCCGCTGCTGGTGTTGCTTTATTATTCTAAGCTTATTGAAGGTGTTTCAGGAGTAGTGTTCATCAAGAGTATAGAGTATTCATGAGGAATACATACATGTATTACAATTTAATAAATTAATAGTTTAACATTGCTGTAGAGTTGTAGAATATTTTTGAATAATGAGTCATAAGGGCAGATAAGCTTATCTGAAATTCGAGAAAAATTACAAAACTATACCAAGTTGAGTTATCCTTTAACTGATGATTTCTAATGCTTTCCTTAACTAATGATCTCCTTCCTTGATTCCTCCCTAGATGCCACAGTCATCACGACTTATCTCGGTCATTACATGTCTCGGCCATCTCATTCCTTTTTCGACTCTCCGAAAATCCCGAGGAAAGTCGAGTCCTAATTAAGACATTCCAATATCAAGTTCAAGGAGAAAAAGTAAAATTTAAGAAACAATAGCAATGCAACATTCATGCTTTACCTTCCTATTTACTACGGAGTGAGTGATTAACACAAAGAAATTTCAGCCATTTACATTAGACCGTGTTATTATACACAAACATGTGCTATGGTTACATTTGTGCCTGAAATCATCGTACATATGTATTATGACCGTGTGGTAACCAGATGCAATTTCTATTAATATATCTCGTAGTACTCCTACACCTGCCTATTTTTACGTCTTGATGCTTCTATTTCTGCATTTTAATGTTCTATAGGTTAAGTTTATGTCGTATAGGATCTCCATTCATACAAACTTCCATATATGTTCTACTAATTTCCATATATCATACAAGCATATGTCCTATAATTTCCTATGATTCCATCTACATCTCCTAATTCCATCTACATCTCCTAATTCCATCTATATCTCCTAATTTCATCTATATCTCCTATTCATTCACTTCTCCCAGTACTCTCAATTTCTCTGCACAAGCATCGCCTTCCCATCGATGTAACACGGTTTACACACAGGATATGCATCGTGGCTGCAATGTATGCATTAGCGCAAGCAATTCAACATGTGATATTGTAGGATGATAGATGAAATTATTAGATATGATGATATGAATGGAATTGAAGGTACGATGATATTTAAATGGAATTGAAGATACTATGATGAAATTGAAGATACTATGATCAAATTGAAGATACTATGATGAAATTGTTGAAGATACTTAAATGAAATTTTAAATCAAACTTAAATCTTAAATTTGAATAATGGAACTAATATAAAAATCTAATTCTATCAATGGTTTATATGTCTATTAACATAAAATTAAACAATCAGATTCTTTGTTACCTTGATTCTTGTTTTGAGATCTGAAAGTATGCTTGCTAGGTAGTCATAAACTTATTCAAGTTATCGTGAAATTTAAGCAATGAAATCCCATTGGACCAATTGAGCATTCAAACCTCCATGGCATTGGTAACATCGCATCATAGTTGACAACTCTGCAACTGTTCTTCGAGGATTTCATGATTACATGGTAAGGTGAACGCAAATGAAAGTTGTAGATTACTTTCATTTGATCAAAATTACTGGAATGGTATTTTCTTATTATAACTTGAATATTTTGAATAACTCCGCTGAGATAGAAAAGAGGAGAAAAGTTCCATTATGTTAATAGCATGAAGTAAGTTGCATTTGCAAGAGTATGGAGGAAGTAACATTACGTCAAAGGAGGATGGTAAATATTCGCATATACTATATACACGATACAGCCTTTTAGTGGTATGCGAATCAGTCGCTACGCTCCTAAGCATTCATTGACTCCAGTCATTATGAGACAATTGAACACTCGCTACGCTCCTGTTGGAAGCATTCATCGACTCCAGTCATTGTGAATTAAACACTCGCTACGCTCCTGTTGCAATTGAGACGCCACGCTTGCTTACTTCTTTGATGGTTTCGCCTTAGGTCCCCAATTCTTGGTAGGATTCTCTTGATACCTCAACATCTTGACTCTTCTCAACCTATTAACCTTCCCACTCACTTCATTCTCTTTCACAAAGTCAACTTCCAAATCATCCTTCAATCCTTGCAAGATCTTATACCCACTACTTGTTTCTTTCAAATTAGCATTATAAGCAATGTTTTCCGATAACCGGACCAATTTCTCTACGATTTTCTCGGACTTTTCTTCCGACTCCATCTTTGCAATATAATCCTTATTATTTTTAATGAGCCATTGCTTGTTGATTTTCAAAATGACTTCCCAAGGAGCATCTGTCTTTATACAATTTTTCTTTGCATGAGTCAAGGAAACTCTATAACCAAGATTACCTAACGCCCTCACAAACTCATCGATGGAAATTGGAGCCGTTTTGAAAATTGAAGATAAATGATTAAGGTTGAAATAGAATGGCACATCTTCAATTTCATTTTGTGCCAAAGATAACATCCCCTTGATTCTTTCATGAGTTTGATATATGCTATGGTCTGATTCGCTGTTTAATTTCAACACCCTATTAATGAATGAAACATCATGAATTGGCCCACCCCACATTGGACCGGCAATTGTGAAATTGTTGCTGCAATATTTACAATATGCGGATAATTCAGGACTTCCTTTTGGATATTGATGCTTATTATTTTTGTTCTGTCCCAATGGTTGGTTTATTTTCAACCCACATCCATTGCATCCAAAACTAAGCATTGTCTTGGAGCTCAATTTCTTCACTTCTTGTGGAGATGTTGTGATTCTTACAAACACTCTCATATAAAAATCAATACTCAAAGTCAAAAGTGGCTCTATTGATTTCTTATATTTTGAAGCAGTATGAGCCACCATAGATAAGATCAATCTTAATCCGGCTTCGTGGTTGGTTTCACTATTTACAAACCCATTTCCGAAATTGTTACCACCATATAAGGCGTAACATTTCTCAGGGTATCCAGAACCAGCAAGTACTCCGGCATCAGTACAAGTAATAAGTAACAATCCACCGTCTTCAATGGACTTAACAGCACCATCTATAAATGATGCGGCACTTCCATAAGGATCTAAATCAATGATATGGAACTTCTCATTGCCTGACATATATTTATTGGCATCTCCAAGATTAGATTTCACTTTACTTTGTAAGTGGTTGAATTCAATGGACCTGTCTATGGATTTAACTGCTTCAGGTAATAAATCATTAGCAATGATTTCGTGTGCACCTGGGATTTCATGGCCATATCTTATTGCTCTTAAACCAGTCGCACTTAATGCTTCTAGTATACGAACCTTACTTGGTTCGAATTTACGTTTCTTCGCAGGTGGTTGTTTGTCTTCTTCTATTTCCTTGTTTTCTGAATTCCCCAATTCTTCACTAACAATCTTACTGTCGACATCTTTCTTGAGCTTATTGGCCTCTCTTTTATTGAATCTTTCTTCGATCTCTTCATTCCTTAATTCGATGTACGCATTAATCACAGTAATTGATAAATCACGATTGAATTGTTGAATTGGATTGTAAAAAACCTTGTCTTCTTTTGGAGCTAAGATTTGAGCTTTTCCTTCTTTAATAATGGCAAAATCATCTAAATTGAAGGCAGGTTCGGCCATTCTTCGAAGTGTTTTGATGTATTTGAGAGCTTTGAGCATGATGAGATGGGGTTTTTCGTGAAAAATTCGCGGCCAGTCCCCCCAGGGATCCCAGACTCACGCTTGGACTGGTAAAGTTAAAACTGAGTGGTATATGTTGGTCATGTTTAATGAGTAGTATATGTTGGTCATGTTTAATTTAGGGTATCTACGTGATTTTATTATCTTTATTTTTGGCCCAAGAATTTTTGCAACTCTTTTGCAGCCATTAATCGCGGATATGTGACAAATTAATTTGGGTTCTTAAGCAGGTGAGTTTATCAATAGGTATTAATATCTGTACTAAAATTGGGTATGTGGGTAACTTCATTCTTAACAAATATCATTCACCTATGCATTGTAGCGAGTTTTAAAGAATTCATTGTGGACTACACAGTTCTACAAAGAGCCATGAATCTAATGTTTTCTTGAATTAAATCATCAATCAGCTCTAAGAAACCGAATCAAGAATGCCTAGTAATATTCCTTTAAAATTAAAGTCTATATTCCAGGTTGAGATACAGTTAAGATTGCAACACTTAGTTGAGTTGTTTCGAGTGGTTATGAAAACTCCTTGCAAAATGATGCCACCCCATCTTCACATTATTTACTTTGTAACCTCCTGAAGCAGCTTTACATATTCAATGAACCCACTCAACTTGCTCGGATATTTATTCATCGGTTTTATGTAACTTTCTGTTGAAAACTTGCAATTATTTCATCTCTCACACTAATCTACAATCTTGAAGTACCTTATTTATTAAAACACCTCAGTATCATTGCTAAGCAATACTATCAATATTTCATATCCATACCAACAAATTACAGAAGGACCTTGTATTGGAGTGCAAATTTGCAACTTCTAATCCACTACAGTGTGCAAATTCACCACACACGACCATGCTAAAAAGCTAAAACGCTACACTTAACAACCACCATGAGTGATTACGACTCTACGGATTACGATTCCAGTGAAGAAGAGGAGTTCCAGGAGTATGATGATGAATTTGCATTGTCTGCCCAACAGCAATGGGATGAAAGTGTACGTCAAATCCATGGATTATTTGGTTTTATACTATTTCCACTTCTAGGGAAGGTCTTAGGAAGGCGGTTCAGTCATATTCTTTGGAGAAGAGTTGCTGAGAGGATATACAATTAGGTTGGAATGTGTGTTTTAGGATTGAGTTGGAAGGACTGGATTGGTAATGGAGTTTGAAAACTGGAATGGTAGAACCGGACTGGTAGTGGAGTTTGAAAACCGGATTGGTAGTGGATTTTGAAGAACCAGATTGGTAGTGGATTTTGGGGGTATCAATTCAGTAGTCAATTCAAACACTATCAGGAAGTGGAAATGGCAATTACTTGAGAGATAGGATAAATCCAAAGATACAAGAAGGCTACAAATCATTAAAGATATCACATTGGATCCATAAGATGGCAATTCATTGGTAACCCAGAGATTAGAAGGTTTCAGGTGATGGAACTTTTCAAGCAAACGAGTAAAGATTCCCTTTATGGACCCATTGCTGGCAGTATTTTACATATGCAAATGTTACGAATAATCATGATTAAAATGTAGAGTCACTCTAGTGAAGAGTCTTACCTGTACTAGAGGTCCTATTTTACGTTAAAGTTACATAGGATATTTTACCATGTAGTATACTATTGGAGCTATTTAGTAACTTATTGCATACAACAATGAAGAAACGCCTATTGGTGATGAAAAAACGCCTTGCCAGGTAAATATAAAATAAATAATAGAATTGAGACCATGCGGTGTTAATTAGATGCTATCCATGCTGGACATAACAAGGTAATTTTGTAACTGTTTAGGGGCAATCTGAAAACCCAAGAAGCTTTAATAACTTCAAATTGTGGTTCTTTAATGGGTTCAATCCTTCCCTGCCTCCCCTATAAACTATTCAACAATTGACTAAAATCCTCATGAACTTTATTCTCAACAATCTCATTCAATATCACTTTTACAAAAGGTTTCACCAATCCCCCTAAAACTCTCGCCACAACAACCTTCAAGATCCTCAAATATTCATCCACACTAATCATGGAGCCTTCACTAGAACCGTTCGAATTACTAGAGAAAATACTCAGGGTATCATCAACCACAGCTTTGGCTGAGAAGTTCCCCACATCTAGGAACTCAGGTCCTCCTGTATTTTCTTTCAAGATCTCATAGATCTTTACAAGTAGCTTAAACACGATCTTATATATAAATAAAGTGTCTAGTTTGATGTTTGTCTCCAATTTCTCAATCAATAACTGTCTTGAATTAAGCTTGATGGGCGACAGATTGATCTGGTTTATGGTACTTGTCAGATGGCTGTGATTGATTTCTTCGTGGCCTATATCAAAGTTTTTTAGGATACTTAGCAAATGCTTGATGAATTTGATTTGATACATGGGCTGGTTACCACTATTGATGACGTGCTTGGTGATTTGAGGTTGTTCTTGAAATGGGTTATTGAAATCGGCGGGTTGCCCAAGGGCAGTTCCACCATGATACATGGTTCTTGTTTTAAATTTGTTATTAACAAAACTTTTCTGCTGTCTTGATTGTTGTTGGAACAATTCCTGATCATTCTCAAAGCTTTTAATGAGGTTTCCAAGTGAGATACCTAGCTTCAAAAGCTTATTGGAGTCAATTGAGGAATTGTTTGATGATATGGTCTTCAATACTAGCGGATAATTCAACTTGTAGATATTAAGGAAATACCCTAGTTCCGAATCATCTTGTTTCAGGGAAAATGGAATAGTTCTTAGGAGGTGTTTGAGATTCCCGATCTCTTCATCGAGAATGATAGTGTAGCTCATTTAGTGCTGTTTTTAGTATTTTCAAATGTGCCTTTATTCGCTTGGGTCACGTGCGCGCCTCGTCTGTGCGGCTGCAAAAAGATTGGAGGAGTAGGGGGAGTTGTGAGAATTAGAAACAAATGGGTTTATCTATTGAAGTGATTAAGTGATTTTAATTTCACAAGGTGAGACAATACCCAGTGGTGGTATATCAGTCTGGTAGAACTGATGTCTACTTCCATGATCAGTACCGTAGGTCAAATGTGGAGATAACCTAAGTAGCTCCAATGTGGAGAAAATCTAAGTGCTCCAATGTGGAGATAATCTAAGTAGCTCCGATGTGAAGATTTGTAGACAAACTAAATAGTACCACCCAATTGAGATAAAATTTTCTCCACTTCTTTAGACAATTTAAGTGCATGTTCGGACTTTTCAGTTGCAAGTACCATATCTTTGCCATGAGTAAAGAATTCCTCATTTAACTCACTTATAACAAGTGACCATTCCAACGATTGTTCTTTGCAAGTTTGTAAAAGTCTTTCTTCTTCCGAAATAACTTTAAGAACTATTTGTTTAAGGTTTTCTTGAGATTTTTGGAACATATTCATATCTTTATCAAAATGCGATTGAATGTGGATATCGTTATTTGTATCTGATGATAAAGTGGATTCGAAAACATCTTTAAAATCCAATTTCATAGATTCAAGATGATCCAGAATGCTAGAGACCAAAGTATCAATGTCTGATTTGTAACTTTTATTGAGTTGGATCTCAATGTAGGCTGAAACTAACACTTTTATATGTTGTTGGGCTTGATCAAGGTAAATTGTAGAAAGTGCCGATAGATCGTCAACTCGATGTTGGAGATATTTTATTTGAAACAAAGTATCCTTGGATGTGTCTGAGGTTGTCATGAATGGTTGGAAGAATTTGGTACTGGCGTGTTTGTTGCGTTGTTTGAGGAAGGTTTTAAAGTGGTTGCAAATGCGAATTTCTTCCTTAAGTGAAATTTCTTAGAATGAGCAAGAGTTTCAAATTTTATTTGATGATTAGGATAGTGAAGGGACATGTTGGGAGTTGATGTAATTAAAGGACTTGTTGGGAAGTTGATGCAATCAAAGGTACTTATTGGGAAGTTGATGCAATCAAATGGTTTGTCAAAAGAATGTTTACAAAGGAAGTAGATAGAATAAATGCTCACACCTAGGAAGATTTCAAAGTCCTAATAGTACTACTAACTTTATTCAATCAAAATGAAATAAATCAAGCTTTCATAAGCTAATATCAACACACCTCCCCGGTCTAACATTTCGCAACTTCTCACCAAAAAATCTTATACCAATGATCCAGTTCCTAATCATCATCTTCATACTGATCTCCATTATTGCAATCTTTGGAGATTCCCCTGCATTTCGAAATACGCCATTGTATTCATTAAGATTGATTATCTTAAGAGTATTTAATGGATTTAATACCAAATATGATACCCTCAATCAACGTTATAATGGTAAATTAACTCATAGAATAGGATATTTAGTCCCTCTAATACATATGGCCATCATTACTGCCTGTGTGCAACAATTCTTGAGTAAAACATTACCAATCTTAAAGAGTTTCTCCACACCAAAATATACCTACATTACCATATCAATCAGTCTAATATACATCCTGACTTATTTGACCACATTTATAAATGCAGGTACAACTTCAACACATCATACAAATTCACCAAACAATGGATTGATATTTTTTGATGACAAGATTTGTTCCACATGTAAGACCATCAAACCAGCCAGATCCAAGCATTGTGGAATTTGTGGAGACTGTTTTGTATTATTTGACCATCATTGTATATGGGTGAATAATTGCATAGGATATAAGAATTACCGATGGTTTATGTTATATTTGATTTCGCATATCAATTTCCTTGGTTATGGGTCCATCTTATGTTATTCTGCTTTAAACCATGGTTTAAAGAATGATTATAGGGAATATGGCCTATGGACAATTATCACTTCAACTAATGAAGCAAACAAAGTAACAGGAATGTTTTTGATACTTACCAGTATCTTTGTAATTATTGTGATACTTTTCCTTGGTTTACAATTGAAGTATATTTATCTTGGTATAACAACCAATGAAGCTGAAAAATGGGCTGGAGTGGAGTATTTGGTCCTGATTGGAGTATTGTATAGAGTTGGCGATCATTACGTCGAAAGAGCAACAACATCGGATGGAGAGGTTGTTTGGATAACCTTGGATGAAAAGGTTATTGATGTGGGTCATAGAGAATTGGTAAAAGTGGAAAGTGTTGAAAGGGATTTGGTGAATATTTATGATAAAGGGTTTTGGGAGAATTTTAAGGAGAGGGTGTTTATATGAAAGAATTCAATGTGAGGTTGAGTGAGCTTAACAAAAATGGCTTGAATTCCGACATAGACAGCGAAGTCAGATTTTACATTAGGGAAATACCTAGATTGACCTAGAACAACTCAAAATAACTCGAGATTGACCTAGAACAAACAGCTCAAGATTGACCCAGAACAATGTATGCCGGAGTAAACAATGTATTCCTGAGTAATATACATCATTGCATTTCTATCTATAAAATTCATTCATTATATCTATCATTATTTGTCTCTCATCATCTTTACGATTCATCAAGACCTAACCTCTTAAGAACCAATTTAGGAACGTTTATCTTCTCAACCAGTCTTCCTATTTTTATTTCCTCCACCTTCTCTTGACCAGTTTTGGTAAACTTCTTCAGAAACTCTGTGTCCAAATGTTGTTTCAAATGTTGGATCTTTCGTAGTATAACATTAAACTTTTCTTTATGTTTGTAATTGAAAAATTCCAGTTGCTTGTGGACGATTGCATAAAGGTAAAGCTTGAATAAGTCGTATTCGATCTTTGGATTGGTATCAAATTCTTCAATGAAAATATGAATCAAATTGATATGATTATTCAATATTAATTTACATGTGCTTCGAAGTTCAATTGTAGTAGACTGTTGAGTTTTGGTAGTATAGGACTTGTTTACTTCCTTAACCCCAGTTCTCAGTTTAACCACTCCAACATTAGAAATATCATTCCAATTTTCCAAACGTTTATTCATCATTTCAACCTTTTGACTAAGTAAATCCTCCTGTGGTAGAACTTCATAGGAATCAACGAGCGATCTCAATTGAGTTTTGATTTTAATTCCAGATGTCTCCTTCAGTCGCATACCTTGATGCCTATTGAGGGATTGACCTAGCTTTACTGGAATTGTTGGTCCTGAACCGAATTCTCCCAGATGTTGCCCAATTTTTATAGGCTCTAATTCCTCTGGATCAAATATAGGCTCTAATTCCTTTGGATCCAACATCTCTCGCCTTACCTCCTTTGGTTGTACTTTAGGCAATGTCAGACCCTTCTTCTTGCCTATGGACTTTGATATAATATCATAAATATCAATGTCCAGATCCTCATCAAAGTCAAGAGATTGCTTCATCTTCTTCTTTGGTAGATTTTCCTCATGAACAAACGTTCGCTTCTTAGGTAGCACGATTTTAATACCCTCTTTGATTCGTTTCATTAATGGGATTTTTTGTTCTCAGTTGTAAAAAATGTATTGGTATTGACATTTGTATTGAGATGATCTAATTAACACCTAAGGAACGTTTATGTTTGAACAATTGGTATTTGATTTAACTGGTTGAAGTGAATATTTAAAGATCCCTTTGAACGCACTTATTGGTCCGGTCTCAAGAGTGGTGATTATAGTTGCAGGATATGCACTGCTTCTGACCATTGGTGATTTGGAACCATGGGTGGTGAAAATTCCAGATGACTCGCTCTGGCTACGATTGAATTTTAGAGTTTACTCGTGTGAAATCTGGCTAATTTGGTTTAACTGATCTAAAGAGAGAATACATGCTACCCCGAAGATCTTAGATTTCCTAATTATGCTTAATGAGAGCATTTCATTCTGCTTAACTTTCAAAGTATTCAATGACACGCAAAACACGTTTGTATTGTCTTCATTGGGCATTGAAGACGATACTACTAGGAGTATTTGGTTATTAAGACCCATTTACTTTTAGAATCCGATTAGATTATGAATTGGCTGAGTCCTGTCAGAGAGTCCCTTTGGAAATGTGACAATTGAAACAAAAGACTTCTGCACCGAACTAAGTTCTCCACGAAGCATAATCTCTGAGATAAGCTGTGCGTTCTGGAGTTATCTTCCTATAAATCGTGAAATATCACATAACGTATGTTGTTGGTTATTCAACAATTGACCAGACCTAGCGTGACAGTCAATCAATTGCCAGCTTAAAGAACTTTCATACCTTGACAGAATATTGTTGCCGTTTTGAGACTTGTTTAATTTAAAATAAGAATATGTTTATTTTGATGAGTAGTCTCATTCAAACTACACAATCTAAGAATTACCCGAGAAACAACCTAGAAACATATCTGCAAAGCCCTTGAATGCAAGGGCTTTGAAATAGAAAATTCTCCTTGTCATACCAGTTGGAACCTTTGTATTCCTTCTTCCGGGAAATAGTACAGTGGAATTTACAGGTTGGCACCTACCCCAGCACACCATGCCAAACTCCAAGTTTTACTCATTCCATTGTCAAGCCAATTTTGATTGAACCCGTTACTGTTAAAGAACCCATAAGCAGAGTTAGGATCAAAACTAGACTTATTCAACATCAAAATCCCCTTCCAACCATCGTTTAAACCTCCAACAATGCCATTCAATTTTTCATCCCATTCTTGTTGAACAAATGCTGGTTGTCTTATAAAGGACAACCCAGCAGTCATTGGCAACATATTAATTCCATGGATGTATTCAATGTTTGTACCAAACCATGTTGTGTAATCGATTTTGTTATCCCACAAAATACCATGGATCTTGTTACCAATGTACCTACTTGGTTCGGTTGTATTATTACTTTGGTACATGAAATACAAGTTTGTAGATCTTTTCAAAATGGCCATCATCAAGTTTCCACGTTGCTCCATTGCTGAATCTCCAACAACAAGGGCCCATAGTTTGGTAGCATAGGCAAAGTTTACATCTTCCGAAATACTTTCTTCATTTCTACCATCAGCAAATGTATAAAGTCCGGCCGCCCAACTATGACCATTAAAGAAATCAAAGTTTCTTGAGACAGGGAAGTAAGGATCTTGAGTTGATGGATTACCGGCATCTCTGATCAAATTTGTTACCCAACCTCTGACTTGATTAACCCACTCACCCCCTAAATCTTTATCAACATAAGCACAAATGGCAGCAGCATTAATATGATATCCCCAGTGGAAATGATGATCATTGTAATGACCATTTCCATAATCGCTATTGGTTGTGGCTGAAGAAACAATTCCTTTATAGTTTGTATCATAGAACAAAGGATGCTGTTGTTGGTTATTTGAAAATCTTTGGATTGCTTGTTTTAATTTTGGTAATAGGATATTGGTTAATTGGGAGTTCTTCAAGATGAAATGATTAGTGTAGAGTACCCAAGCGTACTTGGCTAAGATTTTTCCACTGGTATACATTGAATCCACATTACTTATGTTGACCACGTCATGGTTTGATTCTGAGTTTGCTGCAGCTGTAATTGAAGACAATGCATTAGCTGTGAAATTTGCACCCTTTTGACCAAATGGGGACCAGGATACGTTGGTGGGAAGCTGTTCTTGCATTTCCAAGAAGTTTGTTAAACAGCCAGTCATTGTACCTTTGGTTGTGGAAATCAATTTAATTCCAGTTACCGTTGATTGAGTAGCTCCTGTAAATGATTGGACGTGATGAGGTAAGGCAAAGACAATTGTTGAGTTTCCAACTCCTCCAGTCTCATAGTTTAACCTGTAAGTACCAACATTGCCATTCACGTTTGCCGTGATATTTGCATTTTTAAGATAAGTCCCGGCGGCTTTGTCATAATTGATATCTTGACCAAAACAGATTTGAACGGTACCATTGATTGAAACAGAACTAATGATAGTGTTGCCACCTTTCAATTTCAATTGAATCTGTTGAGAAGTTGTAATATATAAAGACCAAGTAGTATTATTTTGTAAGGTGATAATGAACTTGAGTGTACCATTACGAGGAGCAGTTGCGCCTGTAACACTCCTAAACCCAACACCAGAATATAGTTGAGGAGTCAAATTGTTGTAAACACCTGTAATAAAACCCATTCCTTGAACCAAAGGGAAATCAATATACTTACCATTTGTAGAGAGCCTTGCAGTAGCAGCGAATTTAGACAAGTTATTCAATCCAAAAGTAAGACGGTTGTCCAATTCTGCAGCACCAACCACAATCTCTTGGACTTGAGATGGGAAGTAATAATAACTGGCAGGATTTCCAGGACCATAAACCCTATCATTTTCTTCACCTTTGTAAACAGCAAGGCCACGAAAATTATTTGAAGTTGAATAGAAAACGGAATATGGTTGAGTCCAAACTCCTTGGGTTTGGGAATCAAGTAATAAGTTAGTATAGAAGGAATTGGTTTGGATTGGGATATTGGTAGGAATGTTTGGTAAGATTCCAACTTCTCCTGGGCGCTTATCCAAGTTGGGGTTTTCAGTGGAGATAGCACCACTGAAAATATCGTTAGCTAAGGTTGTCATTTGAATGAAGTAAATTGATTCTAAAAGAACGGTTTGGGTTTATATGTGATTTAAAACGTTGACAAGAATTCAAGTCGGATACGCCTCAAGTGGTTGCAAATTGTGAAATGGAGCGCGGAATCAATTTAAATAAGCGGGCTACGGACAAAAATATCTTAGGAGGTAGTTCTAGGCTATAAGCAATGCATTCCATGAATAGAGAACTCTTTCCACTAATGTTATCGCCTATCAAACGTGATACCTTTAAAAATTGGTGAGTTTCAATCTTTTGCAACTTATGAAGGTATACAAGCATTTTTGTACCTATATCTTAATAAATGCAACAGTCCTTTTATAATGACCAGTTCTTCATCATTATCCATGGTATCAGGCACATTGTAAATGGTTAAGGATACATTTGCAATCTATATAATCGGTCATTCTCACCCTCAAATCCGCCTCAAACACTGGAAATTACTAAGCAAGTGATATGGGAGACAGACTTTACATTGGCATTAAAGAAAATACTTGTAAAGAAAATACTTGATGAAATATGAAACCGTTTATGAGTTGATTTTGTACTTATATGTACTTCCTAATTTATCCTTAAACATTCTTCTCATATCATAGCCACACCTGCATTATACTTGCACCCACTTACCATGGCTGCAAACACCGTCTCCTGAGCCATTCGATGTAAGCACTCATATCCAAATTAAATAGGTTAAGACTTTCACAGTCTAATTTCTATGACTTTTTTAATTCATCCTTGTAGTCTACATTAAGTCGTCTTTAGTCTACATTGTGTTTAGTCTACATATTCTTTATTCTCCCTGCTCCAATACTTATTGACTCTACCCCGGCTGCAAATGATCGTGCCGTACGGTTGTCGTTTTTGAGCCAGTTGGTTGAAGACACCCCGCAACGTCCGCTTGTCTGCAGGGAACGGTACATTGCAAGTAGTAACAAAGCCAAATGACTGTGTCCAGTAGAGCATCCCACCTTGCTCGATCCGCTGTGAGCAAAATGTAGGGGACCTTTTGTTGTGGCTTAAGATGGAAAAAAAAGAGCCATCTGAAATTTTTACCCGTTACGTAAGAACCTATGTATAAGAATGAAGTCAGATAGTAATCATGTGGATTCGCCGGTGTCTGACGGACATCATCAACAGCATAATCATCAGCAGGGGCAACTGCAGCAACTGCAACGACAACATCAACATATTCTCTCGTCACAGCTACAACCCAATGGGATCAACAACAATGGCAATTCATCTAACCCTTATCATCCAGGTGAATTTGATAATCAATCTCCTTCATATCTTGATTCCAATTGGACGCTGAGTTTGTTGATGGATCCGAGCCATAATTTGATATATAATATGGAAATACCTTATATTAAGGGCGAAAATAATATTGACCAGGGAACTCATCAAGGGAATAAAAGTAACCATCAAGCGAATAATCCCAATCACACCCTTGGTAATAAAAATATCGCTAGCTCCATTGGTAATAGCCTCGGACGTCATCAAGACTCAATTGGTAATGAACAAATAGGTAACCACCCATCGAGTATAATGCAAAACATACAATTTCAAAATAATATCCATCCTGAAGGTCTGTCACCAAGTCCACCAATAGATACTCGTACTATCAGCTCAACCAATTTACATGACGATGAAGCCATTGTTTCCCCTTCTTCGATACCAAAACCAAGCAAACAACGAAGACCTTGTGATCATTGTAGACGAAAGAAAACTAAATGTGTGATCGTACCCAATACCACTAACTGTGTGCAATGTGAAGCGAAATCTTTAACATGCACTTATAATACTCAAGCGTTGAAACGTAGAGCTCTAGATGAATATGATAGCCCATCTTCCAAAAGACGGGATGAAGATATTGTGCCGCCCAATGTGAGGATTCGAGATGTTGCTCCTGTGCAAGATTATTCAAGCATGAGTAATTCCTTACTTAGAAAGACTTTATCATTACAATTCCCAAGGTCAAGTTTTTACGTTGGTCCAACGTCTTACCTTTACGATGTAAATAATTTGAACTTACTACTGGACGTTCCAAGTTCAAAAGAAGGTTCAGTGTCCCCAACAAAGAGTACTAAAGTAGAACAGGTGAATTTAAGTGATGCCATTTCACTTCGAAAAGTTAGTGATAAAGTGTCGTTCATTCTAAAGGATGACCAATCTCCTCAATCATACCAAACAATGACAAATGATGTGGACACAATTGAAAAGTTCATCGCTCCACATGGTCAAATGTTGATTGATCTCTTTTTCCGAATCATACACCCTTCATATCCCGTCTTACATAAAAAAGTCTTTTTGGAGAAATACTCAAGAACCCATAGAGAATTCAGCGCCCCATTGTTGGCAGCCGTATACGTTTTAGCCATCCAATGGTGGGACTACGATCCACAACTTAATAGGTATCCCAAGCCCAATGTGGAGTTGATTTTGAAAATCGGTTTGAATAACTACTTACTCGAAATACTAAAGAGACCCAAGTTAAGTGGTGTTCAAGCTGGTCTTTTATTACTACAGTGCAAACACGTCATATCCCTGACCTCCAAAAAGTCAAATGAAACAACCGCTCCTAAAAAGTCATCATCTACGAACGATACCGATTATAGTGACTGGGTGTTATGCTCTCAAGTGGTTGCCATTGCAGAAGAACTAGGCTTGGGGCTCGATTGCAACAACTGGAAGTTGCCCAAATGGGAACGAGGTTTGCGCAAGCGCTTAGCATGGGCGGTGTACATTGAAGACAAATGGCTATCGCTCAAGAATTCAAGACCTTCCCACATCAACTCAAATAACTGGATGATTGTACAGCTTTTGGAGGAGGATTTCCCAGAAAAACATGGAGATGGCGACTTGAAAGAAGGGTCATCTGATATTGATAACGGGAAGAAAATGTTCAAGAGTTTTATTGACCTTACTATGATTTTATCTGATATCCTTGATCAATTCTACTCAATGAGAGCAATGCACGAAATCACTGATGTTCATCAAGTATTGAAGTTAGCAAAGCCTTTACAACTAAGACTACGTAATTGGTATCATTCGTTACCCCTTGAATTACAAATGGTTTCCGTCCAACCGCGAAAGCTCTGTTCTAATGGGAACATCCAACTAGCATACTTTGCTACCGAACTTAGTTTACACCGTAAAATCAGCACGATAATCTATCAACAGATTCTCGCTGGAAACTCTCCGCCTAAAGAATTGGTGAGTGTATGTCGCACGGCGGCGAAAACTCGCCTCTTGGGTTCCATTGAATTTGTACGGGATTTGAAACCTGAACATATCCACTCATTTTGGCATTCAAGTGCAGCATCTAATTTCACTGTAATTGGTACGTTTGCAGCACTTTTGTTCATTTCAGCCCCCGACGAGGAGGAGGCCAACTTTTATCGAGATCAAATTTTCAACTATAGATGGATTTTAAAAATCTCATCTAAAGGCTTTGATCAAGTTGCGGAAGCGTCCAAACAATTGGATATGGTGTTAAGTCAGATACCGGGGTTGTTACTTGATCAGCAAGATGCAGCTCCTCCTGATTTTAAAGAACCTGCGGAATTGGAATCCAATCATACTTCACCAGGCGTTGCGGTTCACAGGCATCAGCAGACCAATTCACATACTCCATTATCGCATCAATATGATAGGAGGCCTTCTTTGACGAGTAGTCACTCATTTGGGCAGACTCCGCATTAGCAGAGATGCACAACAAACTCTTCAAAATGGACTAACCACTTGGTTGAACGAACCACTTGGATTTAAACATTCCACTTGAACGAACCAATTAGCTTAATTGCAGGGACCTTAGGTTGCCGAATTGTGATGACTTATATGTCCTGATAAGAAACGAGAATCTGTAATAATCCACTATTTTGAAGCATGTATGTAGAACATTAAAGAGGTCTCCCATATACTCTTGGAAATCCTACATTATATGTAAACTAATATATGTATAACATACGAATCCTTGTAGAAGTTTAGTATTGCTTTACAATTGGGCATTACCGTTTTCATTGAACTTATATACTTCTACAATGTTTATTTGTACTGGCACAATAGCATTCCTTCAGTCCATGTTATCACGAGTACCAGTCGACATTGGTCACTCAGGTCATCCAACCAGTATAAGTAATTTACAAATGGAATCAACAGCTTACCACTCAAGCCCAAACTGTGATGAAACCCAACACGCACGTACTTGTCTTGCAAGGACATGCTTCGAGTTTAAGTCAAATAAAATCCTCAATTCGCCAATTGAGTCAGCCAACCATATTGGAGAAAAGAGAGCATAACTTTGCAGAAACTCAGTAAGAACTCTGGCGTTTAGATTTATTTCCACAGGTTAGTCCAGCCTTGCTATTCCTGATAATCAGCCTTGATCCTGATACTCGGATTCTAAGCTAACATACAATGATAGATACTGGCTGCACCACTCTACCTAATCAAAAGGAGTCAAATAAGCCTCCGCAATAACTCTGGCCCTTGCATTCAAAAACAACTTCATCTCACTGATTTCCTTATCAACATCCTCCATAAACTCAATAATAAAATCAACCAACTTATCTTTTAACATCTGCTCTGTGTGAAAGTTGGTGATCAAAAAAGAGATATCATATCCTTTAATGGGTACTCTTCTTAAGATGAAGAAATTCTCCGCTCTGGAAGTCAAAAATCTTGTGAATTGATGTACCAAGATTTGTTCTATTTCATCTGCCTGCTTAATTTTGATGGAAACTCTCACGGAGTTGATTGAAGGTTCGATCAAGATTTTTTCATTTTCATTTCTAGCTATTACCATTGGGTTTAATATTAATTCTGGGTTCTGGGAGTTATCAACTTCTATTTCCGGACGATTGTGTCTTTCCACCAATTGGGAGGAGAAATCCTCCAAGCACATTGCTGCGGTTAAGGAGGAACGAACCGCAGTTAAGTATGGTTTTAATGATTGAGACTTGTTGTTAGTAATGTCATAAAGTAGGCAATCCACAGGGTGAAGTACACTTTCGTCCAACTGGACTGATTAAGATAATTTCAGGAATATACAACCTGGATATAACTCTGGATAACATTGATAATGGGTGGAAAATGCAGCCAAATCACTACTCGTTTTAGCCCAATTGATGGCAAAATGTCCCATAAAGAGTATATATATCACTTATCGTCCCCAATTGAAGGATCTGAGACATTCCACCTCATGATTGTACATACCATTATTTATGCTTGATGTTGAAGTTTGGGCTGGTGCTTTTCGTAGTCACTTAGGATATGGGGCGCGCACGACTGTTGGGTGTAGATATAGAGTATTGGGAGGTTAACCTCTTATTGCCTCTTATTGCCTATTTACGGGTCCTAGTCTCTTTGTTGTTGATTGTACATTATTTGAGCTGTTGTTGAAATTTAACTTTCTTCGTATTGATAATTTAGGAATATAGATGAAGACATAGAGGTAAGATGAAGATGGAAATAATTACACTTGGACATATGAACCTATTTCAAATCAACCAACCTGATTCGGATGAAATTATTATCAAAGTTTGTTAGAAATTATTTTGACATATAAGCCTATAAGAGGTTGAAATAGGTTTGATCGAATTTTGGTTAATCCTTGCCCTTGGTAACACTTCTATAAATATTATTCTATTTATACCACTCGCTATATCCCTAGAGTAACAAGCCACTTTGACCCTGCTGAATCTTAGGGTAGTAAAATTTAGCAGTGAGCGAAAGCGAACTGTGATATAAAAAAAAAATTTGGTAGCTTCAATAATTCAAAACCATTTTCTTCGGCTTTACATCCACCCTTGCTCTCTTAACTTCAACCGCCTCATCCTCAATCTTCCTCTTATTTAGTTGTCTTCTCTTCAAAGCAATTGCGAATTCCTCCAAAATCACCTTTCCCTGTTTCATCTCCTCCTCAGCTTGCAATTTACTATCATCATAAAAATCGGCTATTACACTTTCCACTTTCTTGAACCTTTCTTGTGATTTCAACAATCCCAAGAACTTTTCAGGACTTGAATTATTTACCTTGTAAGAAGTTTCATTCACAAATGCATCAGCATGATTCAGTACCGTCACCAACTTGATATCTTCGTTTTTACTAACCAACCAGGTAACAAAATCTTCAACGGTATTTTTCAAGGTTGTTTCAAATTTCTTCTTACGAAGAAGTACCACTTCAACTAAATCTTTCTTCAATGTATCATATATGACTTCTAATTCTGTATCTGCTTCACCTGGGAGTGACAAATTGATATCAAAATTAGATAACCTATCATCTTTAATATTCTTGAGAGTTTCTATGAATATCACTTTTGATTCGAGTATCTTACCTAGATTTTTTAATTCTTGTGTTTTACTGATGTTTTCTTCAATCAGAGAGCCAGTAACACCCTTGTGGACCAGAGAGCCAGTAACACCCTTGTGGACCAGAGATCCTGCAACACCCTTATGGACCAAAATGCTATGTAATAAATCTTTCTTTAATTTCAAAGTTTGATATTTTTCATCCACTATATCCCAGAAGAATTCCACTGGGGAAGTGCCATTTCTACCACATAATTCAATAAACGAATCTTCATTTTCCAATTGACTTATAAAGTCCAGGAAGACGGAATTGGCACTAATATTTAAAGAATCCAAGGTTTTTTTGAACTCGGTTCTTGCTTTCCTATCTGATCTATAATTTGTTTTTTGAAGTTGTGATATTTCCGTCTTTACACTTTCAGCTAATCCTGGAAATATTTTCTCTTGATATAACTCCAAAATATCTATGGGTTTCAAGATATCAAAATGCTTATTGGCTTTAAATCTCGTATCTCCAAGTAATAACTTATAAACATCTTGCCATGACTTGGCATCCGAAACTAACTTAGGATTGACTTGAGTCAAGTACGTTTCAAGTTCTCCAATCGCTTGGACTTTTTTCATCTTCACAGATTCATTATGCTGCTTTTCCAAAGGTTCTCTAAAGTCGTAGTATATGTTTGATATTATAGAATCCGATACAACGGAATGCTTGAAGATGGAGTTATCTTCTTTGATAAGTAGATTCTTAATGGTTAACCATCGAGTATTATACTTGATGATACCCCTTTCAAGGTATTTTTCTAAGACGTTTTTGAAGTTAGCTTCAAATGTCTCCACAACAGACTTTTTATCAGTCAATCCATCTTTAACCAAGTTAATCAAATATTCATCATAAAGTCGTTTACGCTGCAATGCATCGGAAACAGCCCAATAAACAGGCTCTTTGATAAATTCAGACATAGCCTTTTGGAATGGCCAAGCTGAGTCAACGTTGTGTTGTTTGAGTAAGTTTGTAAAAGCAATATCAGCATCTTTAGAGCTCAGTGAAGGTTCGATAACCGTAATGGGTTTCTCTGCTAATTCCAAGTCCAATTCAGATTCATTGATTGTGGGTACTAAAGTCTCTACAACTTCTTCCCCAACCACATCCAACTCTTCTGGTCTGTCCCAAGTGGTTATACCAGTTGACTCATTATAGTAATACTCTTTCCCTTCATCGGTAGTAAAGACTTGCCAGGTGGGTAAGGTCCAACTTGTTACATTGGTGCTTGCATTGTAATAATAGACCCTTCCTTCATCATCCGTCAATGTTTCCCATGCAGACATATTTGGCTGTGACATATTTGGCCGTGTACGATGATCTGATCTAAGATTTGTGTCACGTGTTATGTGAGGCAGATGGTGGTGGAAGTAGATGGTAAGGGGAGTATAGGGTTTGGTTTTGAAGGGGAGTTGAAGGGGAAAGGGTTTTAGGAGGTTAGAGAAGTTAGAGGTGAGGTTTGAGGTGAAGTTAGGGGATTTTGAAGCTGGAGGATTTTCAGAGGCTTATGGCTCTATACTACCACAATAGAGTGACTAGTAAAGAGTTTCTACGAAATGAAAGAAATACGGGTCTAATGTTTCTTTCAAAAGACTGAGTGTGAAATGCTAAATATAATGGTGTGTGGAGCCAAATAAAACCCAAATTTCATATAGAGCAAATTTCTTATTTGTGGCTGCGAAACGGCTGCAAAAACAAAATATATCCAACCCTCTCAAAATGATATACTCAATTGAAGAGCTCCTTCATCTTAGACACAACAAAAGACTTCAAGATGAAGGTTTATTTGAAATGAATTCTTCTTACAACAGAGTTTGGCTTGATACTAGTCCAGGATCCATTATCTGTATTGAGGCAGGGATGGAAGTACCTAAAGGTGCAGTTCAGTTGAAGTTTCAAGATGGACATTGGTTAAGGTTGGGGGATCGTTGGTGTGTTGAGACACTGATGGAGTTTGAAAAAGGGGGTTCGTTGGATAATCCATTTGGTAGGGATGATGAATCATCAGACGTTCCTTTGGGTGGAAGTAAAAAGGTTAATCAGAAAAGTAACCAGACTCCAACTGGAATGAAAGGTACAACCAACCAGACTCCAAAAGGTACATCAAATAATCTTAACAAACAAGAAGTTATAACTCAATTCAAATCAAATATTCAGAAATTGAGTGAACAAATGAAGTCGCAGAAGAGAAATTCAAATAAGCTTCAATCAAATGTCTTAATTGATAAAACTCAGTTTGAGCATGATAATATGCCTGTTAAGTCAATCGTTAAAGAAAAATCAAACAAATTAACTGTCAAATCAACTGTCAAACCAACTTTCCAATCAACTGCCAAATCAACTATTCAATCAACTACCAAATCAACTGTTAATGGAAATGAAAATATTGATCCGTATACCAATCTTGGTCAATATTTACCAATGATCTCACCAGATAAACCCAAGTTGCGCCCTATTAAAAACAAATTCATTTACAATCCTACATGCAAAAACAAAAACAATCCGTACTCTGGAGTTGGTTTCTTTCCTGATCCATCAATAAATGAATATGATTCAAGTAGTTGTGAATCTACTGAAATTCAGATTCATGTCGATTGATTTACAAATCCATTAATAAGTTTCCTTATTCATAGAATATGGCCCAATGTAGATGCAGATGTTCCAAATCAGTGTACCCCATGGAAATGCAGAAGGTCTAAATTGCAAGCGCACTTGGTAGCGCATTTTCACTCATCGGACTAAGTTAAGAAAACCTACCCTGTAGTGTATACATACAACATAGGTGATTTTAATGTAAATTGTATAGACAAAATTCAATCGTATACTCATAATAACACACCACATACATAAAAGCATTACCATACTCATAAAAACCAATACTCAGCATTACCGTTACTCATATTAACTTCCACCTCAATACTTAAATAACATTATTATAACACACCACTCATAATAACACACCACCACTCATAAAACAATGAAGTTAACTCAGAATCAATGGTATTACTTCCATATTGAACTCATTCCTGAACTAATAGTCTTCCAAATTGAAGAATTGAAAAACGAATTTGAAAGAATTCATGTGGATAGAATAACTTGGAAGACCCTTGTATCTTCAGCATTAAAGAAATTATACGGTATAATCGGTGAATCGCTGCATTTTGATGTACTACATATCAATGGGAAGAAATGCATTATTAGGATCTATGTAGAAGATAAGACCATGTTCATAAATAGTTTCAATTCGTATTCAATGATGTTGAGTGATCATTTTGGTGGTTCATTGGATGTTTCTGAGGTTGGTTGTTCCTTGGGTGTTAGAAAAGGGTCATTGTTCGTGGGTGAGTTAATTGGGAGTATAGGTGGAGTGTAGAGATTACTTCAACCACCTTGGGGTTTAAATGTGTTGAAGTGTGTTATAAAAGATCCTTGGAGCTTCAAGAGTTCCCTGAGTCGCTCAAATGACAGATTATTGGTTATTTTGTCAGGACCTCTTCGCCTAGGCTATTGATTAAGCTTATTGATCATATAACTCTCAAATGAATATATCCCGATTTCTTATGAATACTTATCTTATAGCATGAATACATATTCTAAAGCACTCACGAGTATCCTAAGGCACTTATTCTTAAAGCCCTTACCCCAAGCACTGCCCTGAACGCCAATCGCGCTCGCACTTATCTAAGCGCTGTGGCGAAAAATAAACCTCACACGGTCAATTGACACTAACTACAAGGCAATCCTAACCAATTCCAAACTATTCGTTCTAATCTGATCAATCTCAACCATGATTACCAAGTTTTGGGGGATACTTCTATTATCCTACTTCGTTGTTGCCTTTGATCCTAAGATTACCAGCACCAAAAGCGACAAAGTAGCCAGAGAATTAGATTACTTTGATGATTCTTCTCATTTGGTAGCTATAAGAGATTCTTCGCTTGTGGTATCGTTTGATGATGGTGTTACCTTTGCTGATGTTAAAGAAGCAAAAGGTAAGGAGGTGATTAGACTTCAATTAGACCCGTTCAATAATAAAAGAGCATTCGCTTTCACTCATGAAAAGACTCAATTCTTCACCAATGATCAAGGGAAATCCTGGTCAAAGTTCGATATCCTCGATTCAAATGGTAAAAGTATCAAAATAGATTCATCACCAAAGGTTAACATTAATGCTAAAAATAATAATCTTGTTTTATTACAATTTTACAATTGTCCAAGTGGCTCCGATTCGTTTGGTCCTCAATGTACCCATTATTTCTACTACACTACTGATGGATTCAAAACAAACCCTAAAAAGGTTGGATTCGAAGCCAATTTCTGTCTGTTCAAAAAGAGTTCGAAAGCATTCAAAGATAATGGACCAGATGAAACCATCATTTGTAGTAAAAATGAAGTCAACTCTTTTGGTCATGTAGTTGAATCGACACTTTTTTCTTCATCAGACTTTAAAACAACAACCAAAATCGAACACTTGTCTGCAAAGACTGGGGTCATTATTGATCTTCGGGTAGAACAAAGTTTCTTCATTGTCATTGTTCAAAACGATAAATTCAATACTCAATCCACGGTTTCCTTGTTGATTTCAAAAGATGGTGAAGTGTTCCAAGAAGCAAATTTGAAAATCGATGTTGCGTACGGAATTATGTCCTTCTTGGAATCTTCCCCAGTATCGATCTTCCTCTCAGTCATGGACTATTCAAACCATCTTCATAAGTTTTCGTTGTCGACGGTATATAGCTCCGATTCACTGGGTTTGAACTTCTCACCGGTTTTGGAAAAGATCGCCGGAGGTGCCATCCGGAAAGTTCAAACCATTGAAGGCGCTTGGTTGGCAAATGTAGCTGTAAATGAAGAAGAAGAAAAAGATAAATCCTTATTAGATTTATTGATTGGTGGTGGGGTCACTAAGGAAGTGAAATCAAAGTATACCAATAATAATGGATTGACTTGGGATTTATTGAAAGTCAATGATGACCCTGATTGTAAAATCAAAGATGGTTGTTCTTTGCATTTGCTCACTCCATCAGAACGAGATGGTTCTGGGAAATATGTAACGGGTCCAACTCCCGCCATTTTATTGGCAGCTGGTAGTAAAGGGGAGAAGTTGCGTTCCGATTTTGATGATATGCAAACTTATGTATCCAGAGATGGTGGGGCTACTTGGAACTTTGCAATCGATGTGCCTTGTTTGTTCTCTTTTGGGGACCAAGGGAATCTTATTTTCGCATTACCATATGTTGGTAATGACGAAAGTAGCACGAAAGACTTTTATTTCTCAATTGATCAAGGTAAGTCTTGGGAAAAGAAATCCCTTGACACACCAATTTATCCTGTTACTGTAACAACAACTATTGACGGAACTTCCAAAAAATTTGTGGTTTCTGGTATTCAAGATGATGGGACTGATGCAATGCATGAAGTCCTTTATACTTTTGATTTCAATGGTGCGTTCAAGGGCAAAGTGTGTTCCTCCGGTGATTTCGAAGAAATTTATGCAAGACTTGATTCAAATAACGAGCCAGTATGTGTTAATGGTCAAAAGGAAAAATTCAACAGAAGAAAACAAGATTCCAAATGTTTTATCAATAAGTTATTCGAAGATGTAAAGATTTATAAAGAAAGTTGTAAATGTACCGAAGCTGATTATGAATGTGGTCCCGGTTTCAAATTGAATGGTAAGGAGTGTCGTGGTGATCCAAAGAGAATTGCACGTTTGTGTGGTTCCAAAAAGTCAATAGTCTTACCTGATAAAGTTTTGAGTGAAGGCAATGCCTGTGAAGTTGGCAAGAAACCAGACTTTGTTACTGAAAAAACATTCACCTGCCTGGGAAGCAATTTTGATGACAACGTTGGTCAAGGTAATGTTTCCGAAATTGTCACTACGTTGAACAAATTTAAAGGCGAACTCCATCAATATTCATATATTGAAGCTGGGGTTGATTTCGGAGCAGATAACGTTGTTCTCAGAACTGCAGACAAACATGCTTATGTCTCCAATAATGGAGGTGTCACCTTTAGTAAAGTTCCGGTTCATGATAAAATCGTTGCTTTCTATACCGGTGAAGTCCCTGGCCATTTGATTTTGGTAACGGAAACAAAAGTCATTTACATCACTTATGATGGTGGAAATACGTTTGTGAAATATGAGGCTCCTGAACGTTCTAGTTTGGTCTCTATTGCAGTTTCATTCCATAAATCTGATTCTGACCAGTTCATATGGTACGGAAGCGAAGGGTGTGAAAATCAATTCAGTGCCAATTGTGTTGTTACTGCGTACTATACCATTGATGGTGGTCGAACCTTTGATGTTTTGAAGAAAGGGGTATCGTCATGTCTCTATGTTGGGTCTCATTTGATTGAACAAGATGCTGAACAACCAAATGAAAACTTGATTGCATGCACAGTTGATCGTAAACCAGAACGTTATTTGCAGTTGGTAACTTCAGCGAACTTTTTCAAAGACTCGATAGTGGAATTTGATGCTGTTGTAGGTCATGCGATTACCGCCAAATATTATGTGGTAGCTTCTGTAGATACCGAAAAGAACTCCTTGAAAGCCAAGGTTTCCGTTTCCGGTCTGGTATTTGCAGATGCTGATTTCCCTAAGGATTTGAAGGTTGAAGCTCAACAAGCATACACCATCTTAGAATCTCCAACAGATGCTATTTTCATGCATCTTACAACAAAATCAGACGACAGTTTTGAATATGGTGCTCTTTTGAAATCAAACTCAAATGGTACCTTTTATGCGTTGTCATTAGACAAGGTCAATCGTAACCGTGTTGGATATGTCGATTATGATAGAATTGAGGGTTTGGAAGGGGTCATTCTCAGTAACATTGTATACCTGGAAAGTGGTTCCAAGAAGTTGAAAACCCAAATTACTCATAATGACGGGGGTGAATGGTTATTTTTGCCCCCACCACCTACCAACATTGACGGTGAGAAATACTCTTGTTCCGGACTGTCCTTGGAAAAGTGTTCTTTGAATATACATGGTTTCACAGAGAGAGCAGATTATAGAGATACATACTCCTCAGCGTCCGCAATTGGATTAATGATAGGTGTAGGGAATGTTGGTGAAACTTTAGAATCGTACGACAAAGCTTCAACTTTCTTGACCAGAGATGGTGGTATGACTTGGAAAGAGATCAAAAAGGGAGTTTACATGTGGGAGTATGGTGACAGAGGTACAATCTTGGTGTTGGTCGATGCCAAGGAGCAAACAGACACTTTATCTTACTCGCTTGATGAGGGTCAAACGTGGATGGATTACAAATTTGCTGAATCCCCTATCAAAGTCTTGGACTTGGCAACTGTACCAAGTGACACGGCGAGGAAATTCATCATATTCGGCTTCCACACTCTGGATCGTAGAAGTACCTTATCTTATTCCATTGATTTTACTGGTATTTTCTCTAGACAATGTCAATTGGATTTGGACAACCCTGATGGGGATGATTTCGAGTTCTGGACTCCTTCTCACCCAATGTTACCGGATGACTGTTTGTTTGGTCATGAGGCAAGATACTTGCGTCGTGCCCCTGGCCACGAGGACTGTTTCATTGGTGCTGCCCCTATGCTGAAAGGTTTCAAGGTGATCCGGAACTGTACTTGTACGAGGAGAGACTATGAATGTGACTACAACCACTTCAGAGACAATGACAATACATGTAAGCTCGTTACAGGTTATAGTCCAACTAGTCGTAAGGATGAGGATTGTGCCAAGCCTGGAGCATTTGAATACTTTGAACCAACAGGTTATAGAAAAATCCCAATTTCAACGTGTGCTGGTGGTAAAGAGTTCGATAAATGGGAATCAATGCCATGCCCTGGAAAAGAAAGCGAATTCAATAAAGAACATGGGCGTGAGGTCAAAGGTGCTAAGCTCACTGTTCTTGTGGTTATTCCTTTACTTGTTTTTGTTTTGGCTACTTTGTTTGTCTACGATAGAGGTATCCGTAGAAATGGAGGTTTCAAGAGATTGGGGCAAATTCGTCTTGATGAAGATGATTTCCAACCTATTGAAAACAACGAAGTTGATAGAGTGGTCAACAATATTGTCAAGGGTGGGATATTGGTGGTTGCTGGCACATTCGCTGTATTCAAGACAATTAGAAAACTTGACAGTATGCTTATTGAGAGAATAACCTCTGTTGTTTTCCGTAGGACTCCAGGGCGTAGAAACTATGTCCTGGTTCCAGAAATTGATGAAGAGGAGGAATTATTTGGGTCATTCCATGATAATTATGAAGAAGAATTGGAAGCAGGCAATCAAGGATTCCATGATGAAATTCCAGAGGTGGAGGAGACTGATTTGGGTGAGACTGAAGCTTCTACTGAGCCTATAAATGACAGACTTTTCAACATTGATGATCAATCGGATGATGAAGCTGTTTAAAATTTAAATACTGTATAATAGTGAATGAGCTTTTATTTGTTTGTAGTGGTGCTGTTTCTAGCTTATGTTGAGATTGTTTGGGGCAATGGTGTACCATATACAAGATGCATTTGACATTCCATTTAAGTTAAAATTTTCTGAGAACAATCATGGTATAAAAGACCTCTTAATTTTGTCAAATTCTGGATCAATTCTATTGTAATTAGGATTTCACTCTTGGACGATCTTTTTTGTAAAAGGTTGTTAGTAGATTCTTGCATTATGCGTGTAAATTCAAGTAAGTACAACCCTCATGAAGTTCATAAAAAATTAAAAAAAAAATAATAAAGGAATTGACACGGACAGGAATTGAACCTGCAACCTTTTGAGTTGGAATCAAAAGCTCTACCATTGAGCCACCGCATCATCCTTAAAGATTTTAACGTATATCTCGTATAACATTTGGAGGTCAATTTTTAAAAAATGTGCCTTTGGTTAGATCTTTCCTATTTGCGGCTCTATAAATAAGTAGTCGTAATATTACAATACATGATTAGCAGTGAGCAAAAGCGAACTGTCATATAAAAAAAAAAAACTTGGTAGCTTCTGATATCGATTCTCCGGTAAGGTAGGTAATGCTCGATTGCCCATTTGAAAAACAATAGTCAAACCATATGATAATTTCTGACCCAACCTAAGCTGCATCTACATCAAATTTAACTATGTTATTTATTAACCTAAATAGAAATTACTTTAAAATATTTGTGGGAAGAAAGTGCACCAATAAAGGAGTGCTATATAAAAAATGCAAGGGGAACAGATCAATGCTCATGGTTTCAAGTGTGTCTTTGTAGGTCGATTTCGTGTAGAAGATCTTCTGGGTTCACTGCTCCCAACATGTCATTTTCGTGAATTCTCTGATTCCTCATTTCGGATTCACCAAACAGCTTTCTGAATAATGCAAAGTATGGGATGATGTATAGCAACCCAAGTAAGGAAGTGGATGCTAAGGCACACGCAAGAGAGATACCCACCACTTTACCTTTGCCTAATACCTTGGAGTTTTCCTTAATTTCGTTGGATGAAGTGAATCGGTAATTATCCTTAACCAATATAGACCTAACTCCACCTAATTCGTTTTGATCTGTGGATGTAAAAACATACGGAATCCAACTGGTTCCATTATAAAATGCAAGGTTGACTGAACCATAGTTCTTCAATGAAAACCTACCAGCCAATAACAAAATCATTCCTTTGTCGAAATATGCCCCCGTATTGTTGGGGTTTGCATTTGCTAAATCGAGTAGTTTCAAATCATCCAATCTTGTAGATGAATCGAATTCAATTCCGCCATCGATTTTACTCCAACCAGTACCATTGAATCCAGACACAAAGTTACTACCAATGGCAACAAGACGTCCGTTCAAGTTAGTATTAGAAAGATCATTCACAATATATTTTGAAACGACATTCGATGATCCAAGACTGTTGAGCGGAGTACTGGACCCGATGGCACCAGTGTCGAAATTATAAGTGATGAAGTTTACCGCGTTATTACTCAACGACAAATTACCACTTATTAATACTTGGTTTGATTGATAGAACCTAATGTCAGTGGCAACACCCCCAAACAGAACTGAATTACTGGAAGATGATACACTTTGTGGGTTTACCCATCTTGTGTTTGTAATATCGTAAATACACAATGCATTACAGCCCAAAGACCCCGCAGATTCAAAGGCACCTCCTACAAGTAATAAATTACTCTTCTCGTACAACACGATGGTACCCACAGTAACTGGACTCCCTCCATTTGAAAGCTGTGGTGGTTGGAAACTACTCACAGTATTGTTTTGTAAATTATAAATCAAAATGCCTGAGATTGTGGTTTGGTTAACAGTGGCAGATCCATTGAAACCAACAAACAAAAATTGGGAGTTACTATCCACATAGACCGATTGGATCGTAGAATCGTTACTCCAGGTGATATTTCCATTGAGTCCACTGAGTGTGGAGTTGTTGGTGAGAAGACCTATTTTGCTAACTGAAGGTGTTTGGAAATCACCAGCAATCACGCTAAGTGATTTGTTCACATAATAAGTTTGGGAAATCGATGAATTGGTACTGACTGTGAAATTATAAGTTGCCAAAGTTGCATTTGATGTAATTCCGGCTTGACTATTGGAGTAAAGATCCATTATATTGAACGAGCCTCCCGTAAGGACCTGTTGAGTTGGGTTTAATACAGCACCTGCATTGATATCCAATTGGTAGGAATTGTTTACAAAGGCGGACTTCAGAGTGTCCCATACTTTTGTACTATTGGATGATTCTGAAGATGAGAAAATGTAGTACTCAATGCTTGCAATAGTGATGTTGGTAAACAGGTCATAATTGAAATTGTTAAATGAATTACCAAATCCATACCAAGTATTATCCAGGAAAAGAGCAAAGTTGTTGATGGTGGTAGTTGATGAGTTTGAATTCGACAAATCCCTGAATGTAGTGCCAGATTGACTTTGAGCCTGGAATTCACCAAGATATAATACACCGCCAGGAATTTCAGCCAAACTAGTGATTGAAGTATTGAAAGCAGCACCATTTGTATCTAAATCGGCTCTCTTTGAGAATGCCCTTCCAGTCCTCTCGGTCCTCTTGTGTAAAGAGGAAATATCTCCATCCGTTGCGTTTGCTGTATTATTGTACGAAAGGGTCAAAGCAATCACTTCATTGTTAGCTAAAGTTAAATTGGAAGAGTCTGATTGAATAGAACCTCTTACAATTAAACGATCGTTCACTACCAATAATTGTTCTATCGATGAATTTTTTGACAATTGCCCACTTAATAAGTTGATTGAAGAATTTCCAACGTAACTAATGTTGGGGTTTATTATTGTCCTATTGTTGACTACCGTTGAAACCAAGCTTGCATCGAAATCAGAGAAATTGCCTAGGGAATACTCAAATAACCCATTAAGATTGACATAGGTAAGACCCCCTGATCTATTCCTTGAAGTGCTATTTGTCAGATTTCTATCGTAATAATTATCCAAGCTAACAATTGTTGCAACCACCTTATCTACAACCATGAAAGTCTCTTGACCTTGAATTATTGGTTGATGGTAGGATATTTCAATTCTATTTTGACCGTTATGATCGGAATTCGAAACAAAATTATCTAAAGTATCTTCAGTACCATTTAAGTGACCAAAGAACAAATAATCGAATTTATCGTAGTTATTATTCTGAGAAATCAATGTTGTACTTAAAAGTTCATTTGAATCACTTACAACAGAGGCATTTACTATTGGTCTTTGTTCACATGACCCGTCTGCAATGCAACCTGGAGTTGTAATAATAAACGAGTAAGTACCTGAATAGGAGATGTTTGGATAAAGCACAAGTTTTGCATCAGTATCAGTAGATACTAAATAATTTACGCCAGATAAGGATGGTACCTTAGATAAAACAGACTCAAAAGTTCCATTTTGGATTGCCGAAAAGTTGTTAACTCCATCATTTTCCCCACAATTAGGTTCGTTCAAAGTTGAATTTCCAAACACAGTAATTGTGTTCAGATAGATTTGAAATCCCCCAAGAGCACCCGCTGAGCCATACCAATCAATTATGGTTACGCCAACCTTTTCTATTTCGATTGAGTTTGCGAACGAAAACTCTTGGAAATCCGAACCATAACTTAAAGTCTTTGTCTTTGTCAGTGGATCATAGTACATGCTAAAACTACCATTATCATCGATAAAAGTTGTGTTATCATCCTGACTTGAATTTGTTAACGCGTTTTTATTTGTTTGGGTGAAGTTTGCTAATTGGGTTGCGGTTAATAACGGGCACGAAGCATCACAATATGCAATTTCATTCGTTGAAGGGTCCACATACGAAAGATTCATAATACCATTATTTGGATACGAATAAATTCTGAAAGTTTTAGCTGCATTCGAGCCACTTGGGACATACAATCTAGCTTTTGTAGGGGTTAAGCCTTTCATTTCATCGGGCAATTCTACAGCCCATTCACCTCCAACATTTGGTTCAAGGCTCCAATTTACAGAAGGACAAACCAAAGCTGAATCTTGAGTTGATCCGTCACTATTGACATTGGTAAAGATCCCATTTTTCAAGGAAATGATTTGCTCTGCATTAATCAAGGATGTATTTGTTGAATTGGAACGGGTGGTATTGGTCAAAGAAGAATTATGCAGTAATAAGTCTTTAAAACCAAGGGTATTGAACAGTCCTCCAAAGATAATAGAACCATCATTTCCATCGGAATTTATCTTGGTGATTGCACTCACTACTGAATCCGCACCAAACCCAAGGAATTTGGTTGATTGCAAAGAATTTGTTGCGAGATCATAAATTGCCGCACCATTGGTATTATTGAATGTGAAGTCACCACCTAAGTAAATCAACTGATTATCAACAAAAAAGGTGGATACCGTTCCATTGACATTGGAAGGTAAAATATTAGTTATATTTTGTGTAGATAATGTATAAATGATTGGTCCACGAACAGTTTCATTATTAAAAGTTGTGAAATTCCCATTTAATATAAAAGTATCATTTGATAAAGCTTGTAATTGAGTGATACGACCATCGAAGTTTCCTAATCTTACATTGACATCTCTATTATTCGAGGATTGTCTAAGATAAAGGCCATTTCCTCCTTGAGGAGTGACCTGGTCCAAGAAGGAAGATTCATTAATGTAGGAGTACACGGATACTCCATTGAATGTACCAAACACATCTAAACTCCCACCAAACGATGCATAATCTAACTGCGGTTGTGATAGAACTGGAACCAAGCCTCCAAAATTGGCCTGTCTTTCAGGGGAAAGTCCATGAACCGGATATACGAGTGCCAAACATGCTAACGATATTAGCTTTAGCATAACGAATGTTCAACCGTACAGTAGGCAGTAGATAAATAAGAGAAAAAAGTACTCGCAAAAAAAACGAAAACGGAATCCGCACTAAGAAAAACAACAACATTGAAAATTAGACTAAAGACGAACGTTAGCAAATGGAGGGGGTGATTTTTCACGAGTGTTTACATATATCCTTGGATGAAAAGAGGTTGACTTAAATTTGTGGTGTTGAATGTTTGCTTCAAAGATGAATGTGAGGAGATTGAAGAATACTAAGGAATATGCTCCCACCACGCCCTGATTTGTTTGATCTGCTTAGTCAGTATTCTTAAGGGGGGGTCGTCTGTACATTCGAGAATGTATGAGGAATGAGGCTGTAGGAGTGAGTGAGTTGATTTAGTAATTAAAAGGAATATGTGAGTTTAGTAATTAAAGGTTGAATGTTTCTATTTGCAAGATTATACCTATTTAAAGAGGATGCGTTGGGTAGTCGTAAGATGAGCATTAATAGTGGAGCCTTACCGCGTTATTGTCTGGTTAGTAGCGAGAGCGTAAGTGATCCGAATATGCACTCTTCATCAAGTATCTAATACGATGGTTTACCCGTGTTAGAGATGATATTGTGTTAATCAAGTGAATGATATTGTGTTATTGTAGTGCACTCCAGGGTAGTTGAATGGTTCAATGTAAAAGATTATATACATCTCTGTAGCAACGACTGGTTGAGAATCCGATGGAAATGAAATCCTTATATTGTTTCAATTAACAGATACTTTTAATGATTATCCTCTTCTTTAGTAAATGTATTGGGAGGGCATGCTCGGAAATTATTATTTATTTATTTCAAGAATATTTTTAATTTTGCAGCCATTTTTCCAAATTCTTGCAATTTCTAAAGCTGAAATTATAATTGCAATTTCCATATATTGTAATTTAAATCTATAAAACATTATAACCACACACTTATAACAATAAATTGACCACATTCTTGTTACATAAAGAAAGATACATTTTTGCATACTTTATCAATTTATTATGCAAGATTTGGCAGTTATATCTCATCTTACATTGTTCCGATACAAGAGATAACCAGTTGGAACTATAAGTCAACTTTTTTCATTACATCTCAGTTTGATCTGTCTTATCTCACCACCTCTTGCATTGCTCTATTTGACTACCTCTGGTAAAGATGACATATTGAATCCGGCATGTGGTTGTAATGTTAATGTTGAGAGGAAAAGTCAGAGTGGATGGCAAAACTTCATTTAATAAAAATTATGGCAAGATTTCATCTAATTACACTGCAAAATCAATCCCCCCTCAACAACTGAATTTCGCCATCAAGGTATTCCTCGCCTTCGAAGTATTCCTACTTGTCTTTACTTGCTGGATCAAAGAGTCGATCTCGCTACTTCATTACGTAATCACAAACACCCTCAGTGTAGACAAATCAACCAAGGCGAGACCAAAGAGTACTCTTGGCCCATTCACGCCAGGCGTATTCTATAGGCTTATTCACGGCAGTTTTGCATTCATCAAGCTATATCGGGATTCATATTGCTAAACCATTGAGAGGTTAAAATATCCAAACCTCAGAGACGTCTACGAGCTTAAGTATTCTGGAGCTATTGGAACTATCTGAAGTTTAGATCAGGTATCCGCTGCGTTAATAGCCGACATCATGGACTACCCATCCGGACTAGATCCATTCACATCAAGGCAAAACCTCCTCCATCACACATACTCCCCCCTTGTATCTGTTCATTCCTCCCACAATGCCGATGTCCTCATCCAATCCATTCTCAACATCAACCTCTCGGTATTAGAGGTGCTTAAACCATATGGTAACAATGCAACCTTAACTGTTCCTAACCAATCCTTCAAAATAATCAATAATCAATTGATCACCAGAAATTATCCTAGTTTTCCAATACGATTTCAACCATCTTTACCAGAGTTATTATCAATCATTACAGCTGGTGAAAGAGTAGGAGGCGAGAGTAAGATCAATCAATTGTTCAGTATCTCGTCTTTAGAGCATCTTGTGGGACATTTATCAACTACCACTTCAGGACAAGAATTGTATCTTGCATTCTTCAATAAAATAGTTACATCAAGGAACCTTGTGCCGTTTGATACTTTCAATCACCCTGTTTCACAAGTTTTTATTATTGACTTTGCTGTTGATACGATAGAATCCCTTAGGAAGTCAATTGTAGAATTTAGAAATTATAACTTCCCAAAGTATTTTCAAATCGAAGATTTATTGATTCATGTTTTTGTTCTTTATGATCCTGGATTCATTGAACAAGTGACTGCTTTTCAACAAGAAATAAGGACTAAATTAAATACCTTTTCAACACTAATCCCTATAAATACAGATGATCTGGAAAAAGTCCAACTTTCACTCATGGAAGATTCCACAATCAGTGAGGATTTACAAAGACTTTCATTGAAGCAAACTTCCGATGATTCAGATCATATTATGGTTCCAAAACTGCTTGATTTAACCATTCGAACTCACCTTTATGAATACATCAATAAATTTCTCATTCCCCATATGCAAGCAAAAATACGAGTTTGGGATGATCTGATGTTGCAACCAAAGAGATCAATAGCAGGTAGATTTTTCCTGGTTTCCAAGAAATTCTTCAATAACGACACGCCAGCTCCAACAATTGGCTCAAACTCTTATAATCTGGAAGGTTATTATTACAAGTCTAGCCCAGAACAGACAATTCGAAAATTGGCAGATTGGTCCATTATATTGAAGGACTTTAAATATGCTTATTCAACCTATGATTTGATAAAAAAGGATTATACTAATGATAAAGCTTGGGCTTATGTTGCACTGACTCAAGAAATGTGTATAGTTTCTTTGTTATTGGCTCAGACCCAGCAAAGTGCCTCACCAGCTTCCACTACTCCAGATAAGAACACTTTACGAAAAATAAGGCATGACATAATTGAACCATATATTGATAATTTATCCTACACTTTCAAATCAAGGCTCAATTTGAAGACATATAGTATGAAAGCTTTGGCCATCATTGTTGAATTGCTATTATGTATATGCAAATATTATAACTTAGCTTGGAGATGGAATGATTTGATTGAAAAATACTTGATCAATTTGATAAATGAGTTTGACCAACATTTACATCAATCAGGTTCAAATGTTATCAAAGCATTACTCTTTGAACGGTTAGGTTATAGTTCTGGAAAGTGCTTCCTCCTGACTGAAACAATCCCTCAAAAACATGAAGCGCCCCTTGAAGAAGGGTACTATGTAAATACAAAAAAGTTGACTGCTCCCCCAGATGGTGGAGTTGTTGGCTTGACAAGGTTTCGCAAGTCGAGTATTTGGTATTTGTTGTCAATTAAGGAATGGTTGGATGTTAAGAAATATGACCATATAAAGTACTTGTTGAGTAATATAAGTAGTGTTTATGACATAGACGGGATCACAGAGGAATGGTATGATCGTAGTGACTTGTTACTTGGTTTTGTTAAAAGGGAGTTGGCCAGTGAGGAAAACGCTGTGAATTCCCATGATAAGCAAGATTTGACAGTGTAGGGAGGGTTTGATGGGATGGAGCATTGCACTCGTAATTAGAAAATAGAGTTGATACCAAAAAAGTACAAGCGATGTAGTATACAGCTGACACATGGGCTCTTTGGGCTTTAAGTGATAGTGTCCCACTCACAAAACTACAATAGGTATACTTAAAATATTTATACATTCCCTTGAACTGTGATATGTAAATTGACGCTAATTTGTATCGACAAGCATTCTATTTAAGGGATCGGTCCCAACTATTGCCTCCATAGACACAATAAATTATACAGACCCAGTTATATATCCACTTCCTTATTGATAGTCATGAAAGTATTATTCCATTTCTAATCCAATGATAATACATGTAGACGGAGATATTATGTGAATCCATGATAGCGCAACACAAACCTTTTTGAGGCTTCGGTCAGTTTTACTAGATGCTGCGGTATTGCCGAACAGAAGTGTGGTGACAATTTGGAACACATAAGACTCCAAGTACCACTGTCACCAAGATGTATGCCTCTAATTCAAAGTGTCAATGTTGGATAATCCATCCTCAGGGAACTCAGCATACTAATACAGCTGTTGCGTTGGATGCACACAAAGTCAAACTCGGCTCAGGCCTGTGCAAGCTCCTTCAAAGCCAACTTCCTCCTCTTATCCATCGTAATTGAGGTCTTATCTTTCTTTACAGTCATCCAATTCACAACAGCCTTATAAGTGGATTTAATATGAGAAATCGCTGGGACTTCGCTATTTGCACCATTCAAAGACGAAACACCGAACAAGTTTGATTTCAAAATATGTTCTTCATTTCGAAGTTTGAGTTGTGCATTCATACTTTGAAGAATGTCGTCTGTATCCTCTGGTTCATCGTCATCAAAGAAATCCTTCTTATCTATGAATTTATATTTAACCAAGGTATTAAAAACCATTTGATTTACGATCCGAATGAAAATTGAGATCGGATATGGGAAGAAGGTGTATAACGAGAATTGCTCGGACCTATCACCATGCAAGTGTCTATTATCGATGTGTAAACTAGATTCTGTTCTTTGCATCTTTTTAACAGCAATTGGGAGTAAATACAGCTGTCTTTCATTTGATCCCGATTTATAAAATCTTAGGTAGATCCAACTAGCAATGAAGCCCAATATACTCAATAGGAAAGATATATAAAACTCATGGCTGATGAGGTTTAATAGGAAACATAAAGAAATCAACCCAAATGGAATCAAAGTAACTTTGACTCGTAAATAACTCTTTGCAAGTAGTATATAATGGTTTGGAATTCTTTGTTTAACAGCAACTATAAGGGCGATATTTATTGCCATACACGATATAACAACAGGTGGATGGATTTCACCAAATATAACCCCTTTAAAAGTATAATATATATATAAAAAGGAATTGCACAGTAATACATTGATTAAGATGAACTTTGCAAATTCCCTACCGCCCCATACATTTTCCAAATACTTCCCCAAGTAAAATATAAGCATAAAACTGAAAGTAAAGCCAACAAAATCGTCCTCTATGAAACTACTTGTAACCAAAACCCAAGGTCGATATAGTACTGGAGATCTCGTAGCAATGAAAGTTAGGATTGGAACGTAAAGTTCATGTGGATGTGGTACGTCGGACTTTGGATCTACCTCTTCAGCTGTGTTAACATTCTTTGATGCTGAAATTATCAATACAAAGTATGTATAATATTTCAATATAAAATTAAGGAAACTGAGGGATGTTAGCACTATAAGTAAAATGGACGTTACCTTTGGGACTTTCATTGTTATTCTATTTTGAAGGTGTTAGTGAAGTCCTTGGGAGTAGTCCTTGAAAAGTTCTAGAATTTTTAGTGCACTCAAGTCTTAAAATTATCTAAAAGTTTCAAGGAATATTCAATAAAGCGAGAATGAATACTTCATTTTGTTTAAGAAGAATTGGGCTGAAGCGTTCCATACCACCTCCAGTATCAAGCTTCTCGAGAACCATATCCTTAAAAAATTCAGTATGGTCCCAAGTTAGAAACAATTCAACGGTCAACTCCGCATATTCACCACCCCCTCCACAACCAAGCACATTCACTAACCTACGGAGATTATTCAAAACTCCAACGTTCAAATCAGTCTTGTTAACATTCATATTTGGTACAGTTGTAGTTGAAACCATGAAAAATCGTAAGGACTTGGAACAGCTCGAACAGAGGTATTCATCTAAGTTTGGTATATTACAAGATGCCATTGAAAGATTGAAGAAGGGCGAACAGATTGATATTGCTAAAGAATTGAAGTTGGCAAATACTTTAACTAAAGGTGAATATAATATTGTTACAGATATTGAGCTTGATGAAGAATTGGAAGAGTTTTTAAAGGTCTTTGAGGATCCGAAAGTGAAATCGGAAGAGAAAGTGAAATCGGAGGAGAAAGTGGTTAAGTCAGATGATAAAGTGAATGTGAAGGTTGAAGAACACGCAAAGGATCACGTTTTGGATCAACCTCAAAAAATTGAAAGTAGTAAGTTTTTATGATCCAATTCATATCCGAACTTATCAGACCAGTTCTCATCAGACATAATTACAATTCGTGTGTTAGAAGTCTCAGAGTGAACCCAATCTTTATATAGTTCACTGCAAACACTTGAAGATGTTCAATGCTTGAAATGCCACTCGATCCAGGAGTACTCCTTAAAGTCTTATCACATACTCCTCACCATTCAAAGTCTTCACTCAAAGTTGCAAACTTACAATTAATCTGAGTTTTATTTTTGTTTAAGATTTCCTTCTGCCTGGCTCCTACTCTTGCTAATTATACTTTCATAATATTAATGAGAAAATGAACTAAATATAATACAATACATCCAAATGGACCGCTCCGTAACTAATTTAACAGCAGATGTAAGTCCTCAACCTACTAAACTAAGGCAATTTTCCTAATAAACTTTCTATGACTCTCCCCAGTCTCCACAATCTTTCCCTCCAGTGCCAACAACTTTATAGCTGCCGAAAGCTCACTATTTTCCACTCTGAAAGAAACCTTCTCGTTAATCTTAACTGCTAAATCATTGAATCTAATCAAATTATTATTCTCTTCAACAATATTCATAATCTCATTAGCCAAATCTTCTTGGATTCTTCTCTCTGCTGAAGTTTTACCTGTTTCAACCATATCCATATCAATTCTACCGGTCAAAGGATCAGTTGCATATTCCTTGATGGCAGATTTGGTCAATCTAACAGCTTCTCTAACATCAATCAATTGAACGGTTTGAGATAATCTCATCTTCGCATGAGCTTCGGAAAGTCTAATCATGGACTCCAATTGTCTTGTTGTAGCTGTGATTCTCTTTTCCAGAGCCCTCAGATCTTCACCTAACTTTCTCATTTCAACGTAACATCTTACCAATTCACTCTTTGCTTCTTCCGATATGACGGGGTTGAAGTTTTCTTTGGCATATTGGACATACATTGTAAGGAATTCAACAGGTAATACAAAGTTACTAGTGACCGTTTCTGGAGCATCTTCCAAATACATGTCAGTTAAATGCTTTGCCAACTGCCTATCGATTTTCTCATCGACTTTATCCAAGATAAGATAAATCAAATCAAATCTCGATAATAATGGAGGTGGCAAGTCAATATTAGCAGTAACTGGTAAGTTTGGATCATATCTCGAATTGATTGGATTGGCAGAAGCTAAAATCGAAGTTCTAGCGTTTAAGGTGGTGATGATACCAGCCTTGGCAATGGAAATGGTTTGTTGTTCCATGACTTCATGTAATACAGATCTTGTACTTTCACTCATTTTATCAAACTCATCAATACAACAAACACCACCATCAGAAAGGACTAAGGCACCACTTTCCAATACCAATTGTTTAGTGTCCACATCTCTAGTAATATAAGCAGTCAAACCAACAGCAGATGAACCTTTACCAGAAGTATAGACACCTCTAGGAGCTATCTTATGAACGTATTGCAATAATTGGGATTTAGAAGTTGAAGGATCACCACAAAGCAAAATGTTAACATCACCTCTATAACGACCACCCTTCTTAAAGGTTTTGTTCGTACCTCCAAATAATTGTAATAATATTCCTTTTTTGACATCATCCATTTCATAAATGGATGGGGCCATTGATCTTGCTAAGACTTCATATAAATCATCTCTTTGAGCAACTTCTTGAATTCTTTCGATTTCAGCAGCAGAGATTTTGCGCACTTGTTCAACCTCTTGGTTTTTATCATTGATTTCATTCTGTAATGTCAGTACATCGGCACCCATTCTCTTTTTATCGATTTTCTTCACATGAAGAACATCCAAATAAGTTTTGTATAAACTCTTAAGTGCTCTTTGTTTTGAATTGGCACGAACAGGTATACTTTTGAAGATCCCACATACTTCAACACGATCACCAGCACGACAACAATCAACCAAATCGTCATAAACACATAAGTTAATGGAGTGAGGAGTTTGTCCATCTGGAACCATATCTGGAGTTTCTTGTAATTTAATGACTTGTTTATCAGCAAATGAAGATCTATTGTGAATAAGCATCATTGAATTTGGCAGGGAACACACACCACGAGGACATTTGGTTGGTTCTGATATCACTCCCCTATCGATTTCAACTGCAACAGTATGACCACAAGCATTACATTTGAAGAAGGCAACTTTCATATCTGGAATAATGGAAGTTGCTCTTATTACGATACCCTTAACTGTGACCAATTTATCTATATCATTTGGATTCAATTCTCTCATTCCTCTGTTGGCTAAATTGATATTGTAAGGACGAACCGTATAAATGGTTGTTTCAATGTCATCTAAGTTGGAAGGACCTTCATTACTATCATTAGCAATTTGAATCAAACAATCTTTGATCCCTTGATCCATAATTGGAACGATTTCTTGTGGATAATTAAGTAATTGATGATACAATTTCCGGGTTGGTCTATAGGCTTGAAGATTCTTCGCATCCAAATTCAAGGTGGTTGCTCCAAGATCTTTAATTGTATTCAATTGATTTACGTAGTATAATTCTTCATCTGTTTCATCGATTTCAGCATTATCATATGTCTTTCTGTATTTGTATCTAAAATTCAATATGAAATCTCTGAATGAATTTTCACAATCATGTAAAGAAATATTGGTTCCCCAGATGATTCTAACAGGTTCATCGTTTTCAATAGGATCCGTACTTAATTGCATAACCGAAGATGAAGATGGGTTAATGGCATTCGATGATGGGTGACCATTTCCAGCGGACGATGAAGGATGGCCATTTCCTCTTGTATTAACCCTATTTCCAGCAGAATTCCTTGGAGTTGGACTATCTTCAACAAATAATCGTCTACTGTAAGGACTACCGGTTGTATCTTGTAAATCACTTCTTTGTTGTCTTCTAACAATTCTATCTGAATCTAAACCTTGAGATGATCCTTGACCAATATCAGATGTGTAATGTAAAGGTGATGAAACACCATGAGGTCTTGGAGTTGGTCCTCCAACAGAAGATGGTGGATTGGACGAATTTCCAAAAAATAAAGGAGACGACGGGGCCTGGCTTTGAGATTGACTATTGGTATTGAACCCACGAGAGTTACTTGGTGAAGACATGTTAATGATAAATTAAAATGGGTTTGAAAATTGAGGAAATGATACGCGTTCAATTAACCGGATTGGGATTAATTGGACACATTCGAGCATCGCGAAATTTGTGAGGAAGAGTGGTCGGTAAGGCGATAGCCTAGTTATCTTATATTCTGCTTCTTGATAGATACCCGGGGGAGCAGAAAGCTGGGTACTTCTTAAGAAAATACCCGATATATTGGGATTATTCGAAGATTAGAGTGCAATATTATCATCAAAGAATACCTTATGAAGCTTCTAATGTTGTAAAGTCATTTTGGAACGTAAAGCCATTTTACAGTTTTATAATTGCAAAATCCATACCAATCAACTTTTTCTATATCTTCTCATAATAAGTAACATTTTGGTTTAGTTAATTTATTTGGCGAAGATATCGTTCGTGAGATCCTGTAATTTGGTGTTGTATAGAGAATAATGATTACAGAGTTCTATTTAAATCAAGAAGGGATTAGGGATTATTGATAGGGTAGATCTTGATCAGAAATGTCATTGCATCAAGAAACATTAGACCCGAACTGCAATAGAGCATATGTAGACCCTTGTCAACAAGACATCGCGACTGTCGATCCTTAAATGTCGTACTAAGGTCTGAACAAAATGCAAAATTTGAATTTTAGATTCTTATATGATTCGATCTACTTCAATATTGTTGTATTTGTTTATAAAGGAGATGCTTTTAGTCTGATAATTCATACTATACACTTATATATATAGAAAATCTTGAAAACGATGATATCTTCAGTTTATTTATGTTTAAAATCATATTCTTATAGGTAAACGTTTACTTCTTTGTTTTGAAGAGCATAAAGTGTATTTGAATATTCAAACTAACTACTTACCAAATTGTCCTTTAATTCACCACCACAGTTATTAAAATACTACACTAAATCCACTAAACTATCGACTTCAACTACAACCTCTACACTTTCTAAAATCCTCCACAATCTCTCAATTGCTGCAAATTACTTGCAAAAAATATAAAATATTAAAATTGAATGGTGAATTGTATGCAAATTGCTATAGATCCATATTTATATATCTAGAAGATTTAATATGCCTTTATAAGATTTAATATGCCTTTTGAAGTATAATTCTACTGATCTAACAGATGTCAAATAGTCGCACCGTCATACTCACAGCAACCTAAGTTAACAGGCATATCGAAACATAAATAAGCTTCACAGTATCTGTTTTAGATTAAAATCGCTTACATCAGCTCAATACCTTGCAACTTTATTTAAGCTAATACTTACATCATCAATACATCATCTTTATTTAAGCTACTACATCATATTTACTCTCCATACCTTAAACCCATATAACTCCTGTGATAATTTGACATAAGGTCACACTAAAATTAACACCACACAACATATTTATAAGAGACAAGTACTCATAAGACCATAAACCTGAGTTGATCTATCCACCTTTAAACATCAAGCAACTGCTGGCAAAATACCTTTTTTCGCTCAGCCCCAGTTTAGGAGTTAAGGGATTTTTCTTTTGTCGGCTTGTTGCCTAATTTTTTATAATGAAGGAGGGGGTTCCAAGAGAAGCCAAAAGTATTTAAAGAACAAGAAGCCTATTTTATTTAGTAAGGAAATTATTGAATTTTTAAAAACCTGAGGTTGATATATTAGACAACCATTCATTATTGACACAGTTAGAAGGGACCCATCTGACACAAAGCATCCTCCTGCATTTTGCCGTTTTCCTTTATATCTAGAGAATCCCCCCCAAATTTAAAATGGCCATATTCAGATCGAAATCAAGTAGCACAGCGGATCATCCGGGAATAGTTGATATTAAACCAGATAAAAACACCAAGATGACCAGTGCACACTACGGTGATAACCGTTTATTACAAGCTGTGAATGAAGCTCAACCTTTCGAACAAGCTAATGAACATGTAGCAACTCATGATGCTAGAAGAACTTCTTACTTATCTCAAGAATCAGCAAATATAAAAGATATCTTTGGTCAACCGATTCAACAAGGTGATATGTCAAATCCAACTAGATCCAGAAATGAAAGACCGCTAGATACTATCCGTGCTTTTGAGTATGCTATCACAAGAGATTTATCTTATAGAGAACAATTAGAAACTCAAAGGTTAGGATGGGGTTTCCATGAAGATTTCCCATATTATAATTTACAAGGTCAACAACAACAAGATCAACAACAACCCGGCTTTGATAGACCAGTCATTAACTTTGGACTGCTGGCCCAACCTATTTACCAAGCGGGAAATTATAGTGCTAGTAGTTTGAAGCCGGAAGCTCAAAAGAAGAAGAGGGGGTTGTTTGGTAGAAAGAAGAAGTAGCGGTAGAAGGGTTGTAGAGTGAGTGGTGAAGTGAGCGGTAGAAGGAGTCTGTGAGCGTAGCGAAGATTACAAGTATATCCCTTAATGTGGGGTCGATGGGTCAGATAATTAGATGGTAACACTTCGAAAGTAGTATTGTTTATCAATATTGTCATCATACGGGATGTCTACCTATCGGATTACTGCAAATACTATTATATCGATTGATATATAAGTGTTTCCTGCCCCTAGATTGGGCAAAAATTTTCAGCTGGCACAACAGAAAAATTGCTTTTTAAGCCAGCAGTCTATAACAATTATAGTGATGTACTTGGTTTAGCTTCATGGGTTTGTATGTTAAGTAGGGAATGTTATATGTATTATACAAATTTGTAGTGTGAAAATTTAAGGGGTGTTTACTTTTTGCGAGTTTCGGATGCAAATTCAGCAACTTTGGTGAGCTTGTATTTGTATGATAGAATTATCAGAATTCGCGTTTCTCCGCCCTTCAGACGTTAAGGCTTCCCCACTCACATCTTACCATTGGTGTACCTTGATCTGCCTCGATCAAGTTGTCTAAAAATAGTAGGATCCGCAATTGCTGGAGCTATGACATAATGTGCTTACGAAAGCACTTCGTGCAGCAACAGGAGCTTAGCATATTTTGTACTATAAGGAATTATGTGTGAAGTTTTGTGCTTGTGGAGATTCAAGAGATCTTAGAAATGGATCAAGTATAAGTAGGGTTGAGCAATTTCTTGTCCAGAAGTTGATTAATTTTCATGATATGATTTATTTTGAATTTTCATGATGTAATTTAATCACTCACTACAGGACAATCGATGCACTTCTTCAACAGAGCAGGGTTGATTTGAAGTACGACTTACAATATCGTTTTGCAAAATCATAAATATCATTCCTACAGTTTATTAAATCACATTCTATTGAATCAATCCTCCTTATTTATCTCGATTTTATTGTTTATATTTAGTTGATGCAGTACCTGCGAGCTATTCAAAAATGGTTGTTATTATGAGATTCTAGATTCGTAGGCAGCATTGTAGAGTGGTTGCAACAACATTGTACTGATCGAATTGTACTGCAACAACATTGTACTGATCACATTGTAGTGCAACAACATTGTACGCATGATAATGCAACAACATTGTACTGATCACATTGTACCGATATTACATATTGAACTAATTGCAATACATCATGAAGTTCTGAAAAATGGAACTTTTAGTTACATTGCATCATTGTATCGAACAAGCATGTCGTAGTGATTTGCAATTTGTTTTATTGAAATTCCTGGGAATCCATTGTATTAATATTGCACATGTCTTTCAGTCACAAGAGTTCTAATAACACTTGATAAGGATACATACTTAATCCAAGTACCCTCATTGTGCTGATAATTGATATATAACAATTATGGGACTTTATAATAATTATGACATCAATCATAATCTCTTGTCTATCCTTCTCCAAATGTTAAAATTAAAACTTCAACCATTGAAAAATTACCAGTACATAATGGTTACAATTGCAAGCGCAATAATCACATTAGGTATTTCACATTGTTCAATAATATCTCGGATTGCTAGATGGTACAATATTGACAGGTTCTCTTTAATATTGTTCATGGTGTGTTTAGGAGTTAAGGTATTTATTCCGTGGCATCTTCTGGGAGATTCGGCAAAGTCCATAGTGAGACATGAATCATCACCAATTGTCTACCAATTGAGGGTAACAGCAAATTTTAAAAATTGCACTTGGAAGTCATCAACCGCCTTTAGTTGAGCTATTCCTTCTTTAGTTAGTCCTTCCGTTTATTTTACATCGTCAACTCGATTTGATTTCACATCGTTAAACCACCTCAATTTGATTTCACATATAAACCACCTCGATTTGATATCATATCACTAAACCATCTCGATTTGATAAACCACCTCAAACTGATCAATAATCAACTGAATCACTCTACCTGACCAAAAACCACAATGCTCTCAGAACACTCACAAAGCCTTCATTATCTCATCATACAACATCCCTTTCAACTCCAAAATAGTCAACTCATCCTTCTTCTTATCGAAATCAAAAAAGTCCTCTGGAATCTTCTCACTTATTGGTTCATCATTTGGATCATGGTACAACCTTAAATATGGATGCTTTAAAGCATCATCGACGGTTATCCTTTTGGTTGGGTTGAAAATCAATAATTTCTCCAACAAATCTATTGCCAAAGGATTGATTTCTTCATTATTAAATAAATTTTGGAATGGGATATTTTTGCAAAATGGTAAGGATCTAATATATTCCCTGGCACGTTTCAGCTTAATGTTATAATAATCTTCCATGTTTGGAGTGCCCAAAACTTCCATAATCAACCATAATTGATTATGATAATCTCTACCTGGAAACAAAGGTCTTCCACTCAACATTTCTGCAAGTATACAACCTACTGACCACACGTCTATTGCGGTGGTGTATTCTTGGAATGTTAACATGATTTCAGGTGCACGATACCATCTTGTAGCCACATATTCAGTCATATAACCAAAGTTATCTTCACTCAGGGCAATTGATCTTGCCAATCCAAAATCACAAATTTTCAAATCACAATTTGAATTCAATAATAAGTTTGATGGCTTCAAGTCTCTATGTAAAACATTGGCCAGATGCATTGCTTTCAAAGCTCTTAAAGTTTGATAGATGAAATATTGTATATGATCATCGGTTAATTTTTGAGTCCTGATAACTCTATGTAAGTCTGTTTCCATTAATTCTTGGATCAAGTAAATTTCATTGAAAGATTCAAATGAACTTGGCCTTTGTATGGCCAAAATACTTATGATATTTTCATGGTTGAAATGCTTTAATAATTTGAGTTCTCTTAATGTTCTTAAACAAAGCATTGATCTTTCAAAAGGTTCAATCTTTTTGATTGCAACCTTTTGCTGTGTGGGGGTATGAATGGCTGAACAAACTACTCCATAAGCACCTTCTCCAACTATTTCCAATACTTGATAATGATCACTTACTCGAAATGATACTTCACGGGCTTGGCCAGTGGGTGGAACGTTCATTATTCAAAAATCAAATATTAGGGTTTTAAGCTGCTGATATGTGTTTTGGATTTTGTTTGCGTGTTTTTTTTGAATTGACGGGCTCCTCGAGACTTTGTTTTAGATATTTTTCAAAATGGATTCAGAACTTTACAAAGTTATAAGCTTATAGGTACTCTTTGTAAAGCTATATATGTGGGATATCTGAATTGGAATACCGAGAGATGTAGTAAACTTTTATCAAAGTTTTGCTGGTGTATGTTTCAGCTTGGAATGTACATACCCAAATTTGAGACATTATAGTGTAGATTGACACCAGTCAGGTTCTAACTTCCAAGGGAAAGAGGCTTTAGAATCCAGGCTTTAGCTTTATGGTCTAGGCTGCTTTATGTAAACTTTAGGGATTTATCTTTATGTAGAATCTAAATGTTTAGATAGTAATGTTTCACAATGGTTGATTAAGTCACATACACGTTTCATATCAGGGGTTTGATTCTGGTTGCATAATAATATTGAAGATTTAAGATTCATCCATGCTTCTATAAAACACCTCATTAATGAAGTATTATGAAACGCTCGTCTTTACGTTTCAGAATGTCAACCTAACTACTTCATCGCAGGTCTCGTAATTTTCGAGATATGGCCCGACTTTGCGAACCAATCTTAAAGATTATGAGTTTCATCTTTGAGGTATCAATTGATAAGAAAACTGGTTATTGATGAAGTGTTTAAGATTTCTTTACATATTTGCAACCGAAAGTATGAACGATTATAAATAGGTGCTTAGGTGAACTCGTAGACTTTCTTTACGGTATGGTGATAACTTCACCCTAAGAATAATTGGAATATTAGGAAATTTGAATTTGCTAAGAGTTCAAGAATGTGATGCTATAAAATATCACCTGAACTCTTCCAACTCAACGTAATTCTAATTACAAACTAAAATTAAATCAATACATTCAATACTTGGTAATACATAATAAGTGGGCCTGGTCATCTGAAAGTGACAGTAAACATAAAACTTACACTCATTGGACTTATTCCCTACCAAACCTCTTATCCTCTCTGGCGGCCTTCTTTTCCATCTCATCCCAATCCTCGCCAGCACTTTCCTCACCAGCACTAGCATCACTATCAGAACCATCGGTAACACTATCATCACCATCATCACCAGCATCACTCACCTCACTTGCTTCACTCTCATCACTTGGATCGTCATCACTGACTTCAAACTCGGATTCTTCACTCTCAACTTCTTCATTGTCACTCTCACCATCACCAGTCAAGAATCTCCATCCACCATCAGCAAAGAATTGGTATGGATCAGCAAGAACTGTTTTTATAATAGCACCCCAATTCAAATTCATTTGACCTTCACTGAAAGGAATATCAACATCCGTCAACCATGACTTTATATCCTCAAGCAATTCCATTGGAATGGTATTGATGTGCACTGGAGCTTTCAGGAAATCCTTGAAAATAAACACCAAATCGAAATTCTTCAAACCAAACTGAACTCTTTCTAAATGGGCAATTTCAATTTCTTCCAAGGTTACTACTAAATATGGTGGATCAATCAATTGAATCAAACAATCACGAGTTGGCAAACATAAAACAGATGATCTGAATGGAACCCCTTGGAATCCCAATTCCCTAAACGGAATGTCCAAGTCGAGTGCTCCATTACTTGAATCCGCAATCAACTCAGCAAAGGCCTTGAATTGTTTATCCAACATTGCCTTTCTTCTTCTTTCTTCTTGTTCTTGCTGTAATTCATCTTCATCACCATATTTATATTTTCTTTTACGGCCTCCAGTTTCATCAAAAGCCATGTCACTAGCTTCACCATAGAATTGGACATCAAAGGTCTTTTTCTTCCCAATCATAATTGGGTTCTTCAAGGAACAATGAATGATTACAATCAATTCATCCTTACAAGGTTGGAAGAATAAATGCTTGATATTTGAAAACAAAACATCAACCTTTTGATCATTTTTAAAGTTGACTTGGTACCTTAACCCGTTCTCATGGATCAGTAAAGTTCCACCGATTTTCTTACTATCAGGTTGAGGTCTTACAAATACGGATTCCAATCTCTTCACACGAGATCCTTTCAATTCAATCAAGTTTGCTTGAGAAATAACATCCGACATTTGTTTTCTTTCCACCTCACGCTTCATGGAATCCTTCTTCAATTCTTGAATGGATTTGAAAACTTGCACCATTCTTTCACGATCTCTTGATCTGAGAGTAATGGATCTTAAAAACGTATTATCTGGCGCATCTTCATAAGGTAATTCTGTTCTTTTGGAAACATTTCCACCCACACCAGGAGAATTGAAATTTAATCTAAGATAAGTGAAATCACCTTCTTCGTTTTGAGATCCACTTTTGAAAGAATTGATATGGAATGGAACTGGTCTACCTTGAATTGGGATAATAATCGTTTGATTTTTATAATCAATATGAATTTTCAAATCTTTAACTCCACTTGGAATTTGACTTTCTCTAACATACGATTCATATTTCTTAAAAACAGCAACCACTTCGGAAGAATCAGTTGCATCTGCTTTTGAAAACCTAGCCAAACCTTCTTGTAATCTTTTCTCATGTAATTTATGTTGGTTATCTTGACGAATCTTTTCAGCATTTGAGTTGTCATCTGCATTATTAGATTCATGTCTTAATTTTGATTTCAAAATCTTTGAATTTGATTCGTCATGGTTTCTTTCAACCTTGACTTTTTCAGTCTTGACCTTCTTTTCTGGTGCTGAGGTTTCATCACGGAAAGAGATTTCAGCACGAGCTTTTGAATATGAAGTCAAAAGAATCGGTTCTGATTCACTCACTTTAAACGTATCAGTTAAAAGAAGAGAATATTGTCTTAATTTTGAAGAGGTTGCCTTTGGATTTGTTAAGTTACTAAACCCAAGGGTCAAAGAAATGATTTGACCATTTTCCAACTTTCTTTCATTTTTCCCATTCAAAATGAATGTGGAATCTCTGAATTCAATACCAATCAACCAACCACAGTTCTTAGTGAAAGTGGCCACCAATTCAGGTCTTTCCTTTTGAATAAAGTCAATTGCTCCCAAATAAACCTTATTGGCTACAACACCATCTTTCAAGAGGGTGGATGTAATATGTTCTTGCAACTTCAATAAGAAATCGTAATCTGCATCGATTTGTGGGGTTGGGTCAATCAAAATCGTTCTTGCAATATTCGCACAATAACTTTTGAATCTTAAACCTAAGGAGGCAATAATAACACCATCTCCAACAAATGTAGTATTGGTTGAAAGTGCACTTGGTTTCAAATCATAGATCCCACCACTTTGAATGATTGGAGAATAACACCATTCAATCAAATCGGCATCGAATTCGGAATTCTGACTAAGTTTCTTACCATAAGTACTCTTCAACCATTTGCTCGTTTCAATCAACTCTTCGATATTATCAGACAATTTACTATTGGTAATAACCTTTTCATTATCAATGATTTCCAGCATTTCATCAACAAAAGTTTCCATCATTACATTGGAAGCCTTGGCTGCAATTTGGGTACTTGCGAACTCATCAACATCCTTCAATTCCATACTTTGAGAAAGCAATAAGGTAATATCTTCAGTTTCAAGCTTTTCACCTTCTGAGATTTCATTCCATTCATCAATTATTTTCCCCTTGTATTGGACTTTCACAACACTTCCATACTTCCCGTCCAAGCTCTTGATCTCTTCAATCAACTTGACAAAGAGGGCCTTGTTGTTCTCCACATCTTTGGTTCTAGGCCAGATCTCAACACTACTGGAATTGGCAGTTGGCTTGTTTGTTAAATTCTTCAAATACTTAGCCTTACCTTCGGAAGTGATAAAAACACACTTATCTTGAGTGATGTAGATTGCGGTATGAACAAATTCATACCCTAATAACCAGGTTTGGACAACGGTGGATTTCTTATAGGTATTTTCATCATCTCTGGCACCAACAAGAATCAAAATTTGGGAAAGATCCAGTTTCACAAGATTCTTTTGAATCACAGAGAGTCGCTTATGGAACACGCCTCCGTCAATGTTAACTTCAGACATCTCTAACACTTACAGTTTGGTTCAACAAAATTTGAGAAAATACAGGACTGGTCACGTGGCTGAGAGGAGATCGAGGGCGCGTTGTTGCCAAACGCGTAACTTAACCTTCTAACAAGTTCCAGATTGACCTTCTTACAAGCACGTTAAACTTTCCAACTTTCCCCATGTTCCGCCAGTCTAAAAGAAGGACGGCAGGTCGTAAGAATTTTGAAACTTCGGTTACTTATGAGAATTCCAGATTATACACCACCAGACTTTCACTCTATGATATCCCACCTCTTCAAGAAGTTACACTTGAAGAATTCGAGACTTGGGCTATAGAAAGGTTGAAGGTATTGATTGAGATTGAATCTTGTGTTGCTAGACAAAAGTCATTGAAAGATATTACCGAAGCGATCAAGCCTATGTTGACGAAATATTTTCCTTTATCGCCAGATAGTAAGACCAACCAACTGGCGGTGATTCAAGAGAGAAGGAAAGATCATTATTCTCATTTTATTTTACGACTTGTATTCTGTCGTACCGAAGACTTGAGAAAGAAGTTTGTGAGAAACGAGACTCTCCTATTCAAGGTGCGGTATAATATGACGGATTCAAAGGAACATAAAGAGTTTATCAAGGCGTATGAAGACAAGTTACCTTGGGATTATATCTCCGGTGAGGAGAAGTTGGAGATATTCGATAAGCTAGTTGCAGCCACTAGTGGTATTATCAGAACCAATTTATTACTTGCAATGCAAGAAGGTAAAACCATCACCAATGAAGAATTACTGAATCATATCAGAACCAAAGAAGAATTCATCAAGTTACCATTTGAAAAAGTCCTTGGTTTGGTTGGTTCAAGGAGTATTTATTTAAAAGATGGGTTTGGTTATATTCCAACCAGTTCTCAATTGAATCTTCTCGCAGATGAATATCTGGATTTATTGAGTAAAATCTTATTGAAAACTTTCCAAAGTTTACCAAGATTGGAAGAAGATGATAGGATTTTACCTCTATTGAACAATTTATCCAACAACTTTTCAAGTATCGAATATGATGCAAATTCTTATGATTCCGAATCTACGTCGGACATAAATGCGTCGTCAATAACATCTGAACCGATCTTAAAACATTATCCATTGTGTGGAAAACATTTGCAACGACATATGATTATGAATTCACATTTGAAGTATACTGGTCGTCAACAGTTAACTTTGTTTTTGAAAGGAATTGGTTTAAGTGCAGATGAAGCTGTCAAGTTTTGGACAACACAATTCACTACAGGTAGTAATGCTATGACCGTGGATAAGTTCAATAAAGAATATAGGTATAATGTCCGTCACACGTATGGTTTGGAAGGTGGTAGAATTAATGCTAAGCCTTGGAATTGTGGAACCATTCTAAGTAAACCAAGACCTAATAAATCGGAATTTCATGGTTGTCCTTATAGAGATTTATCAATGGATTCTTTAGTTCAAAATTTGAATGAGTTAGGTGTTAATGATCAGAACGAAATAAATGGCGTTCTAGATCATGTTTCGAAAACAGAATATACAACCGCATGTACTAGAGTGTTTGAATTGACTCATAAGAAGGAATTGGCTAATTCCAAAAGTGATGCTGAAGGTTTTCATATCACTCATCCAAATCTTTATTTCGATAGGCTGAGGCAGTTGGAAAGGGCGGAAGTGAAGATTGAGTCATAGTTCTTAAAAGATGGTGGGGTGCAATTATTGTATAAACACAGTCAACCCCCCACCCCACATTGTATAAACCTAGTCTATTGGTTAGTTTAATAAATATCATAGGAATCATTTGAGTTTTTAAATTTAACAGATTTAAATTGTCTTGTCATTGCGATTTACTTCAATTGGCTGCAAAATCTAGAGTGTCAAGCCATTTTTGGAAACTCCATGGGGAAAGGTTACGTGGAATTCAAAATCGTCAATGTTGAATAATTTGCTGGATGTTCATGTCTAATTTGTCTAGTTTCACTCTTAAGATTAAGGCAGTTACAAAGTACTTCCGATAGTATAAAAATGTATAATAAATAAATATGAAACTTTTATCTCACTCTAAAGAATTCTTTTGAATGTTTAATAAAAATATTTAATAAATAGGATTGAGCTTGAAATGGAATGGAATACGAAAGTCCATCAATGGGCACAGTGCGCAATTTACTCCTTAAGATTATTGGATGTTTTCAAGTCTTCTTGAGCTGACATGTAATGGAATTCGAAAGTCCATAAACGGCCACAGTGCGCAATTTACTCCTTAAGGATACCTTCAAGTCTTCTCATACAAGTTGTCAACATATAGGATCAAGGAAATGTGGGTATCAGTATTCCCTCTCAATATCACCTATTTCCGTGAAACTATCCTCACTATCTTGTCTCTGAAAATTCTAGTAATACCTTGCTATAGTTCTTATTACAACTCAATTGACCCCCACATATCTTTAAACCCCCACCAACTAGCACCACTTCCACAAACACCAACCCAAAATGGACTTAAACAACCTTCATACAAGGACCAATGAACCACCAAAGGAATTTGAATGGCTTGTTTAAACAACTCTATTCTCCAATTCTTATCTCTTTTTCCTACTGGAGTTCTCCTAAGAAGTTCTATGATTTCAATAACCACATATCCTGCCCAAACTCTCGAACACCAAATATATGTTTCCGTACACCACCAAGTATTATCTTTCGTTATGATCCAATTGTGATCGGTCAACCAACCTGCATTTTCAAGTAGTTCCAAAACCAAGCAATTTAAAGATTGGAAGAGATTAACGAATCTATCCAACTTGGGTTTACTAGATTGTGGGTTTGTGAATTCAGTAAATTCATCAATTATCCATGGTGCGTACTTGATAGCATCGGTTAATCTATTAAAGATTCTAATATCAGATAAATATGACGAGATTGTTTTCAACTGCGTAGCCAATTGAGACTTTGATTCTTCAATGGATACTTCTTCTACAGGTTCAACTTGGTTGAAGATGGTCAGTACTGTTTTAATATTGCTTTCTTTCAAATCAGTAGAAAGGGTATATTTAGCTAATTTATTGGTCAACTGAATTAAATTGTATTGCAGCTTTCTTAAAAACCTCTTTATATATGGTTTATTATTGAGTATACTTGATAAAAGCAAGGTGAAATAACATATGAAATATAAATTTGTATCAACAGTGGAAGCATTCTTCAATACTTTATCGTTAATTTCTTGATAAAACTTCCTACTTAAAATGGTTTTTTTAACTAGTTTATTTAAACTAAGTATAAAATGAATAGGTATGATCGGTTTGGATGAGTTAATTCGTTTGGACATGTCCTGGAGTAAGTCTGGAGAATTATAATTTTTTTGGCCTGTTTTCAAATTTCTCTGGGGTTAAGCATCCTCGGATCGCACTTCCCAATTGGAATCCTCGGGAAGTTGTCGATGCTGTGAAATTACAATACAAGGAGAGAGGCTGGAATCTGACTCAATGAGAAAGGAGAAGATTTTGTTGACTCAATAAGGAAGAGTAAGTTTTTTTAACTTTACAATATAATTAAGATTCTTCGGTTGCAAAAGCGCATCTTTATTACAGAGTTAGAAAAGTTAGTAGGACTGAAGCTCAAAATCTTTTTATATTTATACTCCCAAAGTTCAGTTTGAAGGCCTGCGAGCCCACAAACCCTCAAACACTTTTTTGGGTTAGTTACAAATCAGCCGTGGTTGCAAATTTCACTCTAGATTTTGTGATCATTTCTATCAGAGTCATTCGATCTGTACTCTTCAATCTTCTGAAATGCATCTTACTCTACCCATGGTGAATGTTTAATGCAATCTTGAGCGTAGCGAGAGATTGCATGCTCAAGTTTCAGTCTAACAACAATCTCTCGCTACGCTCAAGATTGGTCTCAGTGTAACAACAATCTCTCGCTACGCTCAAGATTGGTCTCCCATTGAGTTCCATCAACTTCACGAATTACCAACTTCTTCTGGGTAATTATAATTATAATAAACCTACCGGTATTGGATATAACGTAGGAGCTTCCTATATCATCAAGTTTAGTATAACTATGTAGTTTCCAATGCGATGATAGTGATATACTAGAGAGTGATTCTTTTAATTCTAACATATTAAAAGCCGTACTAATAGGTTGATTTTTCATTTCAACTTTAAACTCCATTTGATCAAAATATTTCAAAATGATTTCCCAGAATGGTATTTGATTTACAATATCCATAGGATTTCTATCTAACTTAAGTTCTTTCAAATTATGATTTATTAATGAAAGATCAAACAGATCCAAACAATTTCCCAGTAAATCAACAAATGTTACTGCTGAAAAATCCAACTTACTTAATTGATCTGAAGTTAATTTACAATCTTTGATAGTTAACAGGATTAATGTCTTTGGTAGAATAACATTCTTGGGAAAACTTAAGATACAATCTTCAAAAGTGCAACTTTTTAAAGATGCAAACCAATCACTTATAAGAGTTGTTTTGACACCATTCAATGAAATGGTTTCAATACTTCGTGGCAATGTACGAGGAACAACACCGGATTTGATTTTCACATCACTGATTATACTACCAATATTTGGTAGATTATCCAAATTCACATTCTCATCCACTCGTAAAATACGAAGTCTGGGCAATTGATCCAAATTCGTATTTACAATACGAATCAAAGGAATATTAGTCAATGAAAGTTCTTCTAATGCTTTTGGAAATTGAATACCATCAATGCATTTGTAATGATTATAAAACCCTTCAAGACTTCTAAGTACGATTCTTTTCATTGAAATGGGCCATTCAATATCTAGATGAAATACATCCAACTCAGGTTTCATCTCTAATTGGAAAACAATCAAATTTGAAGGGATATCATTAAATCGTATAATCGAATCCTCTCTATGGAGGATGTTTAGTCTGATGAATTCTATCTGTTGAAGACGATTTGGATACTTGATATCCAAATTCTGTGGGGTATTAAGGGTACAATCTTCCAAAACAAACCGTTTCAATAAACTCAAAGGTTGGATGTTACGAATAGTCACAAGTTCACATGCTTTATAAACTACCTCAGTAACATTTGGAGGTAAATCACAGTAACCTGAACTATATTGGAATTGGACAATTTTCAAGTTCGTAAGCATAGTAAAGTCAATATATTCTTGTATATGAGAGCACATTAAAGTGGTGATTGAATTGGGTAAAATGAACATCTCTAGCAGTCCTCGTATTTTAAGAACTTCCAATTGTGTCAAATACAGTAGATCAATTATTTGAGTGGGATGTAGATCGAAATCTAAAGAATGATCATCTGAAGATTCGTTATGATTCAAGATTAATTCTACTAAACTCTTTGGAAATTCAATATTGAAATCAAAATTCTCTAATCCTAAAAGCAGTAGCTTTTGTAAGTTATACGGAAGCAGTATTAAGGTGGAGCAAAATGAAATATTAATCTCCACTAAATCACTCAATACGGGGAAACTACATTCACCTTTCCAACACAGTAAACTTCGTAAGTTTGTAGGTAGTTTATCGTTCGCTTTGTAATCCTTTAACCTTATTGTTCTTAAATTAAGTAGATGATTTATCCGAGTATATTCTTCCAAAGATAAATACTTTCCACTGATATGATCTATATTGGCAAATTTCTTTAGCAAATCATTATTAACTGATAATAAATCATCAACATTTCTGAATTCAAGTACTTTCGGAATGTACTTGTTGATCTCAACAAATAATTGCAATGTAATGGCATTTATTTGAGGTGCAATGATTGGCAATAGTCTCGATCCATCATGAATCAATTCCACCTTGGAATATTTTCTAGGAAGGTAATATGGAGATAGCTGTACATCATATAACAATCTAATATCTTCTACCGTTAGAAACAGAAAGATTGTATTCAATATTTCAGGGGGATATTGAAGTAGAAGTGACATCCACAAGTATTTTTCTTTGGATCAAGCAAATTTCGCAACCTTCGGACTTTGAATGAGAATGCCGGGGCATTTCATCAGCACTTTACATTTCCACTTCACACTTCACATTTCACACTTCACATTTCCACTTCACACCACACCTCACACTTTACACTTCATAACTACATATACTTTCAAGAATTATAATGTTGACTCAAAGGCTACTTATAGCTATATGAATATACTAATAAAAATACTCCTCTAGAATATTTTAATTAAATGGGTAGATTAGTTGGAACTACTACCAGAATGTCCAAGCTTGTGAACCGAAACATGAGATCTAATTGCTTCCAATTTGATACCTTCCTTTTCGGCATATAATTCCATACCCCTTTGATCAGCCGAACCAACGGTTTCCAAGACCAATTCATTGATCTCTTCAATTTCGTCCACAACTTGTGGCAAGATTAAATTAAGGAAAAGCCCCACAAGTCCAGAAATGGCAAAACCAGTTTCCATTACAAGAATGATGGCATCCAATAAACCACGTAAGGCGGTGTTTCCACCACTATAAGTGAAAAAGTGATTGAACCAGTCTGGAACCAAAGTAGCACCAAGACCTGGTAATAATGATGCAGTCAAGATGAATCTGTCTCTTCTTGTGAAGTCAGTGGTTGAAATAATTTTAATACCTGAAACTGCAACGGAACAGAATAAGAAAGATGTCATACCACCAAGTACGGCTGAAGGAATGGAAGAAATGGCAGCTGCAAACTTGGAGAAAATACCCATAACAATCAAAAAGAATGCACACCAATAACCAACTTTTCTATTAGCACATTTGGTGATTGAAATAACACCATTATTTTGAGCAAAAGTGGACATTGGAGTAATGGTACATAAACCAGATAACATCCCATTGAAACCATCAGCAAGAACACCACCTTGGATTCTCGATTCGTAAAGTTCACCTTCAACTTCCAATCTTGAAACATCAGAGGTGGCAGTAATATCACCAATAGCTTCCATCATAAGAACAATATAAACCGCGAGGAAGGGTAAAATCACTGGAGCATATACCTTCAATTTGAAAGTATGAACCCAAATGAAAGTTGCAACTGGAGCGGATTTAATATTTGCAGATGAAAAGTAACCAGTGGCTGCAGCAACAATACATCCAACAAGTAACCCAACGATAACAGCACAAGACTTCATTATTGGAGATCCAAATTTTTCAGCAATAATAATGGTGGAATATACCAAGAAACCCAAACCAATGAATTGAGCAGAACCCCAAGGAAGACTGTGTCTTCCTGCTGTACAAGTGGCGCCCACACAACTAGCACCTCCAACCCAATTTTCAAAACCGGAAGTAATTAAACTTGAACCAATCAATAATACTACAGGACCAGTAACAATTGGAGGGAAGATTTTTTGCAAGGTTTTAGCTGGCATGAAAGAAAGTAAGATTTCAAGAAGGGAACAAACAATTCCACTTGCAAGAATATGACCATACCCATCTGGACAAGGACCTGGAACACCATCAACAGTTGGGCAAATACCTTGAGCGTACATCAAAGGTAAAGCTTTTGTTACAATTGTGATTGTTGCAAAGGATGTACCTACAACAGATAATAAACCAGTACCAATATAATATGGAGTACCGTAGATATGGAATCTTGTAATTTGAATACATGACAATAACCCAGACATGATCAATGATGCCGATATAAGATATTGTTGTATTTGAGGAGGTAAGTGTGCAGCTGAAGAAATGATGATTGGAGGGGTGATCACACCAGCAAGCATAGACAAAGAATGTTGGAACCCTAAAATGAACCCAAGCATCAAAGGCATTTCACTATTAAGACCAAAGAATGGTTGGGTTTTTGGTTCTTTCTTAGTGAATGGGATATCAGGAATGAAAAGGTATGCATAATCATAATCCCCAAATAACCCTTCTTTGGTGGTCCATTTACGAAACACTCTTCTACCAGCTAATTTAACGTCGGACAACTGAATCATTGTTGACTTTACTTTTTACAATCTTCTTACTTCCTTCTTATTACAACCTTTATTTGTAACGCTTCTTATTACAATCTTGTGATGATGGTAACTTATATATATAATCCCCATAAACCACTTTTAGGTTAAGTTTAGAATGCGGCCCGTCTTAATGTATGAAAAACACGGGATTGCTAAGTGGAGATCACCGAGCACAATCTCCTCGATTGGGTGCGATAACAAAAAAGCGTAAATTGATGATAAGATATCGCCAAGGTTCAGGTATCAACTGTTAGAGTCTTAGAAGAACCAAGAAAGTTGAAGGACTTTTCAATCGGGTAAATTACTCTTCTTTGATTAGTGAAGGGTGCTTTAATTGCAGTGCGAAAAGGCGTTTCAATGCCAATTTTCTTATCTTTGATAGGAATATTAGAGAAGATAAGGACGGGGTTGACCGAGTGAGGGTTTAGATCTGTAGGTGCGTTGATAATAGCGAGCTCGGGAACGATCTTGGTAATTCGGGGTAATTTGGTTATCTAATTTAGTTTGGTAAACGTCGGCTAGTTTTTAGCTGTGTGGGGGTGTTTTTTGGGGGTGGGTGTTTGGTGGGTGTTTTATCAGAGCAGTGGTGGGTGTTGGTGGGTGTTTGGTGGGTGTTTTTGCTACCTGCGTGGGTGTTCTTTTACTGTTGATAGATTCTCGTTAATCTTTTCAATCTTACATAGTGTAGATCATTTCTGTATGCAGACCAGGGTCGTAAATGATAAGGAGTATTGAGAGAAACAGTTTAACAAAGAGAGTAACAACGAGAGTAACAGCGAGAGGTTAAAAGTAATATTAGAGATGTAATGAAAATTTGAGAAGTTCTTTATTATTAGGTGATATGAAGATAAGATGAAATATAAACTGATAAGAAATGAAGATTGACGCAACTTCAACTTGGAATTGGACTGAAAATTTTTGATAAGAATTGATAAGAATGAAGTGATTAATCTTTGATGATTTGATTGTTAACTTGAAATTTATTAAGTTGTATTAAGTTGAATTTTTCAACTCGTATACTCCTTCTTTAGTAATATATTAATCTTTATACTCCTTCTTTAATAATTTATTAATCTTTATACTCCTTCTTTAATAATTTATTAATCTTTATACTCCTTCTTTAATAATATATTAATCTTTATACTCCCTCTTTAGTAAATATTAATCATAATTGGTAAGAGATATCTTTATTCATCTGTCCGACTCAACTGCAAAAACTCCATAAGTTGAGATATTCAACGAATATGTAGGTCGCTTATTTATGGAGATAAGACTTGATCTCCGATATCCGTTTCTATTGTTAACATAACTTTGGTTTTAAATTTCACTTGAAGTAACACAATTGGGTCTATCAATCTATTTGAAAACACAATTGTCAATCTATTTGGAAACACAATTGGGCGTATCAATCTAATTGAAATTCCATTGATTCTTCTTTTTATTGCCGTTACCAAGTGTTCGGAGTAATTGAATCTCATTCAAATTATGCTTGCTCACGCGGAACCTCCTAATTAATTTGCAATCAAATGGAATCTTCGGAGATCGTGAACAAGTCATTAGTAGAAATCTTATTGTTTGATATATGTAGAGTATATAATCATGTAGAGTATATGTAGAGTATATAATTTGCAATTAATCCGAATACTTTGTCTAAGAGCTGAAAAACTTCTAGAAGTATGAAGAATCCAATAATGGGGCTTAAAACAGGAAATCGATTCTAGCTCCATAGAACATTCCAATGGGCTTAAAACAGGAAATTACTCCATAGAACATTCCAATGGGGAGGAAATTACTCCATAGAAGTATACCTCAAAAGTATCGAAGGTTAATGATAATACCGTTTCAACAATACGGAATTTAAAGGATCCTTTTATTATTCCATTGTCAATCAAAACCTTAACTGTGATGATTAACTTTCAACTTTAATAGTACCTTCTAAATCCTGTTTTGTAATGGCTTATTATTTCTTGTTGCCAAGAAGTTAGGATCACACCATAACCAAGTAGGTTTTTTATGGCTGAGATGAGAATGGAATGAATAATATAACATAATTTAATAAGACTTCATCAGGGAAACGCTTAAGCAACAAGTTGGTAATAAAGGTCAAGGGTATATTTAATAGTTAGTCAACGAAGAATTTAACTTTGTGGAGAAATGTAAACTTATGCAATCTCGGTACAAAGAATATGTACCTTAAGCAAACAGAATATGTACATCATCTAAAGTGAATGTGCAGTTATGTGCCAAGTCTTTCATTCCACGGACCTATTGTAATACACAAGAAAGAGGAAGTAAAGGGACACAAGTAATAGGAAGGACAAGTACAAGGAAGAGGTTCCGTTTTTGTCGAGCAGACGAAGTAGGAAGATAACCTCGACCACACACTTGAGTTAAAGGCACAGCTTGGACAGGGTCTTACTCCTCAAACAGTATCAGTGGAATGTTGGAGTATCAGAGTTGGTTTGAGTATCAGGGTAGTTTAAGTTTCCCACTGATAAGACAAACTCCTCGCTTCGCTCCTCGTTTCAGAGTTTCCCACTGATAAAACAAACGACTCGCTCGCTCCTCGTTTGTTTATCAGAGTAATAGTTTGAATACGCCACTTGTAAAGACAAACTCCTCGCTTCGCTCCTCGTTTGTTCTTTTGTTAATTCTCTTTCAATGTAATGTTTAAGTTTAAAGTTGGTAACTTACCCGAAACATTGTGCATCAAGTCCTTGCTTGCAATAAAGGGCCACTTATCGGAGTTATAACTGTGTTTTCCATTGATCATAATTATCTTCACAAAAACTTATGCAGAGGCTCCCCATAGACTTTTTAATCTACTCTACTTATTACTCTATCCCTTTTATTTCTCCACTTTATCTTTATGTCAACTTTGTGAAATTTGTCATACTATTCTTACACTTCCTCATCTCAATGCTCTATGCATTTCTTTGCATCGACTGACCATGCAACATATACACGCATTAGTTTGACATGAAATAACCACCTTTTGACACCACTTTTGACATAACCACCAGTATACTTAGTCGACCCAAGGTACATAATCCACTCTTAAGCTAACGCATCATGCAACGGGATCTAAAACCTTAGTATTGAATTTGTATTTCTGAAATATGTCAACGGTACTCCGCATAAAGGAACAATCATGACGTATGACTACATTCACCTCGGGCTTACCCATGTTTAATAAACCGATAATGACTTGGCTGTCTTAGCCCCTAACCTTGGTGGTTGCTTTGTGATACTTGAACATTTCTTGTGTCGTGTGATCTTTTACTTAAACCACTTGACACCGTCAATCGTATAATCCATAAGAAAGAGTTGTGAAGGAATTTTGCAACAAATAAAGAGGCTTTCCTCTTAATGAGATCTCGGAAGATGCAATCAGTCGTTCTTATCTTGCATGCTCGTCTGCAGGTACGTTTTGAGATAACTTTTGCAATGAGAACATCCATGGCAAAAACTCACATTCCCACTAAACCATTTGCATAAGCATTTCCACTAAACCATACGTAATATGTAAATATTTATAATGTTTAAAAATACTTAAGGTATAAATTACTGCACCATCAAAGCCAATTCTTCAGGTAACAAGCCAACTTAGAATACTCCAACTTAAAGCCCAACTTAAACTCCAACTTAAGCTCCAACTTGAAAATACTGTAATGTTAAAGGCAAAGATTCATATAATATTCCTAGTCTACCCTCACCTCTGGATCTCTCCATAATCTGAATTAAAAAAGCGGGCAGGAAAAAGAAATTCCATATCGTTTTTGCGGCACTATCTTCTGAAATCAAAGCCTAAGTGTAATTTTTTTTGGGGGAGTTGATTTTGATTCTTAACAACAATAGATCCATCTTATAATTAAATTTTAGTATCTTTGTTTGTTTGTTGAATAATCTTTATTAAGGAGTATTAAAGAATTAGCTAGGTAAGAATTAGCTAAGTAAGAATTAGCTAAGTGAAATTCAATAGAAGACTACATCAGTTAACGATACATTAACAAGATAAGAAGGATTCTTCTGATATTAATAGAAATCATAGAAGTCCCTTTAGAAAGGAACAAAATCTCAAGTGATAAAAGTATTCTTGGTGAATGGATAAGTTATAAGTGATAGAGGTTGGTTATTCAAAGTGAAGATTATACAAAGTGGTCACAAGAGTATAATACAAAGTAGTCAGAAGAAGTTATACAAAGTAGTCAGAAGAAGTTATACAAAGTAGTCAGAAGTTAAGATTACAAGAAGTCAGAAGATTAAACAAATTTTCAAATATAAAGGTTAAAAGGAATTTCATGATGTTTATTTCATTACGAAGAAAACACATTCAGTTAATAGTAACGCTACTATTTTCAATCATTGTTACAATCACATTAATAGTCATTTCAAATCCAAACCATTCTCATGTTAGGACAGTATATGCAAGTTCCAGAACAGAAGGTTATTTAAGTAGAATTGCACTGAAGTTTCTGAGTAATTCTACTAGCATTTCAGAAGATGATGATGATTTTGAATGGGATGAACAAGAATCTCATGAATTAGAAACCTTATTTAATGAAAAGGTTGAAAAACTTTATAAAGAAAAGATCAAAAATGATCATCAAGATAAGTTTTGGTTGCTTAATACGGACATGAATCAAGGTGATACAACTTTGAATGTTCCTAAGTATTATTCAACTACAAGTTTTAAGGAGAGCAAAGGGACGTCAAAAGGATCGACAGACTCAGGAACTTCAAAAGGATCGACAGACTCAGGAACAGCAAGACCAAAAATCCAACCTTTTGATCCAAGATTTACTCTTGGAGTTTATTACCATTCTATGAAGGAATCATTAAAGAAAAACCCTAAAGAAAACATTGAACTACCTTTCCATTGGTATGATTGGCTTGATTTTACTGCTATTGATACTTTCTTGATTGCCTCCTCTAAACCAGATTGTAGTATAGTTGATTCTACTTCTGAAAAGTTAATTGATGATGAAAAGAGGAAGAAAGAGAAGGAAGAAGAAAATGCTAAGAAAGAAAAGGAAAAAGAAGAAAAAGAGAAGGAAAGAAAGGAAGATGAAGAGAGAAAGAAAGAAACTGAGAGAATAGCTGCAGAGCATATAGCTCAAGAAAAGGAGAAAGAAAGAGAGAAAGTTATAGAGGAATATAAAGCTGAAGAAGCAAAGAAAGAGAAGGAAAGGAAGGAGAAGGAAAAATTCGATCAGGATAATGTCGATGTGAAGGAATCTTTGAAGTTGGATCTTCCTGGGGATGTAGAATTGGAAAATTCAAAGGAGAATTCAGAGAATTCAAAGGAAAATTCGAAGGAAAATGAATCAAAGGAAAATTCAAAGGAAAATGAATCAAAGGAAAATTCAAAGGAAAATGAATCAAAGGAAAATTCAAAGGAAAGTGGTTTTGATAAAAGAGAATATGGAGACGACAACCACTCAAAAAGATACAATGGAGAAGGAGAAATTATTCCGATTTCAGCATTCTGTCGTAACAATGCCGATTTAGATTCATCTCGTACTGGAGATTTCCCTGGTTTCAATGTTTATGGGAAACCAAAATATACAACCAGGAAAAAGGCCATTCTTGTTGGGAGGTCTTACTTGTATTCGCATGCTCCACCACCTTCAAGCATTGTATTCTTAACCAAAGACGGTTCATATAATATTACTGTTTCTAAGAACTCGAAATTACTTGAAAATGGATTGGTTGAAAAGTATTTACAAAATACAAAATCTTCAACCATTGATGTTGTTGAAGAATTCCATGGTTTAGTCAAACAAAAGTCTGCGAATAAAGAAAACGTTATTTCATCATATCATGTTAATATTCCTGCTGAATCGTTTAATGTTGATCCTGAACCAATCATTAAAGATTTGAAGTTGAAGGGCGATTCTAGAACTTCAAATGAGCAGAAACATTTGGAAGCATTAGAATACTCACAAAGAGTAAAAGAAACCACACCCAAATATTTTGCTGAAGCAAGTATTATTGCCGATCTGATTGGTGATCATTATGATTGGAGGTTTTATCAAGGAATGTATTATAATACGTATGATCAATCACTTATCTTGCATAGATTAATTCGTACATGGCTTTCATTTTCCAGGAAAAATGGTATTAGGACTTGGGTTGCTCATGGCTCATTATTGTCTTGGTATTGGAATGGTTTAGCATTTCCTTGGGATAACGATATTGATGTACAAATGCCTATACTGGATTTATACAAATTATCACTTAATTTCAATCAATCTTTAATTGTGGAAGATCCAGAAGATGGTTTTGGTAGATACTTCCTTGATTGTGGAACCTTCCTTACTCTTCGTGAGAAAGGTAATGGGAATAATAACATTGATGCAAGGTTCATTGATGTTGATAGTGGATTATATGTTGATATTACTGGTTTAGCAATTTCAAATACAGAAGCTCCACCTAGGTATCAATTACCAGAAGGAATTGAAAAGACTAATAACCAAACTGAAAACAATTTACAATTACAAGTGTATAATTGTCGGAATAATCATTTCACCTCACTTGATGAGATAACCCCGTTAATTCAATCTTCAGTTGAAGGTGAAGTTGGTTACGTTCCAAAAAAGTATAGTGATATTCTTCTTACTGAGTATAACAAAGGGTTCTCCAACAAGCAACATGAACATCGAGCATTCTTACCTCAATTAAGATTATGGCTTAAAGAAGCTGATTTACATTACTTTTATCATAACCAAACTGCTTGGGTAAAACACAACTTGTTTAACGACAAGTTCATTGATTCCGGAGGGTTCGATGATCATTCATATGCCTATACTGAAGAAGATAAAAATAGAGGGTGGAAGAGCACTGGCATCAATGATGAAGAATTGGCCGCCTTATATGACATGACCCAAAAGGATTTACTTGATTTCTTGACTAAAGATGAAGTCTTCATGTCGTTTTATGCAACCAAAGATTTCACCTACTTCCACGAAGATGAAATTATGAGGTTACTTTTTGGGAAGAGTACCTCGAAGATGATGCATAATGCTCCTGATTTCAAGCCCATGTTGTATGATCCATTTTTATATAAGAGGCATTCAACAGGTATTTCTTATGATGATGAGCTTAGGCGTGTTGCAAAGATGATTGAGAAGCATGGGTCGTAAGAGGAATTAGAGACTTGAGAGGACTTGTTGGAGACTTAGGTCGGAGAGAGGACTTGTTGGAGACTTAGGTGGAGAGGGGACTCGGTCGGAGGGGGGACTCGGTCGGAGAGGGACTCGGGGACTCGGAGGAAAGAACTTTTCGTTCTGGTGACATTGGGTAAATAATTTGAAGAGCAAGGCCCCTTTTCTTTTGACAGTTAAATGCTGTTCAGTTTAAATTAATCCATTTAGCATTTGAGAATAACCTCGATTTATAGATAATTACAGCGATAATATAAACTAGTTATTATTAATTGTAGAGAGTTTGAAGAGTATTGTGGAAATGTCAGAAGTAGCTATAAGAAGTGGATGGGAGCAAGGTTTTATCACTTTTGTATAGTTCCTTGGTAGGATACTTTAACTCTCTAGGATCCAATGTTTTAAGGTACTTCTAGACTGCCAATTTGAAGTTGTTTGTAGCTCAAGGACATCAACTAAGATATAGACCTTCTAAAAGAATAAATCCTTGACACCTACAGATTTTCTTGAAACCTTCTCATTACTACGTATATTCTGGTTCACTGTCATGCTAAAAACTGATCCTGAAATTTATATGATGCAAGCCTCTAATTTCATCAAGAGTCACACGATCATTGGTAAAAAGAGTTCTCCAAGACAACTCGCTTAATATTACCCATCTCACATTGTAAAAATAAAGGGATTCGCATGCATATAAATGGCTGCAAAAACGAGTGTCATTTCAGCATTCTATGCAAGGAAGTGAAAGAAAGTCGTAAACTTTGATAAATATCACTACTTTCAATTAAATTCTCATTTAAAGGTACTTGACAAAGGAAGTAGTAGCGTTACATATGCTAGGCTAAATTTGAGTAAGTGAAATAAAGTTCTTCCATCACTTTTAGTACCGAGTTTTTTGCAAATACTTGGGACCTACTGAAGTTTGAAAAATGATCAAATACTGGATCAATACTTTCAAATACTTGTACATTTGAGATCTCGAATTGATCAAGCAGTGCGCCTAAACTTGATGAAGATCATAGTATTGGTAGTGTATTAGCATATCTAGAAGCACAATGTTCCTTAAGCTTTAAGAATCTTTCACATAAGCTTGAGAATTCTTCACCTGAGCTTAAAAATCCTTCACCTTGAGCTTTATGAATCCTTCACCTAAGCTTAAGAATCCCTCACATCCTCCACCTTATAAATCTTCACCTTTACTTCACCTTCATAACCTTCACAAATCCATCCCTTATAAACCCCACCCACAATCCTACGGTCTGTTTGACGCAGCAACCAAATTAGCAGGAGCATCCATCCTTGGCAACATCACCTCAATCATCCTTATTTTATTTGGAAGTGCAAAACTTTCATTTGCAAACAAAGTATCCAATTCACCAGTGGTTTGAATTTTGATAGTTTCATAATCCTTAGCATTAAACATAGGCAAAATCAGTAAGATATTCCAAGGTTGAATATCATTATAGGAGGCGATTGACAGACCATGGACCAATCTATCTATAGTATAACCTTCATTGTTCAAAACAAATAAATAAGTATTATTACATTCCCATTTACACATGGTTGATATTTCTTGTACTGTAAGTTGTAACGACCCATCACCAACAAACAAAATCACTCTTCTGGTGGGATCGATTTCCATTGCCGCCATTGCAGCACCAACAGTGGCACCAACAGTAAAACCCACACTACCCCATAAAACTTGAGAAATCCCAATGGTATTATTTGGAAACCTCGATTGGACTATTCCAAAAGCAGACGTCCCAGTCTCAGTAACAATAATGTCACCTTCTTGGAACCAATCAGAAACCTGACTCCAAAGATATTCTTGGGTTAGAATCGTTGAAGGTAACAGGGTGGAAATTGGTTTTGGAGTAGACAAGATTGGAGGTGGAATATACTGAGGATGGATGGCTCTTTGGACAGATAAAAGTAACCCTTGTAAAGCTTCTTTCATCTGAACACCTGGGAATGTAGCTTGTTTTATTTTAGTATAATCCGATTGAAATTCAATAATATTCTTGGTTCGATATGAGTATTGAAATGAACTTGTATTAAAATCCGAAAGTAATGCACCGATTGATATGACTAGATCTGCACTATCGACCATTTTTTTAACTAATGGCTGGGAAAGTGTCCCAACGTATACTCCACCAAATCTTGGATGTGATTCATTAATACCGGATTTCCCCATGGGAGTAGTGAAGACTGGGAATTGAGTTAAATTGACCAATTCTTCCACTTCAGATCTACATTTATGTCTCAAGCAACATGCATCAATTAAGATGATAGGATTCAAGGATCGATTGATGATTTGAAGTACATGATTCACAACTTCCAGTTGAGATTCTGGATCATTTGGGTTTAATTGTAAATTTATTGGTTTTGAAAGTAATGAATAAGGAACCTTCAAATCAACCAAATTAGCAGGAAGTCCAATATAAACTGGACGTTGATAAATCCAAGCTTCTCTAATACATCGATCTATTTCCAGTGGAGCAGTGTTGATATCAGAAAGGAATGCAGTGGTTTGACTGATATTATTGGACATTCTATGGAAAACGGTGAAATCTCCATTCCCAAGTGTATGATGTAGTAGTAATTGTCTTGCTTGAGAAGCAATTGAAGGAATCCCTACAACATGGATCAACCCAACATGTTCAGCATACGCTCCTCCAATTCCATTCAATGCAGATAATTCTCCAACTCCAAAGGTTGTAACCAAACATCCTAAACCTTTGACTCTGGAATATCCATCTGCAGCATAAGCAGCATTCAATTCATTGGCATTACCTGCCCATTTCAATTGAGGTACTTCATAGATTTTATCTAATAAAGTTATATTGAAATCCCCAGGTAATCCAAAAATCGTATTAACATCGAGTTGATGAAGTCTTTCAAAGAGATATCTTCCTAAGGATATTTCCATGTAAGCTACCGTTACCTTTAAGTTGGTTAGCCCTTTATGTTAACCTTTATGCCTTTTGTTTTATGCCCTTTATGCCTTATACCTTATGACCTATGCCCTTTATGACCCTTAAGTCCCCTTCAATAACAAGAACACTTACTGGAAACTTGTTTAGGTTGAAATATTCATTCCTACGATTATGCACTTAAAAGGTTGACATAAAGTATGCATTTAAACGGTCTAAGCGCATAATCCAAAACATCCAAAGTGCAATACATACTCATAAAGCCTTACTTACCATACTCATCTTCCGCAATTTACTCTTATCCTATATATTCTTATGAACTTATCCTCCCTATTTAATCCTATATACTCATCCCATTATAAACTCACCCAATCTACTCTTATAACCTCACTCAATATCCTCTCCACCTCCTCTTATAAACCCTATATGCCACCTTCTCACCCCATTGTACTGCCCCCAAATGACGGGATTTAACTTTCTCCCACACACGACCCCCCCGTGATCTTTTAAAACACTGCGAATGCCCACTTTTTTTTTAACGCTAAACAACTCGTGATTTCAACACCGTGATTTGAACATCGTGATTAACAGTAAGTATAATGGCGCGAATGAAATGATCAAGAGGATGATGTAACGAAAGTTGATTATGATGATAATTTAGAATCAATGATGATGATAATTTAGAATAAATGATGATGAAATGGTGGGATATTCAAGGATTAATAAGTTTTTTTGATTTTATCAGATTATTTAGATTGTCGTTGGTGTATGGATTCAAGATTACCATTGGAGTATGAATTATCATTAGAGTATAGATAGAGTATAGATTCATAAGCTTATATTAAGTTAATAGTTCATGCTATCATTAAGTAATTATCATGCTTCCAAAAAAACATACTAACAAATAGATGGCTAAAAGAGAATCAGAAGAACATCGTCGTAGTGACAAAAAGTCCAAGGTGGATAAAAAAGCAGATATTGCAATTGATTCCGAATTATTAGGTCAACAATCTTCTTATGGGAATGAAAAAGATGAAGATGATATTAGTGCTGCTGAAGCCGCCGCTGCTGCTGCTGTTGCAGCTGGAGATTCTAATGGTGAACAAGCAAGTATGCAACATTTAGCATATCATAATGCTTATAGGCATCAACAACAACAACAAGGTCAAACATCTCCTCATTTGAATAATACTCCATATCAAGCAACAACCATGCCTCCTCACCCTAATTCTTCAAAACCTTTGAATGGTAGTGATGAATGGCATAGACAAAGAAGAGAAAATCATAAAGAAGTTGAAAGAAGAAGAAGAGAATCCATTAATTATGGTATTAAAGAATTAGCTGCTTTGATTCCAACTCCTGATACAAATAAAGCTCAAATCTTACAAAGAGCTGTTGAATATATCAAAAGATTGAAGGAGAATGAAAATAATAATATTGAAAAATGGACCTTGGAGAAATTATTAACAGAACAAGCCGTAAGTGAATTGAGTGCTAGTAATGAAAAGTTGAAACAAGAATTGGAAAGAGCTTATAGGGAAAATGAAGGTTGGAAGGAATTGGCTGAGAAGAAGAATTAGTCAAGTTCCAGTATATGTAAAGTATTGTATTTTTATTATTATGTGAGATTAAGTGTAAGAGTTGTGTTGTAAGAGTTGTGTGTGAGAGTTATGTTGTAAGAGTTGTGTTGTGAGAGTTGTGTTGTAAGAGTGGTGATGGGAGAGTCAATGTGTTGTAAGAGTGGTGATGGGAGAATCAATGTGTTGTAAGAGTCGCGTTGTAAGAGTTAATGTGTTGTAAGAGTCAATTTGTTATAATTACGATTCAAAGTGTAAACTTCTATGGGATATTAAACATTAGGACGGAAGATGATTCTCATTAGTCTTTGTTATGATATACCTTTGTGTACCTTTTGAGTCGAAAGAATTCGCGTCACGCGTGTCTGCGTTTTGCAGCCAAAATCACGTGAAGGAGAGTATGCAGGTGATTCTGCAAAGTGAAGATGCTTGAGTTCCTTCGGATTTACATTCAGCTAGATTTATTAGATCACATGGATGGACTACACTCATTGGGATACACTCATTGGGCACTCGTTGGGATACACTCATTGGGATACACTCATTCCCTTCAACTACTCACTGGATCCTCGACTTCACTCATTTCCTTAACACTCTCATTGGATCCCATCTCTCATCCTTAAACTCTCATCTTTCGAGTTCACACCCAATGATCCATTGTCCCGCAGGGTCTGAAAATTTGCAGTCTTTCTCATGTAAGCGTTTTTGTCTACCTCTTTCTAATGGAAGAGTTTTTGTATAATTTATTGCAATCAAGAATGGAGTTTGCTTTCTATAGGGTGCCACCTTAGAAAGGTGATATTAACCTAGAAAGAAGGAATAACTATTTATCATGAAAATTGCAATATTAGCTTGTGACGTTGAAATGTTACTTTCAATGAGTTTTACTAGCGTTTGAGGATGAATTTTATAATGAAGTATCATTTATTCTTATTCATTTAAACCTTTCTCGTTGGTATAAAAAGAGTACTTTGTGGAGAATAATACCCCTGAACTTGTTGAACTCTATATTTTTTTTTATATATCACAGTTCGCTTTCGCTCACTGCTAATCATGTATTAATAAACTTTTAAAATATCCAACGAACCTATCCAATAAGGGCTCTCTACAAATGAACTTCTTCAAGGAATAAAACTCAATAGTAAGTAAACCCCCACATTTATGCTTCACCTGTTCGAATCCCACCCTACGCACCGGACTTCTCACTTTTCTCAATTTGATGATGCCTACAAATCACCAACACACTATGACGATTGCATTCCATGATATCAACCCCTATGAAATCCTTCAAGTACCCAAAGATTCATCTCCTATTGATATCAAGAAGTCATACAAGAAATTATGTTTGAAGCACCATCCGGATAAAATCCAACAACTTAACCAGGAACAAGATAGTGATGTCTTCCCCAAGATACAATTTGCATACAATATACTTAGTGATCTGACCAAGAGACAGCGCTACGATCAAACGGGACTGCTTAATTCCGATGATGACTCGTCTTTCAACTGGAAAGAATATTTCGATTCAACAAGTGATAAGATCACTATTGAGATGATCCATGAAGATAGGCAGAAGTATCAAGGATCTGAAGAAGAAAGGCAAGACATATTAAATAACTTCCTGTATTACGAAGGCGATTTTTTGAAACTCTTTGAACTAGTGCCTCATCTTGAATTCACGGAAGATGAAGAGGATAGAGTATTTCAAATCATCCAATCGGAGGAGGAACACTTGGATAAACTTAGTGGGAAATCATGGGAAAAATATAAGAAATCAAGGAAAACAAAGGTCAAGCAAATGTTAAAGAGATTGGCAAAGGAAGCCAAAGAAGCTGAGATCTTGCTGAAGAAAATAGGTAGTGTCAAAAAGGAAGGTGATCTCGCAGCGTTGATAAAAAGTAGGCAAGCAGGAAGAATGGATGATTTGATAAGTCTGTTGGAAGGGAAGTATGGTAAAGGGAAAAAACGGAAGGAGATGAGTGAAGAAGAATTTGAGAAAGTTCAGAGTGGGTTGAAGAAGAGGAGGGCGTAGTAGTAAAGGCATTTCTGAGTCAGGTCAGAGGTGAGTTAGCAGGCACGGAGGCAGGAAGAGTTGGTAAGGGAAACTTAATCATAGTGAAAGTAATTATGGAATGAACTTGACAGTAAAAAGGATAAACTCATTCTGAGCTAATTCGACTGCGTAACTCATTCTACGCTAATTCGATTGCCTAACTCATTCTACGCTAATTCGACTTCCTAGCTCATTCTACGCTAGTTCGACTTCCTAGCTCATTCTACGATAATTTATTGCTTAACTCATTCTACGCTAATGCACCCGCCTTTCACATGATTCTGTAGGACAAAACATAAACAATGTCTAACTTGTCCAAATAATGCCATCTTGTTCTGACCAATTTGATTCCGAACGCCATCAATCTGCAAGTCAATACAAGCAAATTCATTGGCGGATGCGCTACCATGATTCATATCCAGCGAGAAGCGTCTTTGACTGAAATCATTCTCCAATAACTCGGATGTATCTCCCAAGATGTGTGTTTATAATTAATAAATGTGAATAAGTGAATCTACATAGGTTAAAAAGTTTCAAGTGCAAATTAGTATCTTTATCAAAAGTAGAGTCAATAGAAAAGTGAAGGTTGCAGGTTTAATATTAAATGATTTCCATGATACAATATGATGGAAATCAACTGTTACATGTGTAGATCACAACAACTCTCGATAGAATTGCCCCAAGCTACGCTTGGGGCCCAGACATCAGAAGATTCTCTCCAAACATCCTCAGCTACTCGCCCGATCATCACATATTGTTGGACTATAATCCGGTGGAAATAACCCAATATCTTGTCTCAAAATAACTTTTCTAGATAAATCCGTTATCAATTTATCATCAAAGTCCACTACCGTTCCATAATTTTGCTTTGATTTAAGTACCAAAGCTGCAACATTTATTTCAAACCTTTCCGTATCAACATAACCAATCATATTATAAACCGATTCAGGTTCCCATTCAAGTGGATGTACGACTGGAAGTTTAGAGTGGTTTTTGCACTTTTTCAAAGCTTCCAAATTATCATAATGATATTTTTTTGCAACCATTCTTTCCAGTGGAGTGAATCGTAAATAAATCATTGCTGTTACAAAACAAATTGCTGCTTTTTCTTCTTCTTTACTGAACCCTACAAGACCACTTTTCCTCGCTCTACGCTTTGCAATCTTTCTAAGGTGTACCGATAACTTGGTGAAATCATCAAATTTGTTGAATATAAAGGCCAATAACCTGATATCATTATCTGGGGCAATTTGATGTGAAAAGGCTGTCAAGTATTTATGTTGAGGTCCAAGATCAACATTATCGGAATTAGCATCACCTAATGATTCAACCACTTTTTCGGATTCTAATAAGGTTGTATTTGAAGACATGTTTGGTAGTAATGTGGGTAATTTCCAATTTATACCAATGTAGGTAAATTCAATTTAACTTGTACCAATGTGGGTAATTCCAAATGACTAAATGAAGGTAAAATGTGTTTTATCGATTCTGGCTGCGGTACATTTATCTTATATGCCAATTATGTGGGGTGGAAGAGGCTATGCATTTTTGCGTTCTAATTATAACCTGATTTTGTGGCGTGGTTACTATTGCTGAACACCTTTTACGAAAAGGTTCCAGGGTTTCGGTGGCGATGGTTATGATGATTGCAAATAGGGGTTATAATTGACAGTTGCTTTAAAATAATGTTTGTTTGGATATTTTGGAGAGGGTATGTATGTAGAGCTATGCTTAAGCCATGTAAACAAAGGCCGTGTATTTTCATTTTTAATATTATATGATTGTTTACCGGATTCGTGAGTAGCTCAAGTTACTCACTTGACATTTTATACTCTCATTCAAGTAAGCACCTTCTTCTCTTCAATATTCTTGAATATCATAAGATTTCTTGAGAATTTTTAAAATATTCTCCGACATAGAGAATAATACAAGGAAGTTTATAAAGAAGATTACTTTATTAAACTTGCAAAGGATAAACTTCTTTATTTATTAAATTTGCAAAGAATTGTATTGTGGAGTATACTAGTAAGCTTATAGTACTCGACTTAAATGCAAATTGTTCAAAGCCTAATTAAATTTGCAGACTTAATTAAACATACCTAAAAGAGAGAATATGGTCATATACAGAAGTATCGAGAGAATGAAGTTTCATCTTAAAAACAGCAACATTCAAACCTTTTTTACTTACAGAACCTCAGCCCCATTTCACACATCAACTATAAAACACCCACTGATTAACTTCCACTTTTCACTATATAAGTTTTATAGCTTTCACTTCTCACTATATAAGGTTTTATAACTTTCACTTTCATCAACATTCTTTTAAACTTTCATTCCTTTCTTTAAAAGTTTGTGAAGTTCATCTAAATATTTTGCAGCAATTTCGTTATACGCAGGAATTTGCAACCATTTTAGAATGCATACTCACAGTCTATGTAAATGGTGAGATGAGATAGGAAATTTTAAATATTGAGGATGAAAATAGGAAGATTTGAAATAAATACTGAAGACGAGGAAGGATGATATAAAATGCTAAATTAAGTTTAAAATATATAATCATCATAGTGAGTCAGGGGGACTGTGATGTGTTGTACAGTAATATTGTAGTTCAGAGTAGAAATTCATGTTTGAACATTCTCCTGACTAAGAATACACCTTTGAGGGCAAGTACATCTCTGAGGGCACCTCTGAGTGCAAGTACACGGGCAAGTGCACCTCTGAGTGCAAATACACCTCTGTGTATTAAGGTAATAAGTTGAAATTTTTTGTTTGTTTGAAGTAAATCCTTACGGATTCAGCAAAGGGTTTAAAAATTATAATTTTCAAAGTAGATTCAAATGGTTTGTATTTGTTTCATTTGATAGTTTGTTTAATAAGAAAGTTGCTGAAGACAAAAAACTTTACAGTTCATTAAACTTAGTAGAAACGCTCTGCTAACATAATAAAGATTAATAAGGGCCATTGAAATTGCTGAACAATAACCCAGTCTTTTTATACTAACTGGATATTATTATTAAGCCCTTGAAATTTTATCATTCTCTAAAAGACATTAACACACTAATCTAACTCACTTTATTAGCAATAAGAAATACTTGTATTGCATTCACTCACCAACTGTTTCATCAGTGTAAGAGAGTCGGTCCAATATGAAGTGGTATAAGTGTCCAAAAATAAATATGAAATAAAAACAACCCAACAAATCGAAGAGATAACTAAATTCAAATACAAAGTAACTCCAAACCCAACTCCATAGTAAACTCATAGCAAACTCCACACTTCCTCAATAAATCCTCCCCTGCCTTCTGTACGCACTGAAAAATTACGCGTAAACCAAACAACAAACATACACACAAACCATGTCTGATTTGTCTGATTCCGAACTGGAAGCTTACTCTGATGATTCTGTGACGATCTCGCCACCATCCAAGGCACTGAGTGGGACTTCTAGTGCGCTGTATAAATCAAATGGGTTATCAAAAGTGTTGAATGGTATACCAAAAGGATCTGAGGCTAAAGTAGTAGGAAACTCATCAGATCAATATCAAAAGCTTTCACAATTGGAACATATCCTCAAACGTCCTGATACATACATTGGTTCGATTGAGAAAACGGGGATTGAAATGTGGTGTTTTGACGAAGCCACAGAATCAATGACTTTTAAAGAGGTCCATATCGTCCCTGGTCTTTATAAAATCTTTGATGAAATTTTGGTTAATGCTGCTGATAATAAAATTAGAGATCCTACCATGAAGAATATTCGAGTGAAAATTGACCCTGAAACCAATATGATTCTGGTTCTAAATGATGGAAAAGGTATACCAATTGAAATCCATGATAAGGAAAAAATTTATATCCCCGAATTGATCTTTGGGAATTTGTTAACATCTTCCAATTATGATGATGACCAAAAAAAAGTTACAGGTGGTAGAAATGGGTATGGGGCGAAATTATGTAACATTTTCTCCACTCAATTCGAATTGGAAACCGCAGATTTGAATACTGAATTGCAGTATAAACAAGTTTGGAATGATAATATGTCGAAACATTCCAAACCAAAAATAACAAAGTTGAAAACAAAGAAAGAATATACAAAAGTTACTTTCAAACCAGATTTATCCAAATTTGGTATGGAATCATTAGATGCTGATATTTTATCGGTGCTTCGTAGAAGAGTCTATGATTTATGTGGTACTGTTAAAGATTGTAATATTTACCTTAATGATAAAAAACTTAACATTAAGAATTTCAAATCGTATATTGAAATGTATGTCAAAGCAATTAAGGAAAGAACTCCAGAACCAATAGTATCAGATGAACCAAAAAATTATATGACATTAGTACATGAAGTTTTTAATGAAAGATGGGAAGTTGGTTTTGCAGTTAGTGATGGTTCTTTTAATCAAGTGAGTTTTGTAAACTCAATTGCAACTACTTCTGGAGGTACTCATACCAAATTTGTTTCCGATCAAATCATCACCAAATTAGTGGAAACTTTATCTAAGAAAGAAAAGGGTAAGAAGAAATTGATGATTAGACCCCAAGAAGTGAGAAATAATATGTTCTTATTTTTGAACTGTTTAGTTGAAAATCCCGCTTTCACTTCGCAAACGAAAGAACAATTGACAACTAGAGTTACTCAATTCGGTGGTCTGGCAAAGGAAAAATTGGTTATTAGTGATCTGTTCATAGCTAAAATCTTGAAAACTTCGATAGTGGATAAAATTAGAGAAATTGCAAATGCAAATGAGGATAAAGCATTACAAAAAGCTGATGGGTCCAAAAAGCAAAGAATCAAGGGTCAAGTGAAATTGGTGGATGCAAATAAAGCAGGGACCAAGGATGGGTATAAATGTACTTTGATTTTAACGGAAGGGGATTCTGCAAAATCATTGGCTGTAAGTGGTATGGCCGTGGTTGGAAGAGATTATTATGGTTGTTTCCCATTAAGAGGTAAATTGCTTAATGTAAGAGAAGCTTCTGCAGATCAAATATCTAAAAATACTGAAATTAATGCCTTGAAACAAATTGTTGGGTTGCAACATAAAAAGGCTTATAATTTGGAAAATGTCAAGAATTTAAGATACGGGCATATTATGATCATGACCGATCAAGATCAAGATGGTTCGCATATTAAAGGTTTGATTATTAATTTTCTTGAGACCAGTTTCCCTGGTTTGTTAGCAATCCCTGGGTTCTTATTGGAATTTATAACTCCAATAGTTAAGGTTACGATCAAACAAAGAGGTGCAAATAAAGTCATTCCATTTTATAATATGCCTGAGTTTGAAACTTGGCGTGCAACTGATGGTGAGACTTCTCGTTGGACTCACAAGTATTATAAGGGGTTGGGTACTTCCACGGATGCTGAAGCTCGTGAATATTTTGCAGCCTTGGATAAGCATTTGAAAACGTTCCATGCTTTGCAAGAAGATGATAAACAATACATTGATCTTGCATTCTCCAAGAAAAAAGCCGATGATAGAAAAGAATGGTTGCAAGGATTCTTACCTGGGACACATTTGGATCCCAATTTGGTTGAAATCCCAATTAGTGATTTCATTAACAAGGAATTAATTTTGTTTTCAATGGCTGATAATATCAGATCTATTCCATCTGTTTTGGATGGATTCAAGCCAGGTCAGCGTAAAGTCCTCTATGGTTGTTATAAAAGGAATTTACGGACAGAAATCAAGGTTGCTCAATTGGTTGGTTATGTTTCTGAAAATACAGATTACCATCATGGTGAAGCCTCCTTGACACAAACAATCATTGGGTTAGCTCAAAATTTCGTCGGTTCCAATAATTTGAATGTCTTGAAACCAAATGGTTCTTTCGGAACAAGAGCTGCTGGTGGTAAGGATTTCTCAGCTGCAAGATATATTTTCACAGAAATCAACGAAATCACCAGGAAGGTGTTCAATCCTTTGGATAATCCTTTATACACGTATGTTCAAGCTGATGAAACCACGGTGGAACCAGAATGGTACTTGCCCGTTTTGCCTATGATCTTGGTAAATGGTACGGAAGGTATTGGTACGGGGTGGTCCACCAATATTCCATCTTTCAATCCAATCGATATTGTTGCGAATATAAGGCACTTGATGAATGGGGAAGCTGTGGAAGAAATGTTTCCTTGGTATAGAGGATGGGAAGGGGAACTTGAAAAAGTGGGAGATAAATATAAAGTTCTGGGTATTATTAACCAAGTTGATGAAACAACTTTGGAAATTACAGAACTTCCTGTAAAGACATGGACCAACAACGTCAAGGAATTCCTTATGGGTTGTTTGGGCAATGAAAAATCCCCAGCTTGGATAAAGGATATGGAAGAACAACATGGAATCAATATCAATTTCTGGATAAAATTATCTCCAGAAGAAATGCAAAAATCTTTAAAGATTGGGTTGCTTGAAAGATTTAAATTGATTTCCTCCATCAGTACTACCAATATGGTTGCATTTGATCCGTTAGGAAGGATCAAAAAATATGAGACTGCTTCTGATATTTTGAGAGATTTCTATTATGTTAGATTGGAATATTATCAAAAACGTAAGGATCATATGTGTGCTGAGTTGCAAAACCAATTAGAGAAATTGAGCGAACAGGCCCGTTTTATCAAAATGATCATTGATAAGGAATTGACAGTATCGAATAAGAAAAGATCCGATTTGGTTAATACTTTACAAAGGCATAATTTCATCAAGTATAATAAAGAAAACAAACCTGTAAAGGAAGAAATCAAAGAAAGTTTATTTGTTATTGCTGATCAACAAGTTGAAGAAGAAGAGGCTGAAGTTGGTGATATTTCACAATTGAATATTGCTGGTACGGGATCTACCGATACTAATGAGCATAAACCAGAATCCATCTATTCATATTATGATTATTTGTTGGGAATGGCAATTTGGTCCTTAACAAGAGAAAGGTATGATAAATTATTAAAGCAAAAGGGTGAAAAGGAAGCAGAATTGAATATCTTATTAGGTAAAACAGCTAAGGAGTTATGGAACGAGGATTTGGATGACTTTTTGCAAGCTTGGGAAAAGTTCCTAGATGATGATTATGCAGCAAGGTCCAATATGATTGTTGGAGAGAGAAAAGGTAAAGGGGCTAAGAAGAGAGTTATAAAGAGGGAAAGTGCAAAGGTTAAGATTAGTCTGGCTCCTCCTAAGCAAAGACCTAGTCAGACTACTATTAAAAGAGTTAAAGTTGAATCTGAGGAGCCTATCAAACGTGCGAAGACGGTTAGTTCAAGTGTATCTTCAACAGTTACTTCCTCTTCTGCTGCCAATGAAGATGTTGTAGTTAAGGTGCGTGCACCTAAGAAGAAGATCATATCTGTATTCAGTGATAGTGATGATGATGATATTTTGGGAGATTTATCATCTGGATCTGAATCTCCAGTAAGTACTCCTGCCCCAAAGATTAAAACGGAGTCGACTCCATGGTCTTCCAAAGCTACTTCAACTGCGGTTTCCTCGCCTGTGCCATCCGTTGATGCACCAGTACCTTCCAAACCCAAGGTATTATCCGATTCCATCTTATCTCCTAAGGTAATTAAACCAAAGCCTAAGCCTGGTTCCAAAGCTGCATTGAAAGATGAACTTGATGAGTTGAAGATGGATCCACTCCCGGTTGCAAGTGGTCCCAGGAGACCAAGTCTGAAGGTTTCTTATAAATTGAAGGATTCTGATGAGGAAAGTCAGAGTAGTGAGGAGGAAGATGAGGAGGAAGAAGACGAGGAGCTGGAGGATTATGAGGAATGATGAGGGTGGAAGTAAGTGGAACTTCACAGGAATGAGAGTTGTCCGATGAGTCTGACTGCCGATGAGTCTGACTGCCGATGAGTCTGACTTAATTAGTCTGACTTGACCGAGTCTGACTTGAAAGTTGACGAATCAAACTTGTTGAAAGAATCCAGGGAATGTCATTTAAAGTATCATAAGTAAGAAGTTAATAGTGTAAAAAATAGAAGAGTACATGATTTTGTAGTCTATTGGTATAGCATTTTCTAATCCTTCACTCTTAAATATCCTTGAATGACAGTTCAAGTTTTCCGCTAATTCTATCGTAAACCCATTTAGCCTGTTCTTGCCCGTTTCACAATACAATCAACTCAATATCCGAAGCTATAACAAGTTGTGCATTTCGGTTGAACTTAGTTCATTAGAGGAACTACATTTTGGCACACATCACTCGTTCCACCAACCCAACCTCTCGTCTCGCACATTTCGGAGAAGCCTACGTTGGCTTGTTAGATCACGCTCGCCTTTTTATCGAACGTTGTGTATTTTTCTTCCCCCATCCAGGACGAGGAACCCAACATACCATGTACAGCGGAGCAAACACCAACAGTGATAACAGCAATAGTGGAGGAGTGAATTCCAGTGGCACTGGAAACTCTTCCAATACAAATTATATGTCTGATTTCCCGTATCAACAGAATCAAATGCAGCAACAGTTACAACAACATCAATTACAGCAACAACAACAACAACAACAACAACAACAGCAGCAACAACAATACAATACTTATGGAGCAGGTAATCCAAGTGTTACCAACAATAATAATGTATCTTCTAAGTTTTCAACTCAAGATATCCAGGTGTTGAAACAGCTCTTGGGAGCTGGAGAGAAACATAAATGGAAACAAATAACAAAGGATATAAATCAGAGCTCCACAAATAATTCACAACAAGGTGATGGACCTCAGCAAACTCATAGCCCGGATTCGGTGGAAAATAAGTTGGGACAGGTGAAGAATGTATCACCTACCTTTGTTATAAAACAGTACCAGACATTATTAGGATTACCAAATAATGCTCTTTATTTTGGTACCTTGGGGAGCAGTTTACCATATGTTGTTGGGGCGAACGGATGGGATGATATTGAGGATCTGGCCTACAACCATCAATTTAGTGATTATATGAAGTAAAGGCCTAGAGAGCTTGTGGTTCAACCTAGGGTGACATTGATCTAGCACCTTGTAGAGTTGTCCCTGTAGAGTGGACGTCAGGACAGAGTTGAGAGGTGCACAGATTTGAGAGTTGGGCAGAGTTGAGTGTTGGGCAGAGTTGTGAGTGGACAGAGTTACACCTCATCAAACAGTTGGACCTTCCCACCTCTTTGAGAGTTGGACGTTCAAAGGACAGTTGAAGCATTTCACCTTTTTGGACCATCCCTCCCAACAAAAAGTTTAAATAGTATAGATTTTCCTTATTAATTTAAACCATTTTGAAGGACTTCTGCACATCTGGAGTTTCAAGAGAGCGGCTATGCTAGTCGTTTCTGGAAGTCTGCATATCTGGACAATCAAAGATGTCTGTGTGAATGGTAGCGAGTCGTCAAGGTAGGATTGTTATCTGTAGCTCCTTAAGGTTGCTAGTGACTGGGAGTACTGCTTAATTAGGATAGGGAGATCACAACACCTGGATTGTGAGTTTACAGCGGGATTGTGAGTTTATTAAGCATTTTCCATTCTTAAACATTACAAAACCCTTTGGATTTTATTGCCATTTGTTTGGAGTCATTTGTACGTACTGACCAGATATCGAAAACTTGTTTGCTTTTATGTTATATGCGATATTCAAGTCTTTTCTGTTTTATCTCAATGATTCACGGTATTGAATGATTAATTGCTACCACAGTCTTGAATGATTAATGCTACCGCGGTCTTGAATGATTAATTGCTACCGCAGTCTCGAATGATTAATGCTACCGCGGTCTTGAATGATTAATGCTACCGCGGTCCTGAATGATTAATGCTACCGCGGTACTGAATGATTAATGCTACCGCGGTCTTGAATGATTAATCCAGTTTTACCAGTCTTCAAGGATTAACCAGTTGCTACGAGTCTTGAACGATTAACCAGTTGCTACCAGTAAAATTCCCGAGACACGACGTCTCCCTTTTGAAGAGACACCCATTGGAGGGTGCATTCTACATGTATTTGTACAAGAAGGTATTCTTTCGAATATTCTTTTTATTTCAGTTCGTGTGTATTTGTTAGTTTTGTAATATACTAGTTTTCTGTTTTACATACTTCGCAACCGAGTTCAGATGGATTAAGTGGTTCGATCTGTACTTGTTTTACTGTTCTCTTGAGTTCCTCATGTTTAATCATTGATTCGTTATCGTCATGTTTCATTGATTCAATATCTATAGGTTTCATTGATTCATTATTTTGTAGGTCTTGAGCAATTGGTTCATTTGAATGCACTGGTTCATCCACCAGACTTGAATGTACGGGTTCTACAATTACATCCACAACACTTGAAGATACTTCCTTTTCACCAACAAGGTTTGTAACAGAGTTTATAATTCCATTTAGTGAGCCTACAACCCCCTCTTTAGGACCCCGAACATTCTTCTCCGATGCCAATTTTGCATTTTCAACTCCTCCCCCTTTAACTTGTTCTAGATGAGCACCTAACTTAACATTCCCAAGTATATCCTTAATTAATACCTTCAATAACTTTGAATCTGGGAACCCATCATAATGGTAAACTTGCAGCTGGGTTCCATCATCACCATACTTTATTGCAAGCTCCTTACTTTTGAATCTTCTCTTGTAAACAATCACTTCCGAGTCATTGGACTTTTGGAGTAATACAACAAATACTCCTGGTTGATCGACTATCGGTTGGACCGAAATATCGTGTAATACGTTTTCAAAAGTTTGAAGTAACTCTGTAACATACCAAATGGCTCGGTTTTGCCATTTACATTTGGAACAATATTGTATGATGACTCTAGGGTATCTTTCCGTTGACATGGTTTGGTACTTAGCTTTAGATTTTTGGTGCGTCCCAAGATTTGCAATCGAGAGACGTCTAAGTATCATATATGCAAAAGACGTCCTAACATGCTTATAATTGGGAGTTTATTCGGTAAACACTTCAACAGCAAACCTCACATTTAACTACACCTACAAAGCTCTAACTGAAATGCACTATGTTTGCATTAAACTGTTGCATTATATACTGTTGCCCTATATACTGTTTGCATTGTATTGTCTGCATTATACCTATCTTGCACTATACTACATATTCTATTACACCGGATACAATCCACCTCCCTGAATCAATACAAAGTCTTCCAATTGATAACAAACCTACCCCTCCCTCTATAAAGCCATACTCAACCAATCCCAATTATTCCCCTGTCCCGGTCTCTCCAACTTTGTTTCAGGCAACTTTGAATGTAAATCATCACCATCTGGGAATTCCTCATCCATATAATCCTCCTCATCATCATCCTCTTCCTCTGGTTCCTCTTCCTCCTCATCATCTCTTCCCCCCACGGAATCCAAAACGTTCATAAAATCATCTTCATGTTTCTGAGATCTTGCAGGAACACTACTTTGCCCAAAATAAAACCCATGACCATTGTCCAAAAACATATTTGATTTCTTGTCTGTTGCTTTATTTGAAGATGGTAATATAGGCATATTTGTAATACTGTTGACCCTATTAGGAGATGCTAGGCTTTGAATCAATTTCGTATCAATTTTATTAAGTGAAGTTGGATTCAAATCATCACCATCAGCTTTAGAACCATTGGCAGCAGCAAAAACCGATGAGACAGATGTACTACTCCCTCCAAAAACACTGGACTTCTTACTATTACTAGTATTACCTCTTTGTCTTTTCTTAATAACATCTGTTTTCAAGCTAAGTGGTCGTACAACACCATGGAGTTTCAAAAACAATCCACAGGCATTACATAAAGGTTGGCCTTGGGGGTTTCTTCTCCAGAGTGGAGTGGTTTTTGTATGACAATTGGTACATGAAACACTTGCAACATTGCCATTATTGAAATTCTGCTGTTCTGGTTTTGGGGTTGGACTATTGACCTTCTTCTTCGGGAGCTTGGTTGGTTTTGCCTTTTTTGAAGGTTTAGAAATCCCATTAAGTTTCGTAGAACTGGGTAAGGAATTTTGCAACCGTTCTGATTCACCATCTTCACGATATGAATCAAAATATGTTGGATTATCATTAAGTTCCGAGAAATTATTAGATCTATCAAAGTTACCATTCCCTATTATTGGACTTTGGCCAATGGAGGAAGTATGATGACTATGTAAGGATGAAACAGGTAAGGAAGATGGTTGGAATTGATACCCTTCTGAAACAAACGAATTGGAATAAGGCAAATGTGATGCTTGTAGTGGAGTTTGAGAATGTGATCTTTCCATTATTGGTCGTCCTCCAATTAATGGAACGTTTTGATAGTCTGGTAGACTTATTAAGGAATGGTCGTTTCGAGGGAAATCACCATTATAAGGAGTGGTTCCATTATATGGAGTGCCTAGATCTTTGGCAAAAACACCCGTTGGGGTTGTAACATTACTTCCAATTGAACTACTTCTTTGAGACTGTAGAGTATGTCTTTGAAGAATATTCGAAGGTCCTATTGTTTGTTGTTGTTGATGTTGATGCTGCTGATTTTGAAAGTTGAAATTCTCATTCAAGTATTGTTGATAATAAGATTGATCATTCTGACCATCATCATAATTATTATTAGGACCTTCGAAAGCTAAAGGATCCAACGAAAATTCAAATCCAGATGAAAATTCTCCAGTATGACCCTGACTTTGAAGTTGAGGTACATTTGGTTTTATTATAGGAGAAAATTCAGCAGGTCTCTTTTTGGGGTTTTCGAGCTTATGACCTCCCATTTTACGTATATGAGCCACATAGTCAAAGTCATCTGGCGAAGGAGAATTCTCCTTCGTTATTAAAGCTGAAGTAATCTCAGGTTTAACAGTCACTTTCTTTAGCTTTTCTTTACTGATGAACATCATTCTCCAGGTAAAATTCTCCATCCGCTTCTTATACGGTAAGGATTCTTTAGCTCGATTGTACATTTTCCAAACATTTTCTATATTTGATTCATCATTAAGTAGAAGGAAAGGAAGGTTATGTTTTAATGCAAATGAAGACTGCCCTAACGCTATGGAGGAGTTTTGAAACGTGTTACCATCTTGTCTTTGCATGTGTAAAGTATGTTGGAGAGTACTTATTCTTCTATCCAGATTACTTTGTACACCTCTATCCAGATTACTTTGTACACCTCTATCCAGACCAGTTTGTATTCTTCTTTCAATGGGACCTTCCGTATCATCCAGAACATTTACACGTCCTTCCAGAACTCTTTGAAATCCCATCAAGCTATGTTTTTCCGGTACCTTTTGATAATTGTTATATCTTAAATCACCTGTATTTTTCTATCACCTTTAGAACTGTTGAAACGTCCTTGCCAATCCGAATCGTGTTAAACGCCTATAAATTCGATCCAGTCGTTAGGGTTTATATTTTGGATGTTGAGTGTCAAGAATGGGTCGTCCGAATCGAGCCTATCGCAAAAAAGAAACGTGGCTTTGTGTCACTGGATAAGGATTGGCCAGTGAGAGCGTCGAACAAGACGTTGGGACCTCTGTTAAGTTATTAGGAAGGATCTTGAAATCGATGGGACGTATATGCCGTTTAATTTTACCTTGTTGAGTGGAAGGTTATGTTTCTTAGTTTTGCTGTAGATGATAAATAAATTGTAATCGTCAAATTGTTTATCTATTAACCTAGTATTGTGTACTCAAGGCTCATTCAAAGTTAGGTCTAGGTAACAAAGTATCACCCCTCTCTTATTGATGGGTGTTCCAATTTTAAAGGGAAGGCTCACCCAATCACACCTTTCTTATCCTGGGGTTGCAATTTTAAATGGAAGTCTCACCCTACACTACACCCCTCTTATTCCATCATTAAAGGGAAGTCTCACCCACGTCACAATATTAAAACCTCCGTAATCATGATTGTGATGGGTCCTTGCATGGTGGTTAAATTAGGTCTCCTTAGTTTGGATAATGCGGTAACCGAAAAAACCTTTCGTAAACGAGGAGATTTTGGTACCAGGGTAATTTAAGGGAAACACAAGCGAGTTGAATCTCACGTGGGGATTAAATCTTTATAGAATTCATTCTTACTTTAGACTTTAATCTTATTACTAGTTATAGCAAGGTTATATTTAGGATTAATTTGTTTATGCTTAGGATTAATCTGTTATACTTAGGATTAATCTGCGTTGTTGTAAAATGTGTACGTACTTGTCATTTGAATGTACTTGTGATTATGCACTTTTAATCTGCACGCACTTTTAATCTGTGCGTACTTTTAATCTGATGTACTTGTAATATGGATGGACTTCTGCTACTTATAATCTGTCTCTATATCTATGATTTATCAGCTAATTAGGATCTGAATCTGAATCTCTCGTAATCTGCAACAATAGTCATTGGAATAAATCAGTCTATATTCTCTTTCTCATCTCTCTTCATCATTACTTTTGTTACAATCCATACTAATACATCCACAATTCACAGCCTCATTTCCAAGGTAACTTTAAATAAAAATCACATTGTCTTATTGCTTACTTATATGCTTAACTTACAAGGTTTTAAGATCACACAATTTGGTATGAATTGATGTCTTGGCTACTACCCCACAAATCAAGGTCATAACTCCAGTTGCAAGTACCTTGAGAGAGTGGAACTGAACTTTGAGTTAGGTAGATAACTTATTATTGGAGAGTGGAGTACAATTAGAGTATCAGAAGAACTAATTAAAGAGAAGGACTAAAGTATCAGAGTGGAATGCTAATTAAAGTTTTAATAGTGTTAAGTGAAATTGGTAAGAGTTAAGTGAAATTTCACAGGCAGGAAAGAATAAGAAGCTTCATGGAATTTTTAACTTAGTTTATTGAACTGGGTTGTATAACTTGATTATCAAAAGTTAATAGGAATAAGTGGTTAATTGTAAAACAAGTAGAGAATTGTTAATGAAAAATCATTAGTAATTGTTAGACAACTTTGCAACTTCATAGTCCAACTTAAACTTGTTTTTTTTTATATATCTCACAGTTCGCTTTCGCTCACTGCTATGTATTAAGTCAATATCAACTTTAAATAACTTTGCAACTTCTTCGTCCAACTTTAATTCTTTAGAATATTTTGCACTTTACGGAGCTTGGGCGGTAGAATGCAGAGAAGAAAATAAAACGTGCAGAACAGTACAGAAGATCAGGGCGATTAAAGACAGTGAAAGAAGGCAACCACGGTAGTTGCCGAAGTGAAACATTCCAATAACTTATCAGCCCATTCTTAGAAATTCTTGTGCTTTTCTCGTTGTATAGAGTAATGAGGTAATTGCCATCTCTGGACTGCATTATTGAATAATGAGGTGCCAACTCTTGGATTGCGTTATAGAACATTGAGGGATCAAACCGTAATTTACTATTATCTGGATAAGAACACTTTGTATGAATTAGAATGAATAAAATTGTTCACCAGTACACAAGAGCCTATTTACAGTCAGCCAAAGTAACAGCCTATTTATCGTCAGTCAAAGTACGCAAGCCTATTACAGTCAAAGTACACAAGCCTATTACAGTACGCAACCTATTACAGTCAAAGTACAGTCAAAGTACCTAACAGCCCACGTCCAATAACGGTCACCTTTCATTCACAAATTCGATGGAATAAACTTTTAAGTGCAATATTTTCAATCAAACAAGGTTTGAATCGTCGCCAAATTCAGTACCCGCCTCGATGAGTAAATATAAACACAAGTATTACTCTTCAAGAAAAAAATTGACTTCACAACGGTAGAATGGACCCTGTATCTTTGGCCTTAATATATCTTTGGCAACGCCTTATCTTTGGCAACGATTTTCAATATATTTTATTGATTTTCAATACATCCTATCATGGGTTATGTGTAATGGCTGCAAAAGTTTTGAAAATCTTGCTATAATCATATGTCAACTTATCATGTTAACTTGTCCCTCATACTTTCCTTCAATTTAGTCTGTACAGTTGTAAGAGTTTCTAAAGATAATTGAAGAAGTTTGCAAACTATACAAATCAGCAGTCTTAAATCACTGCAATGTCACTGCAATGTGCTTAATTCAATGTTCTCCAATGTGGCTTATTTTGCGTCATTCTGAAGTCTTCCTTGTGCAGTATGCTTTATGTGCGTCAGACTCTTCTCTGTAGAGCACTCATGAAGAATATGCAGATGTACTCGTGGAAAGAATGAAATGTGCGCTTGGTGGGAGAAATGCACTCTTGGTGGGAGAAATGTACTCTTGGTGGGAGAAATGCACTCTTGGTGGGAGAAATGCACTCTTGGTGAATGCACTCTTAGTTGGAAGAAATGTTTGATGAGCAAGGATATGTTCAACCACAATTAAGCTTAAAACAAACCACATACAAAACATTCTGAAGGTGAAACAAAAAATTCGATCAATCTGGCTAACTTTGAACCAATCCGTGTAAACTTGTCAAACAACTTCTAGACTTAATTAACCATTTAATTCTTAACTATTAAATAATGCAATATGAGTTAACATTTGCGGATAATGGAAGTTCTGTACAATGAAATTTTATGCACAATCAATCTCAAATATTTTTAAGTACTTTCATTGTCTTCTTTGATTGGATGAATTGAGAAATATTCTTAATTGGGAGAAATACTAAGGAAGTCTACAGGACAAGGAGTTGCCTACATTGTTTCCAAGGTTGAACATTCTTGATCTTGTGTTGTGAACAGGAGTCAAGGGGAACGGGTATCATAACCCCGAAATTGCGAGCCACGTTGAAATCAAGTCTGGATCGCTGTACATGTCATTACTGTAATCCGACATGAAGCTTAAGATCTTTAATAAGCCTTTGACATAAGCCTTTGACATATGACATATGTTAGCAGGTCTTATCAGGTCATGACATATATTATCAGGTCTCATCAGGTTATGACATATATTATCAGGCCATGACACATTGAAATACAGAAGATAACATTCTGAGGATAACATTGTAAAGGTAACATACATTCCGTCATCATTGGCATTGGCAATTCTCTCACGATCTTGAGTAATCATTCGACATCCCTTGAATCCATCAACTTGAACTAATTTCCATAAAATGGAATAAATAAACGAGATCTCACGTCAGTTCTTATAGTGTAAGATTTTAAACAATACATTCCTACTCAATTACGGAAATGCCTCCACCAATACATTCCTTCTCAATTACGGAAATAGCTTCACTAACTTTGATGAATATTCTTTGTACAACCATGGAATACACTGCATATCTGCTATAGTTACGGTACATTCCTTCTGAGAATGCTTCGAGGTTTTCGTAAACTTATCCCTCTAAAAGTACTCTAAACGTTCTAAAAGTACTCTAAACATAAAGTCTACTTAGGAAAGTGTCAAGGAAGGTGTACTCGATCAAGTCTCCCCATTCAACAAGGCGTTACACTACTTGCTTCCATGGCATAATTTTCAGGCGATGGAAGACATTAAATTAATCGTAAAGTGGGCGGTGCATTGAATAAATCAGGTGGTAAACTTCAAGATCGTTAATGTTACATTTCTAAGAATCCGTGGATTGTCCTACCACCTCCTGCTTCCCCGAAAGGGAACCTAATTTCATCGTAACCATTGTTACGATCTTCATGACCTGCGTATTGGTTTAAGGGGAGAGGTATACTAACGCAAAATATTTCCTCTGTTGTCGATATTTTAGTAAGCTAGTTAGTAAGTTAATAAATTTACAACCCTTTTGTACCTAACCTTCATTTTTCAATCCATTACTTACACCCTTTTGTGGTAACGTAACCTACGTTGTTACCAACCAAGCCATTACTTACAATGCCCAACCTCACATCCATCACGCCCCAATACCATTCGTATTTGGAGATACAATAGGGCGCGCAATTGCTGCAAAATTTTGTACTCACTTTCAGCTGCATAATTATTTTTTGAGACTGGCACTTTGCAGTATATATAAGGAGAGGGAAATGTCCCCAGATTGTTAATTACACCATGAGTACTTTACATTTCTTACCTGGACTTTCGTATCAAACTCAACAAAAGCTCAAGGAGCAAGCTTTAAATAAAAAGAAGCATCTTAAGCATAAAGTGAAACGAGAACTGTCCAATAAATCAGTTCACTCAGGTAACTCCATACATCTGTCTGAAGTTGAAACAACTCATACAAGGCAAATCTCAGATACTGATACTGTGAATTCTGGAGATCGTTCTTTAAGTTCATTGGAGAATTCTCCATCTAAATCAAACGAAGTATCAAAGGATAATATATTAAAGGATGTATCAAAGGCAAATGATAATATAAGTATAAATCGCCCAATGGTTCAAAGAAACCCTTCAAGTTACTCAAGTGAAAGATCAAGATCATCTGATGTATTTTCCAATTATTCAACTTCACTGGATAAGGAGTCATCAAGAAAACCTCATTCTTTGAATTATGATTATAATGCTGAAATGAATGATATATTAAAGGTCAATAAAACTCATACCAAAGCTCAAATACATCATAAATATGATAAGTTGAATAGAATCTCGGAACAAAATAGCTTTGAATTCACAAATGATCTAAGTCATGCTCTTCATAGAATTGAAACAGGTTACTCTTCAATTTTATCTGAAGCAGAACAAGCTGAATTATTGAAACCTCAAAATCCAGATGAGTATGAAGAGGAATTGGAAGGTGAGGAATTGGAAGGTGAAGAATTGACTAGGGTTTATTCAAATGTAAGTTCCATTTTCAGTACTAGATCTGCCAGACCCACTCCTTCTGTATCTTCAGGGAAATCTAATATGTTTTCTAAATTCCACAGAAGGTGAACTGGATGTTCCTAATTCCACAGAAAGTGAACTGGAAATATGTTTTCTTAATTCTACAGAAAGTAAACTGGTTTTATAAAATGAAACCATTGATTGGTTTTATATTTAGTTCTCTGTTATGCGTTAATAAATTAATTACCCTAAACTTGTAATCTCTGTAGGCTTGATTTAACACGGTTACGCTAAACCTGGCTGAACCTGGTTACACTGATTCAACCTGGCTACGCTGAACCTGGTTACTCTAAATCTCGTTACCCTCGATTGAAATCATTAAATCCTCCCCCAATGACCTTCATGACAGTTCGGGTCTGTTTCTTTAAATTAATTACCCACGTAAACTGGGCATACCCATCTCTGATACTGCAATGAGTCAATTTTAAATGAGGTTCAAATTTCATTAACGCAATGTTATTGTCCAATGCCATTTTGTATCAATTCGTAAATTCACAATCCAATTCAAATCAAACAAATTTCACATTCCAAGCTCTTCCAACTTTCTATAACTCATGGATTCATCAAAGACTCCTTCCACCAACGCGTACGCGTACCGTAGTCAAGTCTACAAGCTTTGGGCATACCACCTCACAAACCGCGTAGTTACCAAGTACAATGTGAACATGAATCTCAAACTACGAGCACTGGACCCCATCGTACAATCAAGATCGGGGCGGCTATTAACAGCACCATTACAAACGTCGCCACATGATGACTCGACAACAGCTCAGTTTAAATAAACATAACCATTTCGTTGCGTCATAAAACTATCACTATGTCATAAAGCCTTCAATACGTCATCAAGTGTCGTAAATAAATCGCTCAAAGATGCTTCCATACACTGACCATGACACTCTTAAACAATATGCTTACACTGAACAATAGAATATTCTTATTACTGGTTTAGTATAAATTGATATATTGTATTCTCCTTTAGCCTGCTTTGAGAATTACTCTTCTCCAGGAAGGTATTCCTTCTCACAATGTCGCTGCGACTGGTGTATGTGCCTATACATTGTATAGTACCATATAACTGCCTATTTATAAGTACTCAGTGTCTATGTATAAGTACCATAGTCACTTCCTATGTATAAGAACCATAGTCACTGCCTAAGTATAAGTACCATACTACACCGCCATATAGGTACCAGTACACCGCCTATGTATAAGAACCATAGTACACCGCCTACGTATAAGTACCTATATATATGGTACCAGTACACCGCCTATATGCATCACAGTCTCGTCTAATGTTACACTTACACCCAACTGCTCAATACACTGTTATACAAGCCACAAACGAATTCAGATCAATAACTTCAAAAATACACCTCTTGTACCCATACAACTTGGATTGACCCCAAGTTTTCACTTTGCCAACTTTAGTCTGTTCATTAGGCAGCTCGATTATATCCAAGTCATAATCAACAAACTCCGACTCATTTCGATTTAACAAAACAGGAACCAAGCCCTTAATCTCATTTGGTAAATCCTCAAAGTTCATCCCTGAATTAATATTAATCCCATTGGTATTGACTTCCCAGTTACATCTGTTCCATTTCATGAAATTCAAACATTCGGTGATTCCACCATTATGAACCACAATCTTCTTAACCGTAGCATTGCCTTGCTTGCCACTACGATTGATGTCGTACAAAATATCCAATCCAAAGCGGAAGTAATTGTGGAATTTGTAGTGGCTCACGTCAGCATTGGTGTCTACACTCAAGCCATTGGAACCATTTTTCGAAGCTGGACTCTTCTTATGTATTAGCAATGGTGAATCGAACTTATTAAAGTAATCATCGGGAGGACCTAAAATATTAAGTACCTGTTGTTGAGTAGTGCTGCCAATGGTTATCATCTCAGTGAGGCCTGTTTTGAAATGCACGTTGATCAAACCTTCCTCTAACTTTACTTGGACTTTCTGGATTTTATTTTCCGATTTCTCTGTGCTTTCAATAACAGATTCAGTTGAGGTAACTTTTTCTTGATAGTTGAATTCCCCCCATGAATTGCCTTTATAAATAGCAATGGAATCACAAATGATTTCATCACCAATGTCCCAGTTGAGCAATAATGATAATCTCATTTCTTCTTCCATGTCCACTTGAACCTTCTCATACAATTCTTCATTCAAGATCCGAAACTTAAAAGACACTCCAGGGTAAGAGAGAATATACGAGTTATTTCCCAATTTACCAGGGTAAGTGGGGCCAAATATCTTGTTATAGATCAAGCGTAAGGTTGTGTTACATGTTGAAACAAGGGTAATATCGTCCGAACTTAAGGATGAGCAAGTTGAGGAAAGTGCGGGCGGTGGGGTTTGACTTGACTTTGATTGTGATGGTGATTGTTGATCATGAAGTTCTTTAACTAACTTTAAATTCTCAACCTGCTGTGGCAAATTCTCAACCTGCTGTGGCAAATTCTGGTTCGCTGATGTTTCAACCTGCTGGTTCAGTTTTGTTTCAACCTGCTGGGGCAAATTCTGGTTCAACTTCGCTACTTCCACCCGCTGTGGCAAAATCAGCTTCGCTGAACTTTCTAAATGTTTCTCCACACATTCTGGCAGCTCAGAGTGACCATCAACCCTCTCAAATTCATTCAATTTAACTCCGTTATACAATAACCCAAGTAATCTTCTACAACTCCCTCGTTTCAAATTTGTCATTGAAACATCCAACAATTCTATCAACTGTAAAGATTGATCATCCACGTTCTTAAAGCTTAACCGAATCCCATAATCAACAATATTAACAATCACAGGCAATCCAAGAAAGTTCCGATCACTATAACTGATATGAAGTTTGTAATTGAATTTATTTAATTGAGTGATGGTTTGATACATCGAATGTCCTAATCGGATATCGTTGCCTAATCCAACGCCTGGGTGGATGGTTGTTTCATAGATCATTGTGGTGGGTATCCCTGAGTAAAGGTGCGACAAAGGTGCGATAAGGGATGGAAATTTTCTCCGACGCAGATTTAGCGAGGTAGTGGAACAGCTTATCCTAGTCTACTTAAGATCCCAAGTCTTGTTATGTTTACACACTATGTATTACGTCTTTTCTTCCTTCTTGAGTGTTTGACCAGTACTTTCAATACAACTGAACTCTATCGAGCAACACTACGATGTACTACAAATATCTAGCATCGTTAATATTTACTTCAATTCTAGCCTAAAACCTTGGAATTAGTTTTCTCCTGAAATAATGTATCACTGGGTTACTGCTCTTAAATAAGTATGATCAAGCCAATCCTTCAAGACTCATCGTTTTGTCTAACTTAATATATCCACAAATGAAATCTTCTGTCTTGTCTTCTCTCTCAACCTATCATTCTCATCTATGATTCCATAATTCGCACCACTTATGGGCTTATTCAACAATTCAAACAATCCTTCAATGACTTCTTCTTCTTCGTCTTCCTCTTCAACTTCAATATCACCCTCTTCTTCACCAGAATGATAACACCCTTGACACAACAAAGTTCCCCCACCGAAACTTCTTGCAGGTCCATTCAAATCCCACCAAATAGGCGAGCTTACTGTCTTACACTTTGAGCAGGCCGTCACTTTGATTTCATCAACCACACTCTGAACAGTTTTTGGCATTTTTGACTCTTCGTATAGTTTCTTATTTTGAATGTAATTATTTGCCTTAAGCTGTGGACCAGTCAATAAAGAAGAATTACTTTTAAGAAGATCCTCGATGAAAAGTTGGATCAATGGCTTCAAGCTTCCACCTAAGCGTCTACCCAAGGTTCTAAATCCAAGAGGTTTTTCATGAAGATGTTTCGAGCAAATCAAAACCGGCTTCAACCTTCCTTGTTGATGCTCAACCTTTACAATTTTCTCCTTTGACTCAACCAACTTGAACCCCAACTTGAACCCAGTAGTATCTTGGGCACAAGTGATGTGGAATTTATCCGTTTGACACAAGTCACAATGGATCATTGATCCGTTGAAAGTATCACAGATTCCACATTTGCTTTTGAAGTTGTTCAAGAAGATCTTGGAAACACTTTCAATAACCAAAGAATTCGAAATTGACTCGATTACAAGCTTTGGATTGGCAGCTTCGCCAGCTTTCAATTTTCTTGAACCGGAATGAGATTGTCTGAAATCAACATTCTCATAGTTGCAAATCGCACATATCAAATGACACCACTTCCCATTATCATTAATAGGCTTCAAGAAATCCGGTGAAACCAGCTCCAAACCTAACATGGAAAATTCATAGTTGGATTCATTGGCTAAACAAATCGAACATGAATAAACGGTGCTTCTAGTTGGGTTTAAATCATTGACACATGGTTCACATAACCACTCTTTAATAGGTTTTGAAACTTGATCGGGAATACTTAACCCAGTACACGAAACATGAGCATTCACCCCACAGTGTGAGCATACTAACACTTCATCAGCCACACTATCTTTACAAACGCAACAATCTCTTTTACTATGCTCAAAAGGTAAATTCGAAATATTCAAATTAGGTACTTGGTTGGTTTGAAGTTGTGACGTAATGTCAGTCAATTGCCTAGCTCTATGAGTGGATAAAATGTCATAGACCATCTCCTTGGTCAATTTCGCAGCATGTTTCTTATCAACTTTCAAATACTGCGAAATAGCTGGTTGGAGATAGTTGCCATTAAGAATGGGATTAATGATCTTATCGGTAATCGAAGGAGTCTTCTTTTTCCTCTTTGAAGTTTTATCCTCACTTTCTTCCTTTGGTTTTCTCTTACGAGGAGCTTTTGTTTGAGTATCACTCTCCGGCGTCTCTTGCTTAATCTTGACTTTAGTCCTCTGAGGAGATTCCTTCTTGAGAGTATCCTTTCTAGAGTCTTTAAGTTCTTTCTTGGGGATATCCTTGATACTTTCCTTACTATCCCTTCTACTTATGTTGGAATTATCTTTTTTGGAAACCTGAGGAATAACTTCCTTTTTATCCTTTTGAGGAGGCACTTCCTTTTGAGGCCGTTTTGGCTTATCCTTCTTAACCTCCTTTTTAATTTCCTTCTTCTCTGGAGCCAATTTTTTCTTCTTTGGGTCTTCCGCTTCTGGAGTCTCGTTGGTGGGTTTTCTTTTGGTATACTTTCTCTTTTGTGGAGCCAAGTCTGGCAACACACTAGATTCAACAAATTCGTCTTGGAATGTAACTATCGAAGCACCCAAGGAATTTGCATGTTCTATAATTAATTCCGAATCTCGAATGAGCTCGGACTCGATTTTCTTCTTCCAGCCAGCATACTTGATGTTGTGACGTTTATCTATTTCCAAAGGATCCTCCCAAGTAACCGCATATCTTCTCCAGAGTCTTGCACATCTGAAACATAGACCAATTACAGACGACGGAGCAAATTTGGGGTCAACAACAGCATCTGGTTTAGGATCGTTTCCATTATGTCCAGTGATACGGAACCATTGTCTTGACACATGAGTTAAACAATGTTTGCAAGTAAATAGCTTTTTGGCTTCTATTATTTTATCTGATTCATAAGAAGAATCATCTTCTGGATCTGCGTATGCATCTATTGCCGGAGCCTTTGCTTCGGTTACTTCTGCTTTCTCACTTGTGCCGTCTTTTCTATCCACCACCTCTTTCTTATCAACGATATTTTGCAATTTCTTCTGGATTCTACCTTCGAAATTCCCCCAGATTTTCCTTCCATTTTCGGATTTCTTCCAAAGGTAATAAAACCTTACAATCATACTGCTTGGTTGAGATTTTACTTTTTTAGCAACATGAAAAAGTTCACTTCCAAATTCCTTAACCCCAGCTTCAAACCGTTTTATTTCTTCCTTGTTAAAGGTTGGTTCTTTAAGTATGGGCTTTGTAAGTTTACTAACCAATTTCAACGACTTTTCAATGTTTCTGTCGTTTTCCATATAAATTTTTAATATAGCATCCATGAAATTAGGAGAGGTTGGGAGGAGGTTCATTGCAGTTGCAAATGGGGAGCATTGATCTATGAAATTATCAAGTTTTTTAAAGTTTTCTGATTCATCCTTTTCTGTCGGTTTCCATAGTAATGTACATGACACACCCAAGCCATCATCTTCACCTCTTTCTATATACCCTTTTGGTCTTGGCTGTAACCATTGAGGGAAGTCTTTTGGAGGAACATCTTTATATTCATCTGGGATTTCCAACTTTACGGTTTCCACTTTTGTCTTTTTCACAGGAACCTTCTTCTTGGATACTTTTTCGACATCGTAATAAACCAAAGGAATATCATTACATTCTGGGATATTTGTGGCTTGATGTTTTGCACCGAGTCTTGTTGAAGCTCTTGGATAAGGAGATCTGTCTTCAAGATCAACCACATCTTCAAGTCTTGAATGCATTCCCATGTAACGCATTGGCCATTCTTCTTTAATTCTTCTTTGTTCCAAAGATAAATGAGAATCATTTTGAAGGAAATCAATTGCCATTGACTCATATTTTGGAATTGATTCTTCTTGTATTGGTGGAGTGATTTCCCTTGTTGGGGGGGTGGATATAAGATCCAATTCTGAAGATAGTTCACTTGCATTTGAAGATTTATTATCATGAGATAACATCAACATTTTCTTTCTATGATACTCAATATCATGATTTTTAGTACATACGGCACAAGACCAGGAGAACCCACGACTGGGTTTTTTCAATAATGGTGGGTCCAAACAAAACATATGATAATAATTGGAACATTCCACACATTTGATTGAATCTTGAGATGAATCTCCACACCATTGGTCACATATCTCACAATTCGATGATGAAGAAGAAAACGTTTTAATTAAAGCTTTGGTGCTTTGACTTTCAGCAAAAACATATTCAAACCGTTTATGTAATGCAACTAGAAAGTTTTTACTCCGACTATCTTTTATGTCAGTATAGAGTAGAAGATTATTACTTGATAATACATCATAAAATTTGATCATATACCGATCAAATAACTTATCAAAGTAAAAACAATTGGGTTGTTGGGAATATAATTCCAAGGAAGTATTATTTGAAGGGGTTCCATTTTCATTATCATTTTCATCTTCTATATCTTTTTTATGCCTTACTGTAACCAACCCCCTGAAACTTGGAATCGGACAAGTATCTGTATGCATTGAAGCAAATAATAATCTTGAATCGTTTGTTGATTTTGAAATATCTCGTGGTCTATAGAACCATTGGATTTGAAAGAGATAATTCTTTACAGAAGTTGAGATATCATCTTCTTTTGCTTTATATCCTAGGATTCTACCAATATAATATGGTTCTCCTGGTGGTTCACTAACCATATAAACATATTGACCTTTTTTTAATGTAAATATATTTAGTAGACCATTCTTCCCATTTTTATGAACACCATTTGAATGCTCATATCCTCTACCATTCCCATCTTCATTTGGACAATATAAAACCTGATTTTCCAAATCAACATAAGCATCTGTTAAATCTAATATATGTGAAAAATAATCTGATGAAGATGGTTGCATTGATTGCCAATTATTAGGTATTGTATTAAGATCATTTTTACCTTCAACCTTACTTTCTAGTTTACCTTCTATTTTACCATTTGGAGGGGTTGTATCTGAATCTATTCTTTTCAGATACTTTCTCTTAGGTTCATTGATTGAAGAACCCGGACTGGAATTTGAAGAATTTAATGATGATCCAGATCCAGATGGTGCTTCCTCATAAACAAATTCTTGAAGTGAATCATTATATGACTTATTAATAGTAGCCTTTCTCTTAGGTCTTGATTGACTCATTAGAGAAGAAAAGGGTGAAGAAGATTTAGAAAAATGGTTAGAAAAATCATATCGAGTGCACCTTCACTTTGGAGCAGCATCAGTTTGTTTTAGAATTGTAACATATCAGGAGTTTGTAGTATGTTTAAATTAGGAGTTTGTAGTATGTTTTAATTCAGGAGTTTAATAGTAGTATGGTTTAATTCAGGAGTTTATGTATGTTTAAACATAAAAGGTGTGTATTTCTATGTGTATTCATAAATGTTGCAAAAGATGCTATGATGAAATCAAACGATATAACCAAAACAAGTTTCAACTGTGAATTATGATAATGTAGTTGAAGAAGCCCTAGGATGAGTGATAATGGGAGGAAATTTGCACAACAGTCTTTTACTTGGGTGACTTAGGAGGCTCTCACTTTGAGGAGACTCTCACTTTGAGAAGATTTAGTTCACTTTGAGGAGTCACACACCTTGAGGAAAGGAACCTTTCAATTTGAGGAATGCTACATCTTATGGAGGAATATTGAATCTGCTTATTTAACTTATAATGATATCCGAAGCAAGGTTAAATTGTGAGAGGCAATTTCGAACCCTATCTGCATTCATGATAGCTATTGGAGATGGCAAATGAAATTTATAACTATTAGAGATGGCAAATGAAATTCATTTAAATCCAAATCACACATAATTTTGAAGTCGCCCACCTCTTCACCAGATCAACATCCTTACCTAACCTAAGATTAATTTATACAAATTTAATAATCCCCATATATTACACTTCCCAAGATTGAAGTGTTACCTCCTCTAGTATCAAAATGATTCCTACAACTTTTCCAATACAACTTACCTTAACTACTACACCCTACAATGTCTTGTTACAAAGTCTTGTTACAAAGTCCTATTGGTACATCCTAAATCTCAAGACCACTCTTCAAACTGTGCACTTTCTATGAATACTCTAAAACCACCCCTTCGTTCTATAAAACTACTTCTTCTATGACTTCCTGAACTTCGCAGCCAAAATGCTTCCTAAATGATCCAGTTCTAAAGTTGAAGTTGAGGTTTAGGTTAGGCTTGTAATTTGCAAAGAAGTATCCTGAAAGGAGAAAGTCAGGGACTGTGTCTGATCAAACGGCCATTTCAAATCATTACTTTACGCAGTCCATTGGGTCCACTCAAAAGGTGAGGTTGATTCGTTTACCTTGTGTATTTTGTAGAAGCCGTCTATTATTTGTGTATATTTCTAATGGCTTGCCAGAATATTAGTCTGGCACTTCGTAGAGGTTGCATGCCTCCTAATGGCACTTCGTGCCTGCAAGTACTTGCATGCCTCCTAATGGCACTTCGTGCTGCCAGTGGCTAATGGCACTTCGTGCCGCCAGTGGTTAATGGCACTTCGTGCCGCCAGTGGCTAATGGCACTTCGTGCTGCCGGTGGTTAATGGCACTTCGTGCCGCCAGTGGTTAATGGCACTTCGTGCCTGCAGGGTTAATGGCACTTCGTGCCTGCTTTTACTTGCCTACCTTCTATGGCACTTCGTGCCTGCTTTTACTTGCCTACCTCCTAATGGCACTTCGTGCCTGCTTTTACTTGCCTACCTTCTGTGGCACTTCGTGCCTGCCAGTGGTTAATGGCACTTCGTGCTGCCAGTGGCTAATGGCACTTCGTGCCGCCAGTGGTTAATGGCACTTCGTGCCGCCAGTGGTTAATGGCACTTCGAGCTGCCGGTGGTTAATGGAACTTCGTGCCGCCAGTGGCTAATGGCACTTCGTGCTGCCGGTGGTTAATGGCACTTCGTGCCGCCAGTGGTTAATGGCACTTCGAGCCTGCAGGGTTAATGGCACTTCGTGCCGCCAGTGGTTAATGGCACTTCGAGCCTGCAGGGTTAATGGCACTTCGTGCCGCCAGTGGTTAATGGTACTTCGAGCCTGCAGGGTTAATGGCACTTCGTGCCGCCAGTGGTTAATGGCACTTCGTGCCTGGTAGTACTTGTATACCTTTATGGCACTTCGTGCCTACCTACCATTACCTAATAACTGCCTAGTCACTCCCACCCCTTAAAAGTATCTCAATCCTCTCAACTTCCTCTATACTCCCTGCCTTCTCCAACCTTCTCATCAAATCAACCTTCTCCTCTTCCGTCAATTTCTTCCCCACGCTTTGTAAATTCTTATCACCTCCACTCTTCACTCCTCCACTCTTCACTTCACCACCCTTCACTCCACCACTCTTCACTTCACCTTCAATCTCAATATTCTTGGTCAAATAAAAACCAGCCAAATCAGTCATACTCTCAAAACTACCAAACAAAGCTCTTCCCTTCACCCTCTCCTCATCCTTAACCTTCTTAAAGTCCAACACTTTCAACGACGGCACCAACCATATGGTAAATAATCTATAATGTTCCAATTCAACAATTGGGTTCCCCATCAAAGCCAACGTTTCAAGGTACTTGAGGTTCTTAAAGTTAAGATCGAATCTGGAGATCGAATTGTTAATCAAGGAAATGCTTTTCAATCGGTTATCTTCAACAACATCTATAAAAGCAATGTTGTTATTTGCCAATAGTAAAGTCTCTAGGTTGTAGAATTGCAGTGGTATATTGTTCAATTCCACAAGCTCATTGTTGGTCAAATCAATCACCTCGAATTTGTCTTGAGTAATGGTGAGATTCTCAATGTAGGGAATTTGGAGATTACGTAGCTGTAGCGTTAGCTTCCCTTCTGGATTTAGAACAGGGGTGGCATTGTGAATGATATGGTAGGTTAATCTCATGGGATGGCTGCTTTTTTCGCACAAAAGGTGTAGAAATGAGCCTGTAATGGACCTGGTGATGGACCTGGTAATGAGCCTGAATAAAACCTATAGAAATAACCTGTAATGTAAACCTGAAAAGTAAACCTGAAAAGTAAACCCGTACTGTAAAAATACTTGTAAAAATCACCTTATGTAAAATGAAGAAATGAACACCTTGGAATCCTACCGGTCACGTGACCGGTATGTAAGATTCAGTATTGAAATCCCCACGTGACCGGTAAGATTTATTCCACCTCCACCACAACACCATGATCCTCCTTGAAGAAAGAGATATGCCGACGATTCCCGGCGAGAAGTTGGAACCGCATGATGCTCGGGCACTTCAACAGATGGTTGCTGACTTGCTTGGACGTCGAAACCAATCATTTCCCGGCTCACAGCCGATTTCGTTTGAGCGCAAGCACTTGGACGTGTTGACCAGCACCGACTACTTTGTATGTGAGAAGTCTGATGGGCTCCGGTGCCTTCTTTTTATTTTGCATGACCAAAACCGGGGCGAGGGGGTTTTTTTGATCACTAGGGAGAATGATTATTATCACATACCCAACATCCATTTTCCCGCCAGTATGACTGAAACAGAAGATAATATGAGTTATCATCATGGTACCCTTTTGGATGGGGAATTGGTGTTGGAAAGTAAGAATGTCAAAGAGCCGGTTTTAAGGTATTGTATTTTTGATGCTTTAGCTATCAATGCCAAATCTTTAGTTGAGAGAACGTTAAGTAAGCGATTAGGTTATATCACTGAAGAAGTGATGAAACCTTTTGACCGGTATAAGCAATTGAATCCAAAAATCACCAACGCGCCTGATTTTCCATTCAAGGTGAGTTTCAAGCTCATGACCAGCTCGTATCATGCCGATGATGTTTTTGCAAAGAAGGATTTATTATTCCATGAATCTGATGGATTGATTTTTACATGTGCTGAAACTCCGTATAATTTTGGTACTGATCATACTTTATTCAAGTGGAAACCAGCAGAAGAAAATACCATCGACTTCCAATTACGGTTGGAGTTTGATGAATATCAAGACCCTGATATGAATGTTTTGGATCCAGATTCAACTTATATAGATTATGATACCAAACCGGAGACCATCATGTTGAAAGTATGGCAAGGTGGGTCCGGCGCGCATGCGGACTTTGCAAAGTTGGACCTTGAAGATCAAGATTGGGAGAGGTTGAAGGAACTCAATGAACCTCTTCAAGGGAGAATTGTGGAATGTAGGAAAAGTCAAAAAAAACCAGGGTATTGGGAAATGATGAGGTTTAGAAATGATAAAAGTAATGGGAATCATATCAGTACTGTTGAAAAGATTTTGGTGAGTATAGAAGATGGGGTGAAGGAACAAGAAATCAAGGACCTTTGTCCGGTCATTGCTAAGGCTTGGAAGAAAAGGAGTAGAGATAGAGAAAATGCCAGTAAATTGATGCAGAACCCTAACCCGGCAAAGAGAGTTTATTCTAGGGATGAGGGGGTTAAGAGGGCGAAAATAGAGAAAAAGAAGGAGGAGGAACTTTTGGAGGATTTGCCGGTGTATGAGGATTCTGAGTAGGCTTCCCATGATGAGACCGGAATGGGTGGAATTGGTGTCATCGTGAGTCTCATTCTTGATTTTAAGGAGCATCGACTCAATGGAATTCACGATTCCATGGGACGTCCTTGATTTCATGGAGCATCCAAGATTCCAAGGAACACCCTTCATGGAACACCCATGAAACATCCACGACTCAAGGAACATCCTACTCTCGGAACATCCACCTCACTCAGGCATTCATGCTGGATATTAAAAGTTTTATTTAAGATTGTGTGTATTTTATTGTAATATAATGAGAAATGTATAATGAGTGGCTCAAGCTAGAGTCGAAGTGTAGAACAAATTTCTGAACTGGGGAGTTTTATGGACTTTACCATATAATGATTTAAAAGTCTAAACTGGCGAGACAACATTCCATAGGTTGGCATGAGCAAGTTTTGGTGAAGCCTAAAAGAAGCCAAACCATTTTTCTAGAGAGCCATCTTTTTACAGACAAACCTTCGAAGTCAATGAAGGGTATGACCTTTGGGTTTAATTTTAGGGTTATCCTCAAGCCATTGGGTCTCAAGCCATTGGGTCTCAAGCCATTGGGTCTGATTTCATTCAAGCTTTCTTTACGATACAGTATTCTTCACCTTCAATTTACTTCAGTACTCTTCAATATTCTTCAACATTCTTCTTCACCAATCTTCACTCTTCACCAGTCAAATACTCATACCGATATTGTCTGAAGAGCAGCTTCATTGCTACGCTCTGAAATATCGTCTGAAGTTACTTCATTCCGTTCATAAAAACGAACTTATCACCTCCTCAGAGGTAATCCTCTGATGTTATGGTTCCACAGAGAACAAAGCGTAGCGTAGGTGTGAGGTAGGTGTGAATGCTGAGGTGTTCCTCATGTCTAACTCACAGCGGAGGTGTATGCTTTATGATCGTGTGAGGTAGATGTGAACGCCGAGGTGTTGCTCATGCCTAACTCACACCTACGCTTCGCTGAGGTGTATGCTTTATGATCGTGTGAGGTAGATGTGAACGCTGAGCTGTTGCTCATGTCAACACACAGCTACACTTCGCATTGATGAAGTGTTGCTCATGTCTCACCTACGCTTCGCTTCGGTGAGGTGAGCTGTTGCTCATGTCTAACTCACACCTACGCTTCGCTGAGGTGTATGCTTTATGATCGTGTGAGGTAGATGTAAAAGCTGAGGTGTTGCTCCTGTTTCACGCCTACGCTTTGCTTCAGTGAGGTGTTGCTCGTGTCTAACTCACACCTACGCTTTGCTTCGGTGAGATGTTGCTTATGTCAACACACACCTACGCTCCGCTTCGGTGAAGAGTTGCTCTCACACCTACGCTCCGCTTCGGTGTATATGGCTGCAAACTTAACCTGCATATACACCCCTTACATAAGCATTCCTTGGCGGCCCTTAAGGTAGCGAGTCGGCTCATCTCAAGGATGAGTGGATTTCAAAAGTATGCAAAGCCCTCTAAATGTTGCCATTTTAATTTATCTATTATTCTATATAATCCCTCAATACACCTAACCTTTTGTAAATGAAATTCCAGCCGTTGCCTTACATTATTTAACTATCTCTTGACCAATGGATCGAGCACAAAGGACATATCATTGCATAAAAAAGCAATAACGCCGAAGACAATAAAAGGTAGAGCAAATCCCCGTAATTCAACTTCAACCATGACCAACGACGTTCCTCATAGTGTGAAGAGTGATGCAGACGTTCCTGTAAAAAGTAACCCAGGCATTTCCGTAAAAAGTAACCCAGGCACTCCTGTCAAAAGTATTGCAATTATTGGGTCAGGACCTTCTGGAGCTGGAGCATTAAAGGCATTACTTAAAGAAAACAAATTTGATGTCATCCAAGCATTTGAAAAGAGACCTTGTTCTGGTGGATTATGGAACTTCACTCCAGAAACAGATATGGCCACTACTCCAATTCCAAGTGAAAAGCCAGTATTGGATATCCAACCAGTTTTGAAGAATGATAAAAGTAAATATGTGTTTAGTTCTCCAGTATATAATTATATGGATACTAATGTACCTAGAGATATCATGACTTATGCTGGTTCTGAGTTTCCTAAAGATACTGCTATATTTCCTCATAGATCTGTGGTTTGGAAGTATATGACTGATTATTGTGAAGACTTGATTCCTTATATCAAATTCAATACCAAAGTGGTTCATGTTGAACTTCAAGATGATCAAAGGTGGAAAGTGGTTTATAGACCAGTTTGCAATGAAACTGAAGGTGCTGGGTTTGCTACAGAGAAATATCCAGATATTGAAGAATATTATGATGCTGTGATAATTGCAAATGGAAATTATGATGTTCCATTCATTCCAAATAGACCAGGAATGGAAGAATGGAATGAAAAATATCATAGTATAATGCATGTCAAAGCTTACCGTCAACCTGAAGATTATACGGATCTTAAAGGTGAAATCTTGGTTGTTGGGAATTCGGCCTCAGGAAGTGATTTGGCTTATCAATTGGGTACTGGATTGAACCGTCAAATTTATAAATCAAAGAGATCAGAAAGTTTATTACCTGCTGGGAAAAGTGAAATGATTGTTGATAAACCAGATATTAAGAAATTCCATGTTGAAACAAAACTGGTTGAATTTGTAGATGGGTCCATTTTGGAGAATGTTGATTTGGTGATTTTTGCAACCGGTTACCTCAAATCTTATCCATTTTTGCTGCATTTAAATAAATCCGAAAAACCTTTATTAACAGATGGTTTTAGAGTTCATGGTAATTATAAACATCTTATCTTGTATAATTACCCTAATCTTGCACTTATGGGGTTGGCAAGATGTGTTTTACCTGCAAGAGTGGCTGAAACTCAAGGTTGTTGGTTAGCAAAGGTATGGTCAGGTAAAATACCCTTACCTTCATATCAAGAAATGAAAGATTGGGAAGACTCTCAAGTTGCCAAAAATGGTGATGGAACAAGATTCCATGATTTCTTATTCCCAGAAGATGTTCATTATTGTAATGATTTGATAAATCAAGTGGTGGAAGCAATTGCAAATAATCCAAATGAACCAAAAGGTTTAATCCCAAGAGTATGGGATAAAAAGCAAACTTCTCTTAGAGGTTCTTTGAAGAAAATGAAAGATGCTCATTATAAATATAAAGAACTATTTGGTGTTACTGCTACAAGTTATCAACAATTAATTGATGCTAAAATTATTGAGGGCATTATGATATCGGATGAGAAGTTGGTAGAGTTTGGTTTTAATTTTAAGGTATAGAGTATAGAGAATGATATGAGTTACAAGTTGAATGATATTTATTGAGTTCGAAGTTGAGTGATATTTATTGAGTTACAAGTTGAATGATATTTATTTAAGTTGAGTGGTGTTTATGTTGAGTGGTGTTTATGGTATTTATTTCCATTACGTGAATACTTCCAATATGATGTATATTTCCATTATTATATATTCATTACGTTGAATATTTCCGTTGTGTACGATGATATTTATTTCCAATAAATTATATATAAGAACAGGACGTAATGACCTTCCCTAGTCACTTAACTGCCTTTTCTAGGTGAACTTTTATTCTTTCGCTCTATTGTCTAAAGTACCTCAGAGATTGACTAAAGTTTAATAGCAAACCTTTAAACCTTAGAAACTGTGATGAATGTGTTATTAAATTTGACAGTTTTGTTGGGCAGGCTGAAGATCTAATTATCGCTTGAATGATGTATGAATGCTTAGTGGGAGTAAATGCGTATCACCGTATCAAAGGCCTGTCAAATGGACTCTTCTTTATTTGGAATTCTCAACGTATCATTCGACCTATGCTTTAACTTCACATATTCCTTTGATCACAGAGTTCCTTTGATCGTCACAGACCATTAAGCCCATTCCTTAAACGCATTCCTTATCCCATTCCTTAAACCATTTTACCCTAAGCTCAAATCACCTCATTTTGCACCCACCGCCACTTCCATATTCACTCCAATTCCCATTACCTCTCCAAATTTATCAGCTTCCCAAACTTTGCATACAAAGCACTCTTCAAAGTACCCAATTCCTCATCAAATTCTTCAATACTGGACTCAATCACCTCGATTCTTTTATCCAACTTTTCATTATCAACTTCGATCCTCAGCAAAATCTTTTCAACCTTCATGAAGATGAAGATTTCACCCAACTTATATTGAACCTTGTCATCTTCATCCACCAATTCCAATTCTAGTAATAAATCATCCAAATATTCTTTCTCCGTACGTAATTTATTTAATAGAACCTCTTGTTCATCTTTTTTGTTTATTAATGATGAGAACCTATTGATCTTTTGTTGATCTTCTAATAAAACTTCATTGGTATTACGTTGACCTTCTGGGAGAAGTTCCATGTTGAAGAGATTTAGCTTTGTTAGTGAAATTTGGTAGCAGAAATGTTAACAAAATTTGTACCGCGAGTCTGGGTCAATGTGAGTGAAATCGTAAGTTGATAAGTAAGTGATTTTAATCAGTTTATGATAAACCAAATTGATCCTTCTAATTCAGTTTACCAAGCTTATCGTTATTAATCAGTCAGCTATAGCTTAATTGATTCATATTTATTGTGTCTTCATTATGGGTTCTTGTTCCTTTATTAAGTTTAATAATGAGATTAAATTCGTATTGACTTGGTAATGTAGAATATGGGTGAGGTCTTAACTGGCACTAGATGACCCTCCATGAAGACCCTCCAATTTTCAATTGATTGTCATGTTAAACAGGATCAGAAATATCGAAGTCACGATATGGATCATTAAAAATATCAAATGCTTACCACGGTCAATCAATGGATGTGAGCTCTTGTAAAGATGATCACTTTCAATTATAATTCAACACTTACACATGTTACTATACTTTTACACTTCTCTACACTAGACTTATCAAATTACAATATTCAACCGGTCTAACCATTACTAAAGCTTTCCCTCATTTACTACAGCTTTTGCTTATTGCTTCACGAAAACTTTTGCTTACTGGTTCAACGTTTGCTTAATAGAAGTCCTACGTCATCTACTCATCTACACTACATCCCTCCTCTTCTTGTTGGTTCCAACGTGGGGTAACTTGGCGTTCGGTTAGTGACGGAATCTACGGATTAGTCGACCTCAAGGCATTTCGTGAACTCCACAGCGAAATGCCCTATTTATTCAAACTCACTTCAAACTCCACATTGAAGGGTGTTTATAAGCCTCATGCGTTAAGAAGCGAGTAAGGTGGTGGACCCCGCCTCATAGTACAAAATATGGTCTTTATAGTGTTTCAATGGACCCCGCCGAATGAGTCTTGTTTCAGTGATGGACCCCGCCGCATAGTATATGGATCAAAAATGTTTCAGAAGTCTATCATTACCCACTTCACAAGAATCCTTTATAATATCACACCACTTGTTCTACTATTTATAGTTCTACCCTTTATACTTTCTATTCTTCTCTTATTGTCTTATCTTCAACTTTCCTTTGGATTCTATGATTGTGTGCGTTAGCGGGTTTTCTTAGCGGGTTACCATTTTCGTTATCTTGATGATTATTGTACTCACTATCGCTTTGACATGCCCTTAGATGTTAAAAATTGCCTTGTAATTGATATAAATAGGACTTACGAGTGTAGTAGTACTTAAAGGTTAAAGATCTTCAAGAATAACTTAACTTATAGATATAAATTTGTTAGACCTCCACTTAATATTTATACACATATTACTGATAAGTGATATTTACTTCCATTAACATCATACTTGATACAGTGATATTTACTTCCATTAATATATCATACTTAATAAAGTGATCACTACTCATACAAAGATCTTTACTCACTCAACACTTATCCTTTCATTTTAATATGACAGCTGAACAATTTGAATTGGTTCATGCAACCAGTCGTGAATTAATAGATTTCACTAGAAAAGAAAACTCCGCTTCCTGGAGTGGAATCCTTTCACGTCCACAATATGTTATTAGAGAATCGGTGCTTGGGAAGTCTCTGATGATGAAACATCATACTCATGATAATGAGCTTTTCGTATTGGTTCTCCAATCTATTCAAGATAAAGTTCCAGTTTCTTCAATAGAAGTAATGGTTAGAGAATCTGTAAGAGTGGATTATATCAATGGAGAAGCCGTTTCAAAAAAAATATTGAGTGGTTGTATTGGTGGTGTTTTTACATACCCAGAATATAGAGGGAAAGGTTATGGAAAAATCATGCTTGATAAATGTGTTGATTATTGTAAGAAGAAATTGGTTGGTGAAGATGGGTTTACTTTCTTATATTCTGAAATTGGAGAATATTATGTTAGAAATGGGTTTACTTCCTTTGGTGTTGATCTTATTAATATTTCATTGAATGACCTAGACTCACCTAATGACGAAGCAATTTCCGTCTTACAATATCACGAATTCGAACCAATAATGAAACTCTATGAAAAACAATTTTCAAAAGATATCGTTTCCCAAGTTCAAAAGGATCACAACACTAGAGTTTATACTATACCAAACTCTCATATGATAGATTGGTTTCATTTAAGATCCAAATTTATTAGTTACATGTTAACTCATGATGAACAAAAGAGAGTGGATTTCACTCATTTATCCTATGAAGAAATATCAAACACTTTCAAAGTTACCAAACCAAACAATTATGGGTTGGCCATTAAAGATTCAAATGGTGATTTGATTTCCGCAATTATATTTACTCTTGATTGGAATACTCGATCAGAACACTATGCTACCATCTTAAAGATTGTTGTTGATGAAAAGTATAATAAGGATGATTATTCCAAAAGAATGTTACAAGCATTGTTAAACTACTTAAAAGCTAACCCTGAATTACCAGAACAAAGTTGTAGTAAGGTGATTTTATGGGAAAGTGAGATTTCAAAAGATGTCAAAGAATTCTTGATGAAGGAACATGATGCCAAAGTTGGATTGGAGAATCATTCAAGATCGGCTGTTTTGTTGAATAATGATGTGGATCAAGCGAAATTAATATCTGGCAACTTGATTTGGGCAGGAAATGATAAACTTCCTTGGTTTTAGTGGTGACAGGATAGTCATGGTATACTGCCGGGGGGAGCTTAATATAAGTGTGTTATATGAATTGAAAGTAAGTAGGTATTGCTGTGCTATAGAATAATATGCTACAGTGGTATAGAATAATAGGCTACAGTGGTATAGAATAATAGGCTACCGTGCTATAGAATAATAAGAAAGGTTACAGAGTAAATAAGGTAATAGCCTTCCTCTCTCTCGGCATAATAACAAGCAATATCACTCCTAGTTATATTTGTAACGTACAACCAACTCGAATTCCTCATGATTTCTTCAAAAGTATCTGTTTTAATCTCTCCTGTTAACTGCAACCTAACAAAGTGGATCATTTCTTAATAGATTTTACCATATAAGTATTGTATTAAATAAAGCCCTGAACCATGTCAATGAGCCTAGAGACAAACGAGTAAAGTAAGGAGTAACGAGTAATGTAAGGAGTAATGAGTAATGTTTCTTGTAATGAGTACCGTAGAGATGAATAAGTCAACCCCCAACCCTCTTTGGGGCTTTTGCATCCAACCTTTATATTATTATTCAGGTTTATTCTTTCGCAAAAAACAAAGTTCCATAACAACTTCAGTTTTTACTTAAATCACCTATAACTAAACATCAAGGTATTTGATATCATAACCACTCCGAATCAATCTTCAACCAATGATTTATATGAACTTTTGATTGAAATAAATGGGTCATATCTACTGACCTTAATGACCTGCATATAAGAAAGACTGCAATCCTCACTAAATCCTTAGGAAATTTTTGAGTTCCTCGCTAAATCTCCGGTGAAATTCCTCCCTAGACTCCTCAGTAAATTTAAAATCCTCCTTAAACTCCTCAGTAATCCTCCCTAGCTTCTCTAGATCACCCCCAAAAGCTCATCAAGACCACCCTAGGTAAGCCAGGATGCTAAAACTCACGGCCCTTTTTGAAGATTCTTTCACTAAAATTATAAAACAAAGATCATAAGTTAATTTAATTGGAGCAAAGGAAAATTCTAATCAGTATCACTTAAAAGTTGATTGTTCTCCCCAACGTCTTCTCAATTTTTCATAAAATCCAACCATTTCCCCATGTTTAGAAATATATCAAAACACCTAGGACGGTTTCATGTAGATCACCTAGTATTTTTTATTCAGTTGGGTAAGGTCTTACCTGATAGTAAAGACGGCATTAACTACACTCTGCTCTGTACTCACTCTTCATCTCACTTCTTGTACTCACCCCGTTCTTGTACTCACCCCGTGCTTTTACTCACCCCGTGCTTTTACTCACCCCGTACTTTTACTACACTCCGTTCACTCCGTTCACTCCGTTGACTCCGTCATGTTCTAAAAATCCTTTATTAAACAATTTTCACTATACAAAAGTAGAGCATATTGCTTCAAATATGAAGCATAGAAGAAGTAAAAGAAACAAAGTTTGATGCAGATCCTGTTTAGCAAAGTAATGAGTTGTCAATATTCAATAGCCGGTTAATGTTTAAATTGACCCATTGTTGGTTGATTGAATCTGACCCGTTGTTGGTTGATTGAATCTGACCCATTGTTGGTTGATTAAATCTATTGACCCATTGTTGGTTGATTAAATCTATTGACCCGTGGTTGATTAAATCTATTGACCCATTGTTGGTTGATTTATGGACCCATTGTTGGTTGTTAATGACTATGACATCGCCATTGTTAATGACTATGACCTGAGTCACATTCACTAACACTAAACATCAACTTATCCAGACTAAATTCCATATCACTCATCACCTTCCTTTGAGGCTTTGAAATCCCATTCAGAGTCAGTGGCTGCATCATCCCACCAACACATATATTCCTCAACTGATGTTTCTTCAAGGCATCTATCCTTGTGAATTCCTTACCACAAACACATTTACAATGTGTTGTTTCCATATGTCCCTTTACATGTCTGTTCAAATCATGTTGCCTTACAAACCTCTTTGGACAATGAGGACAACCAAATGGTCTATCACTCAAATGTGTTTGAATATGTGATCTAACATTGTATCTTCGAGTGAACTTTTTATCACAATTCTTATAAGTACAAGTATAGACCTTTTCATGATCTGGACCAACCCAATATTGATCGAGTTCTCCAGGAGGTAATAGGGAAGTTTTCTTTATTCTTCTTCTGGCCAGAGATTCTTTGATATGTTTCTTTACATCTCTTGAAGCTTTTGCATTTGGAGAAATGATTGGACTCCATTCAAGTTGAATTTGACTTCTCATTGGAGTGTTGGGAAGGTTATTCTTTAATGGTGTGAGTTGTGCAATTGTTGAATTGTTCATTTCCACAGTATCATCATTACTTGGTTGATGTCTTAATGGACTATTATAATACTTGACTGGGGATGAATTGAGTGATTTCAAAGATACTGGAGAAGATTGAAGATTTGGGGTCAAATGCTGATGCATTTGTTGATTCATACTCATTTGTTGACCATTAAAGAAGTTATTCATTGGATCAGCTTCCAGGAAATATTGAGGTGTATGGAAATTATTCCTCATCAGATGAATTGGTGAAGAACTAAAACTATCTCTTGTTGGAGATGGTGAAGCTGGTTCTGGAGATGATTGCCATTCGGGGGATCCATTCAGGAGAGTTGGCGGTGATGGTGGAGGTAAAAAGGTATTACTCTTCATGGTGTTAAATAATTTGGCATTGATCTGTTGAGATGGATATTGATATCCTTGAGGGGAGTGTGAGGAGTGTGGGTGTAAGGGGTGTTGAGATAAAGAGTTCATCTTTGCTTGCATGGATCTTTCTTGTTGAGCCCTTTCTTGAATGGCCCTTTCTTGAATGGCCCTCTCCTGTTGAGCCCTTTGCAAGTCCTGTTGAGCCCTTTCCAAATCTTGAATTTGATGAGCCCTTTCCTGTTGCTGTTGGATTTCTTGTTGTTTGTCAATCTCATGTTGTATATCTTGCATTTGTTGTTGCATTTGTTGGATTTGGGAAGATTGTTTCTCCTTCTTATAAATCGGTTCTTGAATTGGAATTGGTACATACTTGAATGGAGTATTATAATTTTGTGAAGGAATTGGTACATCCAATAATGGTTCAATATCATCCACATAATCTATAGGATCTTTCAAAGTATTTAAATCTTGTAAATACTTTGCAGAATAAGTATTATTGAAATTTCCACTGTTGCGTACAACGGTACTTGGATTACTTTGACTTGTATACTTTGAAGGGGATGGTGAAGGTGGGAATCGATACAGCTTGGGATGAACATTGGAAAATTCACTCTGTTTGTATTCTTTTGGGTACTCCTTATTCTCACCTTTACTTACCCTTCTTATTGGTGACAGTTGAGCAAAATTCCCAAGATCCTGTTGAACATCAAATTCATCTTCTTCTAAAAGTAGAATTTTATTCTCATAATTCATCACTGGAGGTTGTAATCCAATTTCCGGAAGGTCAAGATCATCAAGATCATCATGTTGAGCAGCTTTCAAAATCTCACCTGGAGAAATACTTTTAGGATACTCAACTGGAGGTTTCATTTGCTTATACAAATCTCCATCTTTGACTTGCTTATATAAATCATTATCCTTCATTTGCTTATATAAATCTCCATCTTTCATTTTATACAAATCATTATCCTTCATTTGCTTATACAAATCCCCAGTAATACTACCAATTGATATTTCTCTATTATGATCAGCAAAACCAAAAATGGCCGTACCACTAACCTTTCTACTTTGTTTCCTTGGTTCATCAATCATATAACCAGTTGGTACATCCAAATCTTGTAACCCCGTTAAAGTTTCATTAAATAAATTATCAATATCATCATTATAATCTTCTGTAAAGTATTGCTCGAAATTATCATTTGCAGCATACTTGGAAGAAGATGGCATCCCTGATGAAATCCCGGCATCTTCCCACTGGTTGAATGAATCCATGATAAATATTGGTTACTCTGGCTATGGATTTTGAAGAAGAGTTGTAAACAATTATAAACTTGGTACAATTGCAGAAATTAGGTATTTTCATATTTGGACCCAGTTGTTATGAACTCGACCTAAAATGGAAAGCTGCAAAAAACATCCAAAGTGCAACCAAAAACCGAGGTCTGATGAGAGGTCATTGTTGGTGAGAAAAGATGGAGTGTTTAGATAAAGACAATGTTGTAATGTAGTGTTCTTTTATATTTCATGTAGTGTTATTTTATATTGACATGTTTAATTGGATAAGTCGCATGGTAGGAGAGTTGGGAAAGTTTTAATTGGGAGAGTTTTACTTGGGAGAGTTTAATTGGGAGAGTTTTAATTTGGAGAGTTTTAATTTGCAGAGTATGGTTTGGGGGGAGAGTTCAATTGGGAGAGTTCAATTGGAGAGTATGAAAGTATGAAAAAGTATGGATTTTATAGACATTATTGTGAGTTTAACTTCTTCATTATAGTTTATACAGTTTAAAAAAATATTTCAAAACTAATTCCTTTCTTTATTGAATTATAATTCACATTGACAGTGAAGTGCGTTTTGCATTAATAAATTTTTATGTATATTTACGAATTTCTAGGATTTTGGGTAATTTCCTCATTTATTATGATTTTGAGAAACTAGGTTATTTTGATTAATGTATTTTAACTTGAATTGATAAATGTATTTCAAACATCTTGGGTTATATTTCTTATACAGCTATTAGCAATTTCATTCAAAGATCCCAGTTATGATTTCAAAAATTTCAATTGTTAGATTGTTAGGTCAATTGTTAAGATGAAGTAAATTGTTAAATTGATAACAAGTTGAATTCAAATGTAAGGAAGAAATTAAAATTAAAGAAGAACAGTAATGAAGTACAGTAATGAAGAACAGTAATGAAGAACAAATAATAAAGAACAGTTATGAAGAAATTACATATCAAATAGTATAGTAATGCTATTTTATAAAATCACCATAATAATACCCCATATTCACTAATATTATAACGCCTGACAGGTTATGATATTATGTTCACCTTTTAAGCCCACCTTTGATTAATCCTTTCATTCGGACCATTCCGAAAACAGATCTTGTCAACAAACAAATGGCTGCGAAAAAAGAAATTCCTACCGAACATTCCATGCTTAGGTAAGCCTAGTCTATGTGACTTAGTTATCATATTAGATCTCATACGTAGACATAGTTAGACGTAGTTATCATACGTGGACATAGTTAGACGTAGTTATCATAGTTAGACATGGTTAGACATGGTTAGACGTAGTTATCATACGTAGACATAGTAAGAGGAATTATCATACGTTGGACCTAGTTAGACCTAGTTAGACCTAGTTAGACCTAGTTAGACCTAGTTAGACATTACGTTAAACCAATCATACCTTTTATATTGACTTTCAAATGATATTGACCTATAGAAGAATTGACTTATAGAAGAATTGACTAAGTATTGACATGAACAAGCTATAGAATAAGGAAAGAGCGGAATTCCGTATGAGCAATTGAATAAGATCAATTGAACATCATCACCTTTCAAAGTTAAATTGTATATCAACACATCACTAACACATAACCCCAACATGTTGACCTCATTCATATTCAAAGTGTACTCTTACTAAATATGTTATTACATGTTATTCATGATATACATGATTTTCATGATTTTCATGTTATTCAAGTTATTCATGATATTCATGTTATTCATGCTATTCATGATATTCATGTTCTAGTCATTCATTCACATCCACCTCTATTGCAATAATAACATCTTTCTTGGATCCTCAATCAATTCCTTAACGGTCTTCAAGAAAGTAACAGCTTCCCTACCATCCAATACTCTATGATCATAAGTCAAAGCCAAGTACATCATTGGTCTACTAACAATTTGTCCATTGACAGTGACAGGTCTTTGTTTCACACCATGTAAACCAAGAACAGCGGTTTGAGGTAAGTTAATGATTGGAGTACCATAAAGGGAACCAAACACACCACCGTTTGAAATGGTGAAAGTACCTCCGGTCATATCTTCCAAAGTCAATTTCCCATCTCTAGCCTTTTTACCTAAAGCCGAAATGGATTGTTCAATTTCCAAGATTGAAAGAGATTCGGCGTTTCTAACAATCGGAGTAACCAACCCTTTTGGAGTTGCAACGGCAATTGAAATATCAGTATAATCTCTAAATACCATGGTATCATTATTTTCAATTGAAGCATTGACAGCTGGGATTTCCTTAGCAGCTAAAGTTGAAGCCTTTGCAAAGGCACCCATGAAACCTAATTTGATTCCGGTTTTTTCCAAAAATTCATCTTTATATAATTTTCTCATATCCATTAAATTGGTCATATCAACTTCATTGAAGGTTGTTAAGGATGCAGCTGTGTTTTGGGATTCCTTAAGACGTTCTGCGATTCTTAATCTCATTCTGTTCATTTTTACTCTTTCTTCATTTCTTGAAAAGTTGGTGAATGTGGAGGTTTCTTTGGTTGCTTCGGTCTTTGCTGGAGCGGCAGCTTTTGGAGCAGCTTCTTTCTTTGGTTCCTTTGGAGCAGCTTCTTTCTTTGGAGCTTCCTTTGGAGCCTCCTTTGAAGCTTCCTTTGAAGCTTCCTTTGAAGCTTCCTTTGGAGCCTCCTTTGAAGCTTCTTCCTTTGGAGCTGCTGATCCTTCACCTTCATCAATTTTTGCTAATTCTTGTCCAACTTCAACGGTATCTTCAACAGCAACCAAATATTCGGTAATAGTTCCACTAACAGGAGCATTGACTTCGATATCAATTTTATCTGTTTCAATTGTGGCGATGGTTTCATCTTGAGTAACGAATTCTCCAACTTGTTTCTGGATACTTGATAAAGTACCTTCGGTGATAGATTCCGCCATTTCAGGTACCTTCACTGAAACGGAAGCATATCTGAATCTACCTTGAAGGTTGGTGGCTCTTATGAGGTTAATTCCTCTAAATGTAGATGCACGTCTGAATGATAATGACAACATGGTGTTCTTTAAAGTGATGTACTTTTTGTTTTATATTGGAGAGAAAAGTTGGCCGGAAAACGTGAATTGCCGGGGTTTAAATTAGAGATTACGTGGGATTTTGGATTAAAGTTTTCTATGAAAATCGATCATACTTAAGTTGTTAATATTTAGAGAGGATGTTGAAACGTTCATGTATGATAATCAATGGAAGAGTCAATCATTAGTATTACTTATTTCATCATCATCTCATTGGACAACCTCCTCTCGGAATCCAGTTGAAAAAAGGCCGCATAAGTCGTCCCGGGCGATCTTGGAAGATCGGAAGCGAAGGGAATGACAGGGTTTAAGTGGATGTGTATGTATTATATTATAATTCTTATGTCATATTTTCTTCGTCATGTACTCTTCTTCTTCTCTTCTTCTTCTCTTCTTCTATTCTCTTCCTCTTATATCTTATTCTTCTTCCTTCGATTGCCCACTTTGGTGTCATTTCCGAGCCTTACGTTTGAGTATTCATTTGTATGAATAGAATTATCTATGTATGTATATCAATAGAGTAAGATACCAATATAATAACTACAATAACATACCAATAGACATACCAATACAAGATACCAACCAAGCTCAAGCTAAAACCAGCTCTGGAGCAACTCCGAACTCTTACGCACTTCACCATCTTAGAACATACCAGAACTAAACCCTGACAAACATCCCAGAATTAAACCCTGATAAATGACCTCCAAACCCTTAGTATCCTATAACCTTAATCACCCACCTTAACCAACCCTGACTACAACCTACTTTGTCAGCCTTTCATCCCCGGTCGTGATCAGACCTCCCGGACCTGCATATACACTCGGACAACATAGAGCCAGAAAAACTTCCATAAAACCAACCAACCATCCTCCGAACCCAGACAAGATGTTAAGATCATTTAAACCCGTTAATAAACAATTCCTTAGATTTGCATCTAAGAAGTATGATGTTGTTGTAATTGGAGGAGGTCCAGGTGGATACGTTGCTGCCATCAAAGCCGCTCAATTAGGTTATAATACTGCCTGTGTTGAAAAGAGAGATACCCTCGGAGGTACTTGTCTTAATGTTGGATGTATTCCATCTAAGTCCTTGCTTAATAACACCCACTTGTTTCATCAAATTCAACATGATGCCGAACATAGAGGTATTAATGTTGAAGGTGCAACTGTTGATTTCACCAAATTGATTGCTGCTAAAGATAAAGCAGTCAAGAGTTTGACAGGAGGTGTTGCTTCTTTATTGAAAAAAAATAAAGTGGAATATATCAAAGGTTCGGGTTCTTTCCTTAATGAAAAGGTATTAGGTGTAGTACCCAATGATGGATCCGAATCGCTCGAGCTCGAAGCTGATCATTTCATCGTTGCAACTGGGTCAGAACCAACCCCTTTCCCAGGTATTGAGGTTGATGAAGAGAGAATCGTCACTTCCACAGGAATTCTTTCTTTGAAAGAAATTCCAAAAAGATTATCCATCATTGGTGGTGGTATCATTGGTTTGGAAATGGCCTCTGTTTATGCTAGATTGGGATCCGAAGTTACCGTCATAGAATTCCAAAAGGCTATTGGTGCTGGAATGGATGCTGAAGTTGCAAAGGCTTCCCAAAAGTTACTTGCAAAGCAAGGTCTTAAATTCAAATTAGGAACCAAGGTTACTAAAGGTGTAAGAGAAGGTGAAGTTGTTAAAATCGAAGTTGAAGATGTTAAATCTGGTAAAGCCGAACAATTGGAAGCTGATGTTTTACTCGTGGCTATTGGTAGAAGACCTTACACCAAGGGTCTTGACTTTGAAAAAGCAGGCTTAGAATTGGATAACAAGGGTAGATTGATTATCGATGATCAATATAGAACTAAACAAGAACACATTAGAGTCATTGGTGATGTCACCTTCGGGCCAATGTTGGCTCATAAAGCTGAAGATGAAGGGATTGCCGTAGCAGAAATGATCAAGACTGGCCATGGTCATGTCAACTACGCAAATATTCCTTCCGTCATGTACACTCATCCAGAAGTTGCTTGGGTTGGTCTTAATGAAGAACAATTGAAAGAACAAGGAATCGCCTACAAAATTGGTAAATTCCCTTTCATTGCTAACTCAAGAGCAAAGACTAACTTGGACACCGATGGGTTCGTAAAGGTTATTGCCGATGCCGAAACTCAACGTATTTTGGGTGTTCATATCATCGGTTCAAACGCAGGGGAAATGATTGGTGAAGCCGGTTTAGCCTTGGAATATGGTGCTTCTGCTGAAGATATTGCCAGAACTTGTCATGCTCATCCTACTTTGTCTGAAGCTTTGAAGGAAGCTGCCTTATCTGCATTTGATAAGCCAATTAACTTTTAAGTAGAAGTGTGAGTGTGCCTTTAACTTTTAGGTGGAAGTGTCTTGGGTGTGCCCTTAACTTTTAAGTGGAAGTGTCTTGAGTGTGCCCTTAACTTTTAAGTAGAAGTGTTCCTTGAGTATCAGTACCCTTCAGTTTCAGTACATTTAAGAGGGGACGTACTCATTGATTCAGAAAATATGTAATTAAGCCTAGCTAACAATAAATATTAAATTTAGCCTAGCTAAAATAAGATAAAATTGACAATTTGAAATGTAATACGAAAGCCCACACAGGCCATGGTAGGTTGTTCACCACCCCACACAGGCCATGGTAGGTTGTTCACCACCCCACACAGGCCATGGTAGGTTGTTCAGCACGTTGTTAAAAAAAAAGAAAGAAGGAATTGACACGGACAGGAATTGAACCTGCAACCTTTTGAGTTGGAATCAAAAGCTCTACCATTGAGCCACCGCATCATCCTTATGTAAGAATTGGATTAACACAGACATACCAAGCATGATGGTAATTTGAATGGTCTTTATGGGCTTTGGAATGGTCTTCATGGGCTTTGGAATGGTATTTCACAATCAACAAGCTTTAATAGGAAAAGAAGCCAACAAGCTTTAATAGGATTTTAAAAAGAAGCTGATGTTTTGGTACTCGAGGATGTTTGTAACTTTCAAAAGAATATATAAACTGCCTATCGAATCCTTGGGTACTCTACAGCTACAGACCTGAACTGCAATAAGCAGCATATTGCCAAAATCTCCATTTTCCAACCTCCCTATTTGGGGTGTTTCTAGCCTACTTAGGTTTGATAAAATATGGCTGCGAAAAGTTTACAATTTGTAAACAAATAGGTCGTACATGAGTGAAAGTGATCTGAGGTCCAGAGGTATTGGAAAAGGCATTCTTATACCCATCAATCAAAATGTTAGACACAGCGCCCATAAAAGCTCTGCTAAAAGTATTCAATTCCACAAGTTGAATATATCTGATTATACACCTCACCGTATTGATGAACAAAATGAGCCTGCAAGAGATGGATCTGCAAAACAATGCTCTAAATATCATCTAAGTCAGTGCTCCCATATCTATCCTCAAAACTCTCAAGATTGTGCCGAAGACTTGATTGAGGAATTCTGCGAGTTTGCTGCCATTAAGATTATAACTGATACATATAAAGAAAATGAGCCCTATAATGTGGATATGAATTTGGTTGAGCCTGATAGGAGCAATGAAGTTGAGGTTATTAAAGCATTATGGAATTATTCAAAAGGGACTTCTATGGAAGATCGAGATCTATGGGATATCATTGGAGAGTTGAGTGTTAACTGAATTGAAACGGCTGTCAAGTGAGTTGGTCTATTGGCTGTGTTTATTATATTTGTGGAGATGAGGGTGTTTATGAGGGTGTTATGAGGGTGTTTACGGAGATGATTGGGTTTATGAAGATGACCGTGTTTAGGAGTTGACTTTGCTTATTATATTTATGAAGATGGGAGTTCTAATGGGAATTGATCTAATAAATTGATTTAATGTTGACACACAGTGTACTAACTTTTAAACAAGAATAGAAAGAGATATTATGAGTTTCAAATGCATTCAATAATATTTACTATCATTTAAAGATTGGAAGATAAGAAGAAGGAAATAAGGGTATACTGAAAGAAAGTAGGAGATATAAAAGTCAGCTAAAAAGTGTTTAATCAGCTTGAGGAATCAACCGTAAGAGTATATAATGGTAATATATAAGGTCATAATGGTAAAGGTAGTAGTTGTCATAAATGATCATAAGGTTAATGGTAAAGGTAGTAGTTGATCATAAATGATAATAAGGTTAATGGTAAAGGTAGTAGTTGAAAGTTATAAGAACAATAAATGGGTCAACCTTTTTCAATCACTATTAAACACTAATAAATCAAATGAAACATCAAACTCTTAACTCACCCTAACCCGATAGTTGCAAAATCCAACGCACTCAAAATTCATTCGCACAAATTTTTCAACATCGAACTCCTCCATGCCTTCATTACAGAAATTCCAATCCAATGTGGCACGCCACATGAAGCTGATGGATCAGAACCTATGTGCTAGTTTGATCCGTCATGAGCATATTGTTACAACCCGAGCAAAAGCCAAGAGGGCGCAAGTTAAAATTGAAAAGTTTTTATCAGATGCAATGCATCAACAGAAACTGCTAGAAGGAGACTTGACCTACAAACTAGAGAACTTGGGAGCATTAAAATTCTTACAACCTCCAGATCGAGTTGAAATCGGCTCCAAAGTTCTTGAAGAATTGGTCCAAAGATATCCTAATAGAAAAACCGGGTTCACTCGTATTATAAAGTTGGAACCAAGATTGGGTGAAGATAAAGCTCCAATGTCTGTATTAGAATTGGTTGATTCGGAGTATGAGATCAAATTTTGGTACACTGCAAAGATTGTAGCAAGATTGGAATTACAAGGATTAGTATTGGATGACATAACAAGAACCAATGTTGAGAAATTAACAAAACTCCGTCCAAATGGAACCGAAGTGTTTGAAGCCGCCGTTCTAACTTGTAAAGAAACCTTCTTCAAAGATCCAGTGGAAGAGAAGGATGTGCAAGTGAAGAAAGAGTTGGATAATAAACCTAATATGGACTTTCACGGTGGTGCAAGAATGGGAGAGTTTACAAGATCAAAGAAGCATCCTACGATTCCAAGAGTTGTTAAGGAGGTTGTTGATTTGCCCGTATCCCCATTTCTTAAGTCGTAGGTCACCATGTAACTTCAGCCTTGACTGTTAAGATTTTTAATTGTATATAGCAAAACTTTGGCTTAAAAGGAATAAAGTAATATATTGGATTGCTCAAGTAGATAAGAATGTCTTTAGTAGTATAAGATCTTTGGTAATGCCTTTGGTAATATAAGACCGTAGTATGAATACCTTTAGTAACATAAGATCGTAGTATGAATACCTTTAGTATATAGGAGTACCTATACATTTAGTAGGTGTAACATTATTCTGATGATGGGAAGAGTAAAAGGAAAAAACCCTAAATATTTTGTTTAAATTGACGAAAGCTTATGCTTGACATTCATATTGATGACAACTCGAATATACGAATTGGATTTTGCAACTCGTTTGGCTGCGAAAATGAAAGCTTCTCGGAGCTTTTGAGATTGTAGGAGTTAGATGCACTATGTGGGATAGAGATTATATATGTCAATCATAAATCATATATGTCATACATGAAGCGTATAGATTATTAGATATATCAATACATTATTAGATATCATATATGTCATAGGTTAATCATATATGTCAATACGCTAATCACATCATTAGATCACATACCATTTCTTATCATCAATAGTAACATCACTAAGTGTTATAATCAATACATTCATACTACACCCACAACAGCAGAAAACATTCAGTTACAGCATTCTTAAAAGGACCACGGTCCTTTTAATACGACCACGCTCTCGCTAAAAAAGCATATTATTTTTCTTTATCTTTCAATGTGGTTCTCCAATCAATTCCAACCCGAAGGTAAGACTGCTGTGATTATCGGAGCTTCTCAAGGTCTCGGTGCTGAATTATCCAATAAATTATATTCCCAAGGATGTTCTGTTATTTTGGTTTCAAGAAATAAGGACCGATTGGATTATCAAATAAGAACTATCAAAGAAAAACAGATCAACAAACATATTGATGATAACACAACTTTGATTAGTATATCATGTGATGCTTCTGACTACAAGGATGCTGAAAGCTTATGGTCACAAATCTATGATCTTGGGTATGATCCCGATTATATCTTTTGTTGTGCTGGTGCTGCCAATTGTAAATTGTTTCAAGATTTAACCGGAGAAGAATTGACCAGAGGCATTGATCAAAATTACAAGACCGCTTTAAACTCAGTTCATGCTGGGTTTAAACAAGTTTTGAAATCTTCAACTGTTGATTATAAAGATTTTAAGAAAAGACATGTTATCTTATTTTCACTGGTTTTAAGTTACTTTCCATTTATTGGGTATTCTCAATATGCTCCAATGAAATCAGCAGTTACATCTCTTTCAGCAATCTTACGTCAAGAATTAGGTCCATATAATTACAGGGTTACATGTGTATTCCCAGGGAATTTTGCAAGTGAAGGTTATGAAGAGGAAGAAAGAACAAAACCATCCATAACAAAAGCAATAGAAGGTGCAAGTTTACCAATCTCAGTGGAAGATTGTGCTGATTTGGTTTTGAATAAATTAAACAAAGGGTATGATTCAATCACAACCGATTTCATTGGTTGGTTCCTTGGGGGCTGTTCCCTTGGAGTTTTACCAAGAGAATATGGGTTCATTCAAGTTTTCTTTTCTTTGATACTACTGATTATTATGCCTATTATTAATTGGTCCACCTATAGGGATGTTGTTGAATATTTCAAGAAGAAGAATGTGACTGATGGTGTTTTGGGAGAAACTGACGACAGTTCCAAAGATTCATTAAAGAAGAGGTGAGAAGAGGATGTATTGAGTACTATTGAAGGTGAAGCTGGGATGTCTTCAAAGAATGTGCAATCTTTTGAAAGGAGGGAGGACTTTGAGAAGAGAGGATTCAAGGGAGTTGAAAGAAGTCAGAAATTAGTAAATATGATCTGAACTTAAAAGTATAGCAGGGAGAGAAGAGTTCAAATCTGTTAATAGCAGGGAGAGAAGACTTCAAATACTGTTAATAATACTGTTAGTAGTATAGCAGGGAGAGGAGGAGTTCAAATACTGTTAATTGCAAAAACATGAATGCAGTTAAATATGGGGAATGTTAGTCTTCCTTTGTATAATAAACTTTTGAAAATAAAATATTAAAATAATTTAACGCTTACTGTTTCCATGGATTATAGTAATTCTCTTTAATATCCTTTTAAACCCATTTTTCCAGTCTAGCTGTAGTTAACCAGTATTGAATTTTCAGTGGCTCCATACTTTGCATTGCAAGTTCAATTCCCTACAATCCAAGTCTGCCCTTCACTCTTCAATAAATGCATACTCAAGAAGTCAATTCACACTACAAAAGCATACTCAAGAAGTCACTTCACACTACAAAAGCATACTCAAGAAGTCAATTCACACTACAAAAGCTCATAGTTATACTTCAGTACGCTACAAAGCTAGTGCTTTCTTCCAGGTTTACTAAAACACTAAGAGTAACTATAGCTTATGCCATGTATTTCATTACATATTTTGCCTATATACTTATTGAATTATACAACTAGTTGACTGTCTGTTATAGGAAGAATCTTCTATGGTCTGAGTTCACTCCACTACTTAGGAATTGAAGCACTTCCTAGACTAAACTAAACTCCTCAACAATCTCTTCAACCTCCACTCTCTTCTAACACACTTTTCGATGTCGGTGTTATGTATTATCGGCGTCGAGTTAGGCCTTTGGACTCCTCACATAATCAACCACCTTCTCAGTCAAACCAAGAATCTTCTTATCAGCAGTGATCCCAAATTGATACCAATTAATTCCATACAACCAATTCACTGTCTTAATGATCTCATCGTTCCAAATATCCTTAGCAGTCTCACCAAAGCTAACACGACTTGTTGTATGAACATGGGAAGTTGTAGGTAAACCTTCTTTAAGCTTGTCTGTATTGGAAAGTATTCTATTATTGATGATATTGTCTGAAGTTTGTAATTGATGGGAAATGAATTTCAGGTTCTTATGAAAGTATTCTCCTGTAAAGTATGTTAAACTTGAGGTTAATAAGACTCCTCCAAGGAATCCATGTAATCTTCCACCCATTTTGCAAAGTGGTTCAAATTTCAATGATTGGTTGAGAATTGGCTGCTATTTTTTTGGTGCGCTAGATCGACCAAGTTTTCCTCTACCTTCAAAGGCTTCGTTAGGTTTGGTCTATTAGAATCTTCTTAGTTCAAATCTTATTGTCGTCTACAACGTTCAATAGGTTTTAATAGGTCTATTTGACTCTATCAAATTCCCTTCTAGTATAGCGCTATAGGGAGATCTCTTACTACAATTCTACGATTCCTCAGCATTATCCTTTCTACCCAAAAATATATCAATTGTCAAGTGTACTAGAATATAAATATATACAGAGTTCCAGTATTTGTATAAGACAATTGGGTGGATCCAATTGAGCACAAGATCACCCCATAGCTCTATCAAGGTAGACCTATGAATTTTATCTCTTCATTGATTCTACGAACCTTGTATCCACCAAAGTGTATCTGCCCAGGCCACCTATAAAACTCAGCTGTTTATCCTTTTTGAATCTTAGTCCATGTTTGTTGATAACCTTCATACATCATCACTCTGACTACACCTCCGTATCCAATGCTTCAGCGCTCAAATTAGAAAAACTCTTGATTGCCTCTTTCAAAAATGGTAAAACGTCAATCTTATCTAAAACCACACCGTTTCCACTTTCCCTCAACTCTTTAACATCTGCCACCGCTTCTTCAACCTCCTTTAATAAAAATGGTAACTCTTCCATTGCTCCATTCAAAGGCAATTCCAATTGATCTCCTCCTAAATTATACTTTTCAACTTTCAAGTTGGCTATATAATTCAACCCTGTTGCAAACTTGACATTTATATCTTTGTCCAAGTTGTAATCTTCTAATTGAGGTTGTATACCAAAGAAAGCAAATTGTAATCTTGTTAATTTCGACTCCATCTCTGCAGCTTCTGCAGCTGATGATTCCAAATATCTTTTCTTAAAATCATTCAAGTATTGCAGTTGTTCATCTTGTAACAATTGAGCTCTTTCATACGCAACTTGTCTTTCCAATAAGACTCTCTTTATAATTTTTTGAGTTTCCATTAATTTTTCATCTTGACTTGTATGTTGATCGATTTTTTTAAACCTTATGCTTTCAGATAACCTGACTTCTCTGGCCAAAATGTTTCTTTCCTTAAGACATAAGTACCATAATTTATGTAAGTCTTCAAACGATTTACGACGCAACTCAGCAAAAGTCCAAGCTCTTGAATGAGTATCCAATTCATCATTCACTCTCAATGCACTAGTTGTTTCATTCCCATCTGGGAAAAATGCCCATAAAGGATGGTTTGGTGAAACTTCAAAGTTGGTATGTAAAGGAACAATTGGCTCTCTTAATTTGATGGATTTGGCATCTCCAAACTTTAAAGGTTTTATTCTGTTAAGGTTGGTTGTGGAGGATGTGAATGTTCTCATAGGCAATGCTTTAAAGCTACCGGACATTTTTAAACTTCTAACGGACATATTTATTCAATGTTACGTATGATAGGTTGACTTGATTTGTATGCTGTAACTAGTAGGTTGACTTGATTTGAAAGTTGTAACTAATTACTCCTTGATGTTTTTGAAATTTTTATACTTTCACGTCTACAAACTTCCCAAAGAACTTCTAATCAACTTCTATATCCACTTATATAGGATTATCTAGTCAACTGTTAACACTCCACTGTTCACTAAAAATTTTCAAGCTGGAGATTTTCGCACCATAGTGAAATCTTTTTCTCCTCTAACAAACAAGACCTCTTGAGACCATGTCGACAATAAAAACGCAATCACAGAGCCTGGAACCACTTGATCTTATTAGATTCCAATTGGACGAGTTTGTATTGGTCAAATTAAGAGGTGCGAGGGAAATGAAGGGGAAATTACAAGGCTATGATTCACATTGCAACATGGTGTTGAGTGAGGCTACTGAATATATATATAATGAAGAGGACGAAGAGCCGGTGGTGAAGAAAACAGAGATGGTTTTTGTTAGAGGGGATAGTGTTATTTTGATAAGTCCTATTACACATACCGAGGCATGAGTACTGTGGATGAAGGTGATTACCACTAGAATGTATTACCTTGACCCGGTAGGTAGATCTTACTCGATGGATTTACTTCAAGATGAATTGTTGAACTGCTATCCAAGATGAAATAGTTGTTACTACTCCAAGATGAGTTGTTACTACTCCAAGATGAGCAGTTACTATTCCAAGTTGAATTGCTACTACTCCAAGTTGAATTGTTGGAAACTGCTACTCCAAGATGAAAAAGTGGTTACTGTAGATGAAATTGGTTGGACAATCTCCAGGCTAAATGGACACTGAATATTCACCAAAATGTAGGAATGTTCATGGACCCAAAAATGGCTCGAAATAAGATTGGATAATCCCAAATTGGCATTAGGACCATTTGAGAACCAGGCAATTGTCGCTCAATAAGAGTCATAGTACGAGACAAGTGGAATGTCCAAAGATAGCCTTTGTAGAGAGTGTATTTCTACAGTGTCCAAAGTTCGACTCAGAGGTAAGTTCGACTCAGAGGTAAGTTCGACTCAGAGGTATTTAGGAAATGTATAATGTATTATAAGGTAAAATTGTAGGCGAATAACAGTACATTACTAAATTGAATAGAAAAGTTGGAATTTACCCTATCACCTCGTCTATAATTCTCAAGTCTTCCTCTGGCTTAATCTGTTTATCATAGAATCAAACTCGCTTTCAACATCCTTAAACCTCCTTGAATCCTGTCGTTCCATCGGCTTTGCTGGAACCAGCAGAATTAAATATTTTCCGAATCAGTTTCCAGAAGCAAAGGTTCCTAATAATCTTCAACTCACTCTAAAACCCCTCTTATCCTTTCCAACTTTGCAACATTGACCCCCCACCTTTCCTTTATCCTCTCACCCTCCTCAATCAGTTGCTTTATAAGTCCTACCGTAGCACCGATCTGTCTTTCGAAATCCTCAATCTTATCGTTCACCAAAGATTTGGTTAATTTAAACCTGTACTTATCGTCATCAAGTTTTTGAAATAGTCTTGTATTCAGTAAGACTTGATTTATATCCAAATCAAAATCAAAGCCATCAAACAATGCCTTAATTTCTTCAGTATTAAAAATTAAAGAATTTGTATCGAGATCTGTTGATTCAATGTCATAGTCTGATACTTTGTTATCTTTATCCAATGTATTACTATCACCTATTGGATTCTGGAATTTCTTGACAAGTATACTCATTTTGTCCAATAAAGGTTTCTGGACTTGTTTAATATTAAGAATATTATCTTCAAGAGTTTTAAATCTTTTCTTAAGAATATCAAATTGTAATACCAATTCATCTTGATACGGCAGTGGACCTTTTTTAATCTCAAGCAATTGAATAAGTTCTTTTATATGATTTGAGTATTGTAAAGCCATTCGATCTAATTCAAACCGATATACCTGTACTTTATATTTTAAGTCAGGAGATATCCGGGTAGTTGAGGCCACCTCTTTGGAAATGGATACATGGAGTTGGAAGATGTTTTGTCTTAGCTTGAGATATTGACTGGAAAGCTTATCTTCATATTTGATATAATTCGATGTTGTTTCATCTACTAGGAGGAGTTGTTTAGTGGACATAAGAATCGTCTTAGTATTGTAAACTGAATGATTATAAACTAGTGATGTATTATCACAGGTTATGATTGAAATGAGTGTCAGATTATAAACTTAGATGGGGTTCAACGTCTTAGTTAAATAATGGCTGTATTTTTCGTGAGTTAGTACGGCCTTTTTGTTGTGGGAAGTCAAAACTTCAAATTGCAATTAGTAAGAGAATGGTAGATGGATATTAAACTTGTAACCCACCAGACCATTACAGATATAACCTTATGTACAAGTTATGTCGATAGTAGACTCTTTCTCTATGTATACTTCAGTATGTTATATGCAGGAATATGGGACATATAACCCCAGTCAATACCGCTCAAACGACCTCTGTATAATGCAATTTTCAAGGAAAGTTAAAGCAAACTGAATTGCTGCAATGGCTTTGTATTTGGAGCTTGAGTTGGTGAATGTTAAAGGATAAAAGCTTTATAATATGCAGGTTAACACTTGATGAAAGATAACATAAGGAATTGATTGTACATGGCAGGGGAGTAATGTGAATGCAGTTGAAAGTTTGTTTGTTAAGCTAGACATACTCCGTGAACCTGTAATTCTCTTCTAGGTTAAAATAATAAGATAGAAGTCTTGAGGGGCAGGTAGAAGTCTTGAGGCCATTCTTGAAGAGGTTACTGATTCTCTTAAAGAGACTACTGGGTGGTTCTCTTAAAAAGATCACTGGCTTCTCTTAAAGACGCTACTATAACTGGCTTATTGATAATCTCTTGTAAACTAATACATTGAGTGATCCCTGTATTCGCGCCTCCACCTTTGGAATTCGCAACAGTTGGCAAAATTAACTTGTTATACATCATGACCAATAGTATCCAACAAGGTAGTACTATACCTTTCAATGGTGACACACTCACTATTACACATGATAGTACCATATATGTAGCCATATGTCAAATCTTAACCAGCAATCATCCGGATCTTGAGGATATAATGAAGAAGTTATCACCATTGATCCACCAAGACTTGAAGTATACCAACCTACAGAATATCTTGGGATTACTTATACTATATACTCCACCGGTATTATACAGCAACAAAGAGGTTTATTCCTTGGTTAAGATATTGTTGAGTGAGCAGGAATTGGAGTATGATCTTGAAGAGTTTGCTAATTGGATTTCAAAGGGCAATGTCCCCGCGGAGAGTATTAGAAGGACCGCCGATGATTTGTATTTCGATTGTGCCAGAGTTTTGGATACTTTAAGATTAAGTGGAGCTATAAATACTATCTCTGAGGGAAGCAATGGTAATGAAGGTAGCAATACTGAAGGAAGAAATTCTGAAGGAAGCAATAGCAAGGAAGATGCTGAAGGAATTAATTCTGAAGGAATAGAAGACGATGACCACCAGAGATATAATGAGATTCTCTTCCAATTTGTAAAGCAAAAAATAGCATATAATGCCAAATATTTTGATGGAGGTGATTTCAAGCTGACTTATAAATTATTATCACATTACCAACCATTCCTCGAATGGTACAATGGAATCATCAAACCTTACTTATTTTATTATAAGCATCTTGGAAAAGTTTCTTTTGAGGTTTATTTAGGGTCTGATTTCGATAAGTTCCTTTTATTTGTTAATGTTGACAATATTGGGAATACATGGATTGAGAATACAATCATTCCTTATTTGAAGTATTCTCAAGATTTATCTACATTTGTTGATTGGATAGTTGATTTGGATGCAATTCCAAAATATAAACTATGGAAGATAGTATTGGAGAGTTTTCAGGGAAGTAAGATGATTGAAGAATTCTTGTTTGAATGTTATTTTGATTCGATTTATATGGGAATGTCAACTATAGAGACGATAAGAGTTTATGATTATATTTCTGAGACCTTAAGCGGAATTGTGGGGGATACAGTTGGCTCATTAAAGGACATAAATTTTGAAGAATTTACCCTTAAGGAATATTCCCCAGATGAAGGATCAAATGAAACATTGCAAGTACAAAAGAAAACCTTTAGGAATTCTTCATTCGAGCCCCTCTTCCACAAGCCATCCATCCTCCTTAGCATTATTCAATCTTGTCAAGTATTACATCCATACAATCAACTTACTATTTCAAAGTACATTCAATTGAAACAAAAAAATGAAATTCTTGAATTAACCAAGATCTTGAATAATTTGACGAAAACAAATTATCGTAAAGTGATTGATGTGGCCAATTTGTATGTGGAATTATTCATGAAAGGATCGGAGAAAATCGCCGAAAATTTGATCTTACAACTGATTCTTGATGAATCGATTTATGATCTGGATTTATATGACTCTGAACTGAATGACATTGTTGTATCTAAGATTTGGACCCTCATAGAAACATCTTCCAAATTATACGATCATCGCATTTTGGATCAGATCAGAGAATGTATCAAATTATTATCTGCTCAATCATCCTTGAAATTCAAACTCCTATTGAACGTCATAGATGCAATGAAAGGTTACAGATTCAGTTACGAGAAGAAACAAATCCTTCCATCTGAACTAGCCAGATCTGATTCTGATCCTTTCAAGTTGGTGCTGAAGATTGTAGATTGGAATCCAAAAGCATATGTTGACTTTGATCGATTATTTGTCATTCTAGGGAATCTTTTAACTTTCCATGGACGAGAAATCAAAGATTCACATGAGCAATTACTTTGCCTTTGCATTGAATCTTCGTTGAAGTCGGGTAATTTCGATTATGCTTATAGGAAATCTTTTCAATTGATCAAAGAAAAGAAAACCCAGTATTGGAAAACTATATACAATGTTGGTTCATGGGATGGCGGCAAAGAGAATAAAGCAATACTATTTAAACAACGCGAAATCCTATCACTTGTTTTAGGATTCCCCATGGTGAATAATATTAGAGTCTTGAAACAATGGGATATTTTGAATTCTCAACTTGTGGAGTTGGTTAATAGGGAAAATGATTTATTCTTAATAGAAGATGAGGAGATTATTGAGACGGATGTTAATAATGTCACGATGTCCGCAAGGGGGAGTAATCATTTCAATAATTTGAATATGAGAAGCGGGAAGGTTGCGGGAGATGCGATTACGAATTTGCTAACAAGTGGTTTGGGCTGGGCAATTGGGGCGAATCCAAGATGAGCGAGCGAGGGCCTTTTCCTTGAAAACTCTCTAGAATCTTTCTTATCGCATTGGAGATACCTTTGCGATACACAAGGGACTTATCTGCAAATGCTGCAAAATATGAAAATTTGTATAGTTCAAGGCCGACTTTTTGTAATTCTTAAAGCAAGCTTGTAGTGGTAGGATAGAATTTATGAAATGGAAAAACATTACATCTTGGTAGGAAGTATGAAGTGCATTGCTTGTCCATGTAGGAATAAATTTCAAAAATCCCAAATACTAACTAAAACTACAAACAACACGCGTTTAATTCAAAAGCTTCAAACTTTCAGTCCCTCCTTCATCCCTTAACATCTCTCATGTAGTTTACATTTTTGATAGCCGTACATCACACTCCACCCAAATCTCACACAGAATTTTTTAATGGCAAAACAAAACAATTACCAACTGATGAACCCATAAACAAAGCCCAAGAGATCAAGAGAATTTAGATGATTCGAAGAACCCCAACGAAGTTATTAACATACCAAAATCTAATACATAGTAGGCCAATACAAATTAGCTGTGTACTCATGAGCCAAGAAGTAACCCTATCACCAGAGCTTCATAAAGCGGCGCCAACATTAACACCTAAGAATCCGCAACATGGGTATATTAATTCATCACAGAGGGAATTGATAGCGAATATCAGTTTTAGCTCATTTGCAAATCTGTCTCCAATTAGAGGATCTTCTTCACAAGCGAAGGGGTATACGGAGAGTGCATCACCAGATATGAGATCAAGCGAAGAAATATCAAATGATGATAAAGGAAACGTTGTGGTGGAATTCCAACTGACAGATGATTTTGGAAGTGAAGATGATGACGCAATCTTGGAAGCTGTGGAACTGTATCGTACCAAGGGGTTACTTGGTAATGTGGAGTCAGAGCAAGAAATTACAAATCAAGACAAGTTTCAATCAAATGTACCCAAGGAATTTTCATTGAAAGCACAACAACCTCAAATTAGCCCTTTCTTTGGTAATAAAAGGGAAAACTCTCTTTTTGAACTGGTGAAGTCGGAAGCAGGTTCGAGTCTACTGTTCAATTCCGAACTTGTTTCAAATGTGAAGCCCGACTTCCTTTTGAATTTGAACTCAGAAGTTGTTTCAAATGTGAACCCCGACCTCCTTTCAAATGTGAACTCAGAACTTGTGCTGGAACTTGAAAACCCAAATATTATGCCCTTGCAGGTTGAAACGAAACGCGTTCAGGCGTCGAATTCAAGTCTTGTGAAATCTTTACCAACGGAATTTCCACTACATACACAAGGAAATATAAGCACTTCCACAGGAGATCATCTAACCGTGCCACTGAAGAGTCAGCATACAAAAATGGAATCTATAGAATCAAACCCTGTCACACTAGGGAATCTGCAGGGAGAACTGACCTCAGAATCAGCAGCAAGAAACCCCAACCCATTCTTCTCAGTACCAGTAGATATAGTTTCCGAGCCTATCAACGATGCAGATTTTAATCAACACCATAAGAGACTTTTGTCGCCAATAAAGGCAACGAACCCTCAGAAACTAAATAGGTATTCATCTTCACCAGAAAAATCTGATCAATATGAGGTGATTGAACAAGAAAATTTCAGGACGAAGCAACAAACTCCAATCATTCCGATGGAACGAGAACCTTTTCTGAAACTTTCAAGATTTGCATTTGCAGAGAATTTTCAAAAACTGAATTCGTTCCAGCAGACTCGCCAATTGAATACATCGTCCACTGATAGTGCAAGTTACCGAACTATCCAATTATCCACGCAAACACGTCCAGCTGGTGATACAGATGGTCCCAAAATTGTACGAGCCACGCTACCATCGAATGAACAACATTATATCCTACAGCAAGCATTGGGAGGAACTTCACTCTTTTATACTGGGTCAGCGGGTACTGGTAAATCGCTTTTACTTAAATGGATCATTAAAGATTTAAGGAGTAAGCATGCTGCTGGCACAGTTGCAGTTACCGCTTCAACAGGTCTTGCTGCATGTAATATTGGTGGTATTACTTTACATAGTTTCTCCGGAGTTGGCCTAGGGGCTGAACCTGTGGAAAAATTGCTAAAGAAGGTACGTGTAAATAAGAAAGCATTGGATAGATGGTTGAAAACCAAAGTTTTAATTATAGATGAGATATCCATGGTTGATGGAGAGTTCTTGAATAAGCTAAACGAGATTGCTAAACGCATAAGGAAGAACAAAAGACCATTCGGAGGGATCCAATTGATTGTTTGTGGTGATTTCTATCAACTTCCACCAGTAGTTAAAAATGATCCTAATCGAGCTTCAAGCGAGCCACCGAAGGAGCCATTTTTCTCTTTCGAATGTTCAGCATGGCATGAGAATATTCAAGAAACCCTTGTTTTACGAGAGGTATTTCGTCAAAAAGGTGATCAAACCTTTATTGATATGTTGAATGAAATGAGAACAGGGTATGTTTCAGATGAAACGTTTCATGAGTTTCGGAAACTTGATAGAGAAGTTGCATGTCCTGCTGGTCTCACGCCTGCCGAGTTATTTGCAACCAGGAATGAGGTGGAAAGATCTAATAATGGCAGGCTCAGGAAATTGAGCGGTGCAGAACAAAGATATGATGCTGTAGATGGTGGCACTTTACCACTTCAACAAAGACAAGTGCTATGTAATAATTTCCTTGCGCCAACCCAACTCTTGCTTAAAGTTGGTGCTCAAGTTATGTGCATTAAGAACTTTGATGAGACTTTGGTTAATGGCTCGATGGGTAAAGTGGTTGATTTCATGTATAAGGAGACATATATGAAGGCTAAGGAATCAGTAACTAAGGGGGTAGAAAGGGAAGACATAAATAAAAGCAATCAAGAAACAGCTGTCTCAGACTCGATTATTGAGGAAGCTCAAACCAATCCAGATTATATTTTCAGTGACCTTGAATTACTTTCTGAAAAGAATTCTGGCACAGAAGCAAAGGCCAACAACAGAAAGCGCAAGGTTCAACTAGGACCCGATTTGGATAAAGCTAGTTCCAATAGAAAGTATCCTGTTGTGAAATTCATGAATGCAGATGGGAGTAGCAGAACGGTTCTTTTCGAGCCAGAACAATGGACAGTCGAAGATGATAAGGACAACTCAGTCTTGGCTTCGCGCACACAATTTCCATTGATTTTAGCTTGGGCGTTATCCATTCATAAATCCCAAGGCCAAACATTACAACATGTGAAGGTAGATTTGCGCAATATCTTTGAAAAGGGACAGGCATATGTAGCACTTTCAAGAGCTACAAGTAGAGAGGGATTACGAGTTGTTAATTTTTCCAAGGACAAAATTAGCTCCCACCGCAAAGTGATCGCGTTTTATAAGACGTTGATTTCGGTAGGTGAGAATGGTGTTCAAAGGATTAGGCCTGGCCAGCAACTGTTACCCTTCAGGTCAGCAAGTACAGAGGATTCTTGAAGTTGGTTTTATTATATACAGATTATAGATGTGTATCGAAATTAGAATACAAGGTGTTGGTTGTCGTAATTGTGTATATCGTAATTCAGATTATTCTCTTACTCTCGTACAAGGCTGTATTCTCGCTACCTAGGGCAACTCCCAATTCAATTCCCTCCAGGTTTTATTCTTTTCCTATTCCTATTTGGCAATCAAAGATAATGTAATTTCTATTATTTCGAGACTTTTTATGCTAATTAAGAAGGTAATTGTTTTGGTCCAGCTCATTTGAAGATACTTAGCTTGTTGATAGAATACTTCGCCTGCCATTGTCAAAACCAAAACTAGAGTCAGATCTCGATAATTGGAAAACAATTCAGATCTAAATTAAAACTTCCTATTTTGAACATCATCCTTCTATACACTCACTTGTGGGTATGTGGAGTTCGATTGTAGAAGGTCCTTGAGTTTTCTTTCAACCCCGAAGTTGAGAATTTGGCCCTTTTTACCGTTTACTAAAGGCACAAAATTAAGTGATGTTAGTAAATTATTATACATCAAGATTTGGCTAAATCTTCTCTTATCTTGCTCGTGAACCTCTTTAATTTGGCGTTTAGAAGTCTCATCGTATTGATCGAGAATGAATACTACCAGCTTCTTGGTATTTGGATTTGATTTTTTCAATTTTCTTAAATAGAATGTTGATAAATCGTTGAAAGGATCAATCATTCCAGTTATATCTTGAAGATTAACTGGGCTTTGGTTCTGCCTAATGTATTTTGTTTTCGAAGTGAATGCAAATTGTGGTAATAATGCTTCTAATCCGACAATGACTAAACAGGAGACCCCATGGAGATCGTGATCCAATATTTGACTTGCGCTTGCAAGGGGAAATGAGCTTCCCTTCGTAAGTCTTTCCAATTCGGTTCTCCCTTCTGGAGTAGTCGCATCTCCTTGAGTAAAATCGTCGTCAATAGTTTTAAGACTCAACTGTTTCCCCAACAGAAGAACATCAACAAAGTCAGGTACTAAAATCAAAGTGGAGGACGGATCATATTTCTCCTTGGAAATTAAGGCAACAACAGCCTCTGTTGTCTTCCCTATATTATACAATACATTTTCACGAGGTAATATCTTCCCTTTGATGTACGCCTTTTCATAATTCTTGTAATTATAGGATGACAACTCCAAATGGTTTTCCATCTGCTCAAGTAATTGGTCATACGTGGTGGGTGAATTTGAAAGATCGAGATCTGAAATAAGAGCCAGTTGCTTACCCGGTTCCCTATGAGAAATGGCAACCATTGCATCAATGTTATCAGATTTATCAATGAGTGGAATCTCACTAGATGCTGTGACTATACTTCTCTCTTTATCACGTAAGGATCTTTGAGCATTTGTAAATCGAACTGCGTTTTCAACAAATTTTACAACGGCATCTTGTGGGTTCTTCTCATTCAAGTCCTTCTGCAAATCAACTACTTGTTGGTCCAACTCTGATCGTATAGTAGGAGTGTGGTTCTGATCTGAAACCCCGTTATACAATGTCAGATTTTGCTTTAGTTCAAGAACCTTCTTGTATGGTTCATCTGCACAGCCCACAAATGCAAATTGAATGGACTTATAAAACATTTTCCTTTTCTGTTTCATTAACATTTTGAAAAGCTCTGGAATGATTTGAGCTTCTGCAATTGAAACTTCTTCTTTGGCGTTCATTACCAACTCTGTATGATTGACAGTATTTGGAACAAAATTCCTATAATCTTGTTCGTACTGTAAATTCAGCTTATACTTTGCTTCCAGGTCTTGCAATCTTCGTTTTAAAGAAACCTCAAACTTTTCACAACTTTTATTTTGAATTAATTTGATTGCACTCTCTAATTTGTGCAAATACCTCCCTTTTGGACCATCTTTCAGTACCAAATTTGTATAACCCAAGGTTGAAGTTTTCAAAAACAAGTCAAATTGATCAACACCGATGAACTTCACGGATTCAAAGTAATCTAATGTGATTACCGTGTCCAAAGTCTTGCCTAAATTACCGGCCTCAGTACCTTTCAAAAATCCCAAATCTTCTAAACCTTCGATGGTGGTGACCAAAATGCGTGGCTTGGTGGGTCTTCCAGTGGAATACGACCCTTGTTCAAACCCACCATAGAAAAACTCTACCCCCAAAGGGGCTCTTGTTAATTCATAATTATCACCATCTTTTATCAACTTGTTCGGACAACAATCTTGTGGTATTCCATCCAATAGTTCCCTCACATATCGCTCACATTGCTTTACCAACCCTTTAGTTGGAACAATTAAAACCGAATCAAGTCCATGCTTGCCTTCAATCAAATCATACCGTGGAGTAGCACTGAGACTGTAGTTTAAAGCATATGCCAATAACGCCCAAGTTTTACCAGATTCAGGTGCACCTTTTAATAGGAGATTATGATTGGAACTCAAAATGCTCAACATTTTACGTTGGTCTGATGTAGGTTTGATGTTGACATTTGGAATCCCAGATATCATCTGAGTTGCCGGGAGCAATAGTTTGTTAATACGGTTTTGAAAGAATGGTAAAATTCCAAAACTGGTGAAATCACCTTCATCTTGGGGATTAAATTTTAACGTTGTCATGTCAGTGTACTTGGTGATCTGCTTAGTTTTGAAACTTTTAGAAGTGTCCCCAGAATCTTTGGAATGAATGTTAAAATTACTTGTAGTGTCTCTTTTAAAGCTTCCAGCTTTTCTATCACCATCATCACTTCTCTCTCTACCATAGTTACCTATTTCGCTCTTGAATGTTCCTCGATCACTAAAGTGTCCAGCATTAAAACTACTTCCCTCTTTTTTGAAATCCTTAACGTTCCTATTGCCCCTGTTGAAGCTGGTTTCTTCTGTGTTATAGCCATTTCTTCTCTGCAGAGTACGGCTGCTGTTGTCTTCAGTATGTGTCTCTTTTATCTTTTGATTTCTATACTCGCCAACCTTAAATCCCTCCCTTTCAAAGTCATTTCTTTTAAAATTGTCTCTTTTTAAGTCACTGTTTCCGTCTAAGTCATCTCCACTTCTATTTCGCCTATTATAATCATTTGTCTTGAAAGTATCTCTATTAAAGCCAACATCATATTTATCTCTTCTAATATCCCTCCTAGGATTATGTCTGTCACCATCTTGAATCTCCCTTTTGTATCCATCTCGCTTGAAACCTCTATTAGGGAAACTCGTATCACCTTTAGTTAGGTTGTCTTCGTACGTATATTCTCTCTCCTCTTTACTGGTGCGTGATCTAAATGCCTTCTGATCCAAATCATTCCTTCTTCGATCTGCTCCCTGATATCTCTCTCTTTGATTCAGATCTTTGCCATTACTAGGATCATCTCTATTACCATCTCGCTTGACCATTTGATTGTACCAACTTTGCCTATTGGAATTTCTATTACCGCCTTGTGAGTCTAGTTTCAGCTTGTAAGATGAGTCGTTGTATGACTTGGAAATACATCGCACAATAACCCTACTACCGCTCCACTCTCTTCGTACCATTCGTTCCAACATGTCTGGAGATGTAGGTATTTTTCAAACACGCAAAAATTGCACCCAAATGCACCAAATGATCTAGCACGGAAAGTGCGAGATAAATTGATACACATGAAGAGTTACCGTTTACAACATACAGCATTACATACAACAATACTGGTAAGATTTTCATCAAATATTTAAATGCTCTTGCGTGTCCTCTCATTTATTTATATATACATAAATATACCTGCTCATCACACACAAGTGGTTACGGCTAAACCCAGTCTTTTTACTTAATCTGAAAAGGGAAAGCCCAAAAATTAAAATTGTCCCTAAATAATCTCAGATGTTACCTATACTCTCATATTGGCGGGAAATGTGATGACCATTCGCTACCTTCTCATTAAATAGAATTTCTCCTGTGCAAGGCAATCCTCTCCTCCCCATTTTTATTCAGCTTATCAACCATCCCAGCAATCATCGGAAATTTCCCGTTCAGTTCCCACTTGGTAAACAATTCATCCGCGTAAGCGAAACCAACATGATATATCTCATCAAATTTACCGAAATCCAAGGTAGCATAATTGTCAATTGGCGGTCTCAAATAAATAACACCAGGCGTCTTCTTGGCCAAATTGAGTGCATGCACACTTGCAACATAAGCCAATCTCATTTGTATATCCATCATATTCGGCGGGTTAGGATGGTTTGAAAATGGGTTCCATCTATTAAACAAAACCCAAAACCCAGATAAAGTATCACCATAGTTCATTGGTGTTCTATCATCTGCAGAACCAACATCAACTGCTATGATGTACTTTGCACCTTTCTTTTTCATTTCTGTGACTGGCAAATTATCCAAATATCCTCCATCAAGCAACATACATCCATTAAAAGCAATTGGAGGAAGTAGTCCAGCAAGCGACATCAGGGCACGAATGAATCTCCATGAATAACCAGTCTCGTGAATATCCATAGTTGAGTTGGTGATATTCGTTGAGTTACAATAATACTTAATCCAGAAATCTTCAATCTCACTCGTTCCAAAAACCTTCCAAATCCCACGATTGAATTCATACCCAGTTATATACGAAGTCACAGGGTAAGTCAAATCCATAAGAGATCTCCAAAGCGAAGCAACTCTTTTAGAAAATTTCTTCGCGCGACCATAGATGGATACTATATTATATTCTTTAGCATATAAGCCACCAACAAACGATCCTATGGATGTCCCACCAATCAAATCCACAGGAATGCCATGCTTCTCCAATGCTGTAACAACACCTACATGAGAAATACCACGCGAGCCACCACCACCTAAAACTAGCCCAACGGCTTCATTTGATAAGATTCTTGCCAAACGTAAGAAATCGTTCTTGTGTGCAGACTTGAAACTTACTTTATGTCTATTACTTCTCCTGCTGAAAAATGTTGAAATAGCCCGCGTTCTTTCAAAAGCCATTATGTGAGGATTCGTTTTCCTGGACAATTTCGCAGCCAATTCACTAATGATATTAGAACGCTTTTCTTTCCGTTGCGTTGCTGCCAGTAATTCCATTTGAATGTGATGATGCCCGTGGACCCATGGACGGTCTTTCAACCAGATACTGGTGGACCCAGAGACCACGTATTTATCTTGATGTATCAAACACAAATCAGTTCTTGCGGTGGTTTTTAATTTGTTTAGTAATCCTTCATAATCGCCAACTCCAGTTGCAACAACATCATCCTCAGCATCAGCAAGTAATAAGATGCAATCACCTTGGGAAATACAGGTGGCCGTCCAACTTGACTTCAATGGAGTATCACAAACATAAACAATGGTCTCATACTGCTCTTCCAAATAAGCAAAATATCCAGATAATTTCAATTGAGCAAGTCTCTCATTGAAAGCATGTCTACCCAAATGAGTCAAAGTAGAAGCTTGATCTAAGGCAATTACATTCCGACCAATGGCCTTTAAAGATTGAACTAATTTATCGGCAAATTCTCTCACTGGTAGACCTGAATTGCATGGAAGGATTGTGATTGTCTTGTATTCATTGGAAATGTATTCATTTGTTGTGGAAGGAATAAATGCTTGGTGCTTATTGTTATTCTTTCCAGTTACTTCACTTGCCACAATTCTAGAAATCTTCACCATCAACGAAGGATTTTGAAGCGATAACATTTCAAATAATGTTCTTGGAATACGTGCTGTTTCTGAATCTCTTACAGCAATTAAAGAACTTGTTCTGCGAGAAGCTGTTAAAACCTCAACTTCTCCAATCGATTCTCCATGGCCATATTCTCCCATTATGACAATTTCATCCTTCTTATCTTCATTAGTCTCCTCTTCATTAAAGCTATCCACTTCATATTCCCTTTCGAGTATCAGCCTATTTTGAACCACTCTAAATCGACCACTTAGAACAATGTGGAACCCATTTGCCAAATCACCTTGTGCACACAACACTCCCCCAGCAGGGATATGGCACCATTCCAATGCAAAATCAATGGTTAGAATTTGATCCAGTAAAAGACTTTTCAATTTCGTGGCAACAGGCAATAGTAAGTAATAGTACTTATCCATCAATCTTGTATAATCTGCTCTTGATAAGTGGGCTACAATGACACCCTTATCCTTTGGGGTTCTAATGGTTACTAGGGATTTAAAGCCAACGATAGAAGTAAGGTAACCAGCCAATCCACCTTGCTTCACCGTGTACAATTTCTGAGTAGTTGACCCTTTTAAGTACAATACATCCAAGGTACCATCAATGAGAAAAAATAATCCGGAATTGAAAACTCCTTGTTCAACCAAGGTTGTGTCTGCTGGATAATGTTTTATAGTCAATACTTTTGCAAAGTCATTTTTGGTTTTATTGAAATTGATTTCTTGGAACATTTTAGGACTTGGTGAAGGCATTGGAGACGCCGGTTCATTCAATTGTCCATGACTAATTGTATTATAAAATTTGCTTTGGTTCCTTTCCTCGTTCATTAATCTTGAAAGACCCACGGAGGAAGAATCATGCGATGCGGCACCTGAAGATTGAGGGAAGGTATTATTGAGAAGTATGCTTGCTTCATGGATACCTAATAGTTTGAAGATATTTTCGACAATGGCATGACGTAGGGAGGTTTCTTCCGTTTCCTCAAATCCATTAGTAAAAGACCAGTCATTACGTGGATACGATGAGCTAACATTTCTTGCATATGCTGTCAGAGCCAGACGGGCATATCCTGTCAGAGCCAGACTACTAGTCAGATGAGTCTGATAATAATCTGCCCTTCTCGAAATTGGGACGGAAGACAACAAATCACCAGGATGAGTTGATTTGGATCTTGAATCAAGTAAAACGTATCTGGACGATGATCTATCCATGGTTGGTTTGACTTGAGTTTTCTTTGTTCCAGGACTACGTTTGTTCAAAGCTGGTAAGGATGATTGCTCAGTTCCATAGAACTTTCCAACAACACCTTCATAAAGATACCTTGGTAATCCTTGTTGAGTATCTTTACTATTCAATAAGATTTCACTTGCCATGATTTCGTTTGTAAGTCCTAGGTAATTATGAACCGTGCTCATTGTTACTTTATAAACTCTTGTAAGCACCATAGTAACGATATGAGAAGTTGCCTTTGGATATTTATTATGAACCCTTTGAAAGGCGATTTTGGGTATAATAGCAATAGTAGCACCCACCGATTCACCAGACTCCGCAGGTTTTGGTCTTGCTACTATATGTGGATATTCTTCTGTTTTTGCCGTATTAATTGATTCACTTGAAGAACCTGAGCTTTTAAGAAAATTCTCAAATGGCAGCTCTTTAGTAGTTTTGAAGAGATCCAAAGTACTTATTAGTGAAGAAAGAGGTGCACCACTTTTGACTTCATTTAATAATTGATACCTTTGATTTCCAATGAATAAAACATCATCTTTTTCATAATTCAATTCATTATTAAAAGTGAAATCTTGTTCAGTTTGACCTTTATCTGTTTTTGTATATACTTGAACCACACCTTCAACGACAATTGAAAATCCAAGAGATTCATCAAGGTACAAAATCTCTTCTCTTGATAACTTTTGAGTTGTCATTGATTTGGTCAATTCATTAAAGACTGGTTTCTCCAAGTACCCAAAGATCTTAATAGCACTTAAGAATTCATCCAAGTAACTAACGTTTCTCTTCTTCTCTATACTCTTGGGATTTAGTTGATCGACTATACGATTCAATCCGGCATGTTCATCCTTCTTGGTGCTTTTGGAATACACAGTAAGGAACTTGTATCGAACTACAAGATAACATATACCAATAATAAAACCCACAACAAATAACATAGATGATAAGGTCAAGGAGATTTCCAAATGATATTGTAAGGAATTGAATAAAACCAGCGGTATATGAATGATCATCCAATTGATTAGCCTTATGATAAGGTTGAAGATCCTGATGAATAACCATAATACACTGTATAAAAACGATGATGGAACAATATCATCTACTGAAAGTAGCGTGGGGATATTATCTAGACCTGAAGGCATGCCTGATTGTATTGCTTCAACCGTGGTTGTCACGGTCTCGGTGATGTTGCTCATGATCTGGTGGGGCAAGGCGCACATATTGCAAAAATCGAGGAATCAGATCGTGCAGGGGAGATGCCAGCACGTTTCGAAAGCAAGTTTATGTAAGAGATCAAAACTAGTCCAAACGAAGGTATTCAAAATAGGAATACCATTGATGTTATTGTTATTTATTTCTGGGAATATCTAAAATAGATTGCTATTCTAGTGATTGGCACAAGCGGATCTTGAAGATAATGGGAGTATCGTGAATTAGAACTTCTACATTGAATTTCTGAACTTGGCTATTGTAGTTAGACTGTATAAATAAAGATAGAGGATTTCATGATTCTAACTTTGGAGCAAAGCGATTACTTAAAATGAACCCTGATCGTTTTAAGCATTTATCATTCCATTACGCTTGGTGGGGAATATATGGCAAACATCCAAACCTATGCAATATCCTCTCAATGCCATCCATACCCTTCTCCAATTGATGTAATTCCGGCCCGTAACTCAATCTGACATAGTTGTACCAAATAACATCTTCCAATCTACTCAAGTTCTGTGGGTTGATCAAGAAAAAGAATCCAGGTACAATAATCACTTGCTCATGTAAACATTCATGGAAGAAACCCAAACAATTGGATAATTTCCCAGGTAAATGAGACAAGTTCAACCATAAATAAAAGGTTGAATTTGGAGTGTTTGATTCGTTAAAAGTGAAGCCCATTTTCGATAATCTCCCCAAAATGAAATCCCGCTTCATTTTGAAATGGATTTGCAACGCTTTCATTTCAGCCCTTACTTTCAATGGTTCTAAGAAATCCACCGCTGCATATTGGAAGGCGGAATTGGTACCACCATCCAAAAATGAACCAGCACTAGCTAATGCATTAATATAATCTTCTGGGCCTAGAATCCAACAAACTCTCCAACCTGGTAATCTGAAGGCTTTTGTAAGACCGTTCAAAATCAATACAGGGTCTTTGTTGACATCTTCCACATATTCAGCTGATGATATTGATGAACCAGTACAACCATCTTCGTAATAGTAATGAGAGTAAAATTCGTCCATGATCAAAAGACAATGAGCACGACACAATTGATGTAATCTACGCAAATGGGAAGGACTCATGGCTTTACCGGTTGGATTTCTTGGGTTAGAAGTCAACAAAGCAGAAACTCCTCTTGCCAATTCTTGTTTAATGAATTTAAGATGCACTTCATAATTATCGGCTTCATTCAAGGGTACTGGTATTGGAGAAAAGTTCTTGAAAAGTGATAACATTTCAGCATAAGCAGTGTAATCTGGAAGGAAGAATGAAAGATAACAATCCGAAATTATGGAAGCAATTCTCGTTAACCCAGCACGCCCACCTGGAACAATACAAACATTTTTATAAGTATATTTGGACAGCTTTGAAGAACGGTACGTTTCATTATAATAATGAGCAACAGCTTCTCTTAAAACCTTAACCCCAGCTGTTGGAGCATACTCTTTCGACTGGTCCAGAATTGGAATCGACGTGGGTCTCTTGAACGAGCCCGGGATTGTGTCACCATGTTCTGGAGCTCCTTGACCAAGATTAGCCCAATTTTCATTGTTCTCTGAGTCGAAACCATATTCTGTAGCACGTTCTGTAACCCATAATACCCCAGTTGAAGATTGCGTTGTATTCAATGCTGGTTTATGGATGGCAGTGTCGAATTTCGGCTGTGGGAGGGGAATTGGTGAACTTTCCCTACCATTTTCACTACGAGAAAGCTTGTTGATAAGATGAGAATGAGCATTGGGATGTCCCAAAGTGCCAAGTCCATGAGTGGAAATTCGTGGAGTATTTCCTCCGCCAGCGGCAGTGGGACCTGGCGAGTTAACGTTTGTTAATGAATGATTGGAATGATTGGAAAGTAATTCCAATAAACTGGTCGCAGACTTTTTCAAAGAATTAGGCAATGTTGACTCTAAGCGCTCAAATTCAACTAAAGATTCGTCATCAGAATCCATTGTAGAATGATAGTTAGGCTCAGGAGTACTCATTTTGTAGTGGTTCAAGAATGATTCATCCAATCAATTTCAAGGCTTAACTGAACCCTTGCTCTCACCCACGTGCTTATGTAATCCTAGATAAAATGCATTTGCACCCAAACGACGGAGAAAGCCGGTTCCAGGGGTGGGGGCTTAAAAGGATGAGTCAAGTAAGGGTGGAGTAATTGAAAGAAAGATGAGAGCTGAGAGAAATTGAGTTGAAAAGAAGATGAGAGATGAGAGTAATAGAATTGAAAGGAAGATGAGAGATGAGAGTAATAGAACTGAAAGGAAGATAAGAGGTGAGAGTTTTTGACTGACTTCGTGGGGAAGTCATGTCTATTTGGAATATTCCTTGGCTGCACAATGAACAACCCTATGAATAATAGCATATTTTGGAGAACAGCTTAGAGCCCTTAATATCTTCAAACTCAAAGCTTGAGGGACGAGGGATGTAGTGAAAATTGATGTTGCTAAGCTGGATTATGGCTGCGAAAGAATCAAGATTTTCAAGCCAGCCGAAATTTAGGCTGCAAAATAGCGGTGAAGCAGATGGTGGTCATATGCTTAAGGGGGTATTATCCAAACAGAAGTGTTTATAGTTCTTATAAATTTGATTTTGAATATGCTAAAGGTTAGAATGAACGCAATTACTCTTTATTACTTTATTCTCCACTATGCTTTGTAGATGAAAATACAAATTATGGTGGGTAAAACAGGCGAAATTAATCAACAATACTAGAGACCATACGATAATGTAGAGTAAAAATTAAGAGGTAGTCTATTATTTCTCAAAACAGTATAGCAGTGCTATGATAGTAAGGCGTGAAACTAAACAATACCGTATAAAAACCTAAACGATCATTCTCGACTAATTCCAAAATCCCTCATCCAGGTCCCTTTAAATTTGGAGGGAATTCTTGAAAAAGAAGATTTCATAAATCCTACATTATATGAATATTACTGATTATTCTTAGTAATGATTATTCGTGGTGACGATGACCGATGAGCTCAATTTCCGATGCGCAGTTCAAGGTTTTTCAGAGATGTTTCAGCTTAATCATATCCCATAAAACAAGTTCATTATTCCTACCAAGTTTATTCCTTCCCCATTCTTTCAAGTACAATTCACAATTGTTTAGTAATGTTTCGTATTCGGTGTACCCATCCTATTTAAACAAATCCGCGAAGTGTAATACACCACTCCACATAAATGTGGGGTAATGACATATTTATACCAAAGAAGACATTGCAATCGCGTTGTCTGTAAGTGTGGTGTACCTTAGATTCAAGTGACACTTTTGTAGTGAAATATGACCTTCTCCGCATTTACGGCATAGGTGAACCTCACGGCACTCCTATAATTTCTTTGATTTCCCATGTGTGCGTATATATAAGGGAAAAACCGGAGTATCTTTTCTATAATATGGGACAACAGACTAGTATACCGAAAGTCAAGCAAATCCATGATGATAGTGATGATAGTCGAGGGACTGATGATTCCGATAGTGATACTGTAATGGGAGATTACTCCGAAGCTACTCCTATTCTTTTTGATTACCAAATGGATGATGATCCATCAAAGAGAAGATCATTCACTCATTTGACTACAAATACAGATAGATATGGTCCTTCCACCTTTTGTTTGTCTCCAATTACAAGCCATGGGCTGGAAGAGTACCCTGCTATTCATGAGAAGTTGGGTTCATCTATAGCAGAACTGGTATTTAGAAGGGATGTTCATGATGAGATAGATTTTATTCATAAGGATATTCCTACAGAGTATCAAATTCATAAAAATAACACCACTTCAATTAAGGATTTAGATTTGAATGGTAATGATGCAGTTCATAATGGTACTGATTTAAATTCAACTGATACATCACACATTCAACAACCTGATGAGGTTCTGCGACTCATGAAATCAAATCTGTCAGTTACAATCAAAGCATTTAATAATCACATACCAGCATTAGATCATACGTTTGATCATTCATTACCAATTTCTTTAGATCATTCAAAAAAATTTGATACATTCCTTCAGGGTCCCGATGATGGCACAGAAGGAAGCATAATAGAAGAATCAAAAGATGGCTTAGCAAGAGATATTTCATCAAAGCAAGAAGGAATAAAAACTGTTTCCTCATTCCCCTCTGTATTAACAGATGACGTTATATTGGAGGAATCTCCACTTGTGAGTTTGCCATTAGAAATCTTATACAGCATTATAGAAATTGTCTATTACGATGAAAATTCCATTTCAATCAACTCGAACTTGGAAAACTTCTCGAGAACAATCCCATTGTTGGGGAAACAAATCAACCAACTTTCGTTGTGTTTCCTTTACAAATATACGATTTTCAACCGACCACATGCATTTGACAAATTTTTAGGAAATTTGAATAATAACGAAGCTATTGGGAAATATGTAGAGTACATGGATTTTTCCCAATTCACGCTGATTGGTTTGGGACGTACTGGTCGTATGAATCAAGAAATTCAAATGGTTACAAGTACAACCATTGCAAGACTGTTATCATTATGTCCGAATTTGATTGAGTTTTTGGTTAGTGAAAATATTCAAGATGACATTTCCGTAGAAGTGTTGGATTATTTGTTTAACAAGTTAGAGAAGATCCAAGCTCTCGACTTTTGTGGAGCGCTGCTGGAATTATTTGTGCTGGCATTTCAAAACTTGACAATTCATCAAGATTTACCAAATTTGACTAAACTTTCATTTCATGATTGCTCCCAATTACCAGTAGATGAATTTGCAAAACTCCTTCCCAGATTAGTTAATCTCCGCAGGTTGGATTTAAACCATACTTCAATTACTTCAACAGTTTTGGCTCAGAACTTACCTGTGACTGCAAAACTTACGCATCTTTCGTTGGCACGTTGTTCCAAACTAACTACAAAAGACTTGATATTATTACTTACACAGCATCCAGCATTGACTTGTGGCTCTCTCACATGGTTGAACTTACAAATTGATTTAAATGTAGTTAGTCCATTATCAGACGTATACTTGTTGTATACAATGCGTCACATCATAGCTCCCCAATTGCGTTATTTGAACTTAGGTGGAATGCCAATCACCAACACTGTATTGGCCGTCATAAAGGCAAAATTCAACCACCTTCAAAGTTTCAGTATGTCTCATGCTCCAACCGTGACATATGAAGATTTACTCTCATTTGTTAAAGATTCAAAGGCATTAAAGTACGCTGATTTTACAGGCGTTAAATGTCTCACCAAATTCAATCTCATCAACTTGTTGAAGGTAAATTATTCCCTGCCCTTGATTGCCATAGAGTATGATTATAAAACTTTATATGATCTCACGTCTGGTGGACTACACATCAAAATCTCGAAAATTCAAACAAGCTTTATAGACCCAGTGCTGACTCCTCATGTTTGGAAATTCTTTGATAATGAAGGAAGAAGAGCTTGGATATACAAATTGGATCCAGATTCTGCGGAATCAAATCAAATCATTTATTCTACAAAAGTCACTGTTCCAACCCTTCAGTCTAATTTGGTATACTACGATTTGGAAACCGGTAATAAAATAGTTCAGAAAATCAAGAAACCTGATTTCTTAAAGTATGGACTGAGGAAGATCAATTGTTCCATTGGCTATCATAACTTAAAAAAAGCAAAACGGGCAGCTAAGGGGAAGTATTTGGAGAGTAATTGGCCTGTTGAGTTTAGTCAAAGGGGAATTTATAATTATTATCTGTTGAATATCAAGTGAGCAAATACTTGAGAAACTACTGGGAATAGGTAAATTTTCTCACTTGATATATCTTTGGTCATACTTGAGAAACTACTGGGAATAGGAAAATTGTCTTAATATATAATAAATAGTTAATAAGACGAATATAGATTCACTAAGACACTGTAGACAATACAATATTATTGACTGTGTATTAGATATTGAGCGTGTTCAAGACTTTAAGAGGTAGCAGAACCATTACCATTTGTAGTGTGACCATTGGAATTACCATTTGCAATGTTACCATTGAAATTACCATTTGCAGAATTGCTATTGGAACTACCATCTGCAGAATTACTATTGGAACTACCATTTGTACTCTTTGAAGTATCCTCAAAATAAGGCTTTTCACCTTGAACTGTAATACGGTAATGGTGTCTTGCCAGAGTCTTGTGTTCCAAAAAGTCTGTTGTGGCAGTATGCAACAAGAACCTGTTATCCCAGATAATGACCGTTTTGGCATCAGTTCCCTTGTGAGTAGCTCTTACTTGAATTTCTGGATTATGTAAAACATGATGTTCTAAGAAATTCAAAATCGAAGCAGATTCTTCACTCTTCAATCCTTTGATAGAATGGATAAAAGCACGAGAATAATACAAAGATTTGACTCCAGTGACTGGATGGGTTCTTACCAACGGATGTTCTGTAAAATAATCCGCCTTGACCCTAGCCACACTTCCTGTAAGTTTTGCAAATTCGTTTTGATAATAATTTGTATGAATTACAGTTAACGATTCAAAGAACTTTTGCAAAGTTGGAGATAATCTGTTGTAGGCAGCACGGGTATCAACAAAGACAGTGTCCCCACCTGATTCCGGAGCTTCCAAGGCAACGAAAATGGAGAAAGAAGCTGGGTATTCTTCAAACGAAATATCCGAATGCCATCCGTAACTTTGACTTCTATGTGAAAATTCATTAACAAAACGAGTTTCATCACCAGCAGGTCTGAAGGTCACGAGCAATTCCGGATGGTTTTCTGCAGTGAAAGAAACTGGATGAATATGTAAAGGACCAAAGTATTCACCAAACTTCTTAGCAAAATCACCTCCTTTATCTCTGAAATCTTGGTCTCTGAAAACAGCAAGGCCCCTTGTTTCCAAGTACAAGGCCAAATCATTTTTACCTTGATCATCCAATTCACTAAGTTGAATGCCTTCAACTTCGGTACCCAAATTAGGTGATAAATTTGTAAGTTTATAGTCACCTTTGAGTAAGTGTTTAAAGGATGGATCACCTAAATGACCTTTATCGTTAGCAGCACCATCTGGGTTTGTTTGGCTATTGAATTTGCCCTCCTCGTTAGCTTCAAGTGGAGCAAGATATTCAGGATACTTGATCAATTTTCTAGCTGTTTTCAATCCATCTCCAGTAGTAACGTCTCCCTTTGCAAGACGCAACTTGAGAAATCTCAGAACTAGCGGATCGGTGACTTCACCACCTAATGGGCGGAATACGTGTGACATTCTTAACTTTTAACTTGAACCTGAGTTGATAGTAGAAGATATACCTGAGTTGATATTAAAAGATATTCCTGAATAAACTTATTAGTCTGAATTATGTCCATTCTTATACCCCCAAACGCCATAGTGAGGATGATGAAATTTTATAACGAAATTTGTTTTGCACCCAAAATATTGTGGATGTTTGTGTAGCACGCAATTGGGTTGCAAATCATCAAGGGTTTAGATTTAAGCGTTCAATGCCGGATCTATGAATACTTAAGAAACAGTATTGATTTGGCTATATTTGTCAGTGTGGCTGCAGGTTTTGAGTGGTTGCATGTTAGCTTACTTAAGTACAAGCAGAAATAAGTGGCATCTGTGGATGTGTGATTGGAATGAAATAGTGGATATATATGGAGTACAATTATGAACAATTAACTCTCATTGAAAGTGACTTTATTCTTCTACGTATATGAAACAAAGAAAAATGCATGCTTCCCTCACATAGGAATCTCCTAAATACAGTCCTGATGTATCTCACAACAGCAGACTCAAGATTGTACTTTTACTTGCAGATTTCCACTACCAAGATGATACTAGAGATGTTTGAAACACCAATTGATAGTTTTAAAATGAACTTTGAACCACCCTGGTTTCACTTGTACCAGAGTCATACTCATTACTTATGATAGAATGTTTGTAAGATTAAGTACTATGACGAAACAATAGATTCCACTCCCCATCCAACATAATATTATAGCTCCGCCACCACTTACTTTCTCATGCACATCCTTTTTAACTTCACCTTCCCTGCTCCCCATTTCATGTGAAGTAATAGCACCTGAAAATCGACCCTTAATTGATTCATGAATGTGAAACTTTGAATAACAAAGGATATCATAAGAAAAAATCAAGCCTTTCAAGAGAAAATAAGCCTATCAATTGATCAGGCAATAGAAATTAAGCCTTCATTAAAATCAGCCTTCAATAGTCAAAATCAAGCCTAGTCGATAAATTATTAATTTAGATAATATCCATAACTGTTACATAGGATTTACACTTTGTTCACTCTGCTTTATAAAATTCCACTTGAAATTCTCCACTTCAACACCCTATTCCACCTTTCCCTACACTACTCCTAGGTTATCAAATGCTAAGCTGAGCCCGTCGCTGCCGCCAACTTTGCGATATGCCATTTTCGGAAACAAATATCCCCCGGCTTTTTCGGTTCCCCACCCTTCACCAAAACGTTATATATGCCGAGTGAGCCATTCGATTCGGAATATATTTAAAGTTTTGGTCTCCGAGGGTTATTTAAGTCTTTGAGATCTCTGGAATTCGTCTTTATCTAAAACGAACTTTATCTAAACTTTATCATATAAAATGGCTAAACCAGAAGTTACCGAGGTAAGACATCCAATCGATGTTAAGAATTTCACCCAATACTTGAACAAATTAAGTAAGGAATCCGTTCCTGAAGGAAGTACTGTTGGAGTCACCTTACCTGATTTTTCCAAAAGTCAATTTACTATTCAACAATTCACATTTGGACAATCCAATCCAACATATTTGATTACTGATCAAAATGGAGAAAACTTTGTCTTACGTCGTAAACCTTCGCCAAATGCAAAATTGGTTAGTAAATCTGCTCATTCGATCGAGCGTGAATTCTTCCTTTTGAAGCTGATTGGTCATCATAATGAACATTCTACCAAAAAGGTACCTATTCCTGATACTTATGTTTTATGTGAAGATGAACTGATCATTGGTTATGTGTTTTACGTGATGCAATATATCGATGGGGATCAAATCAAAAACCCAGTTTTACCTGGAATTCCAAAGGAAGATATGCCAATAATTTGGCAATCTGTAATGGATACCGTTGCTGCTATCCATTTGCTTGATGTTGAGAAATTGATTGTTTACTTGCCAAAACAACACTTTCCTCAATTCCATAACTTGGATAAATTGAAGGGTACTTCTTACTTTGAAAGACAAGTTAAATCTTTGAAAAGAGTGGCCCAACTACAGCTGAAGCATGTTGATCCAATCCCGGATTTTGATTACTTATGTGATTGGATGTTGGACAAATCTCCAAAAGACCCTCCTAAATTAACTTTGATCCATGGAGATTTCAAAATTGATAACGTACTTTTTGATCCGAAAACAAAGAAAGTCAAGGCTGTTTTGGATTGGGAATTATGTACCGTTGGTCATCCCATGTTTGATTTGGGTAACTATTTACAACCTTTCCAATTGCCAGAAGCTTTCGCAACTTCCTTATATAGAGATGGCTCGGTGATTGGTGAAGAACATCCAGAACTGATAGCTGCTTTGAACGCTGGTTTACTTCAATATCAGAAATCTTACGGTGCTCAACTGTGGGATCCAAAGGATCCAAAGAATAACTCGGTCGATCTTTGGATTGTTGGTTATGTGTTTGGATTATTGAGGTTGTGTGTTATTAGTCAGGGTATTGCTATGAGATCAAAGAGTGGGAATGCAAGTTCTTCTCAAGCTGCTTTTGTTGGTAGTTTGTACCCTACTTTGGCGGATCTTGCATTGACTGCAATTACTAATGATAAGTCGAAGTTGTGAGGAGAGTGATACTTTAGTCCACCTGAGACTACAGTACTGTTCACCTGAGTCTACAGTACTGTCCCTGATTCATACATTACTGATCCTACATTACTTGTCCCTAACTCATACATTCTACTTTCGACTCATACATTCTACTCCCTGATTCATACATTCTACTCCCCGACTCATACATTCTACTCCCTGATTCATACAATACTATTAGAAAACAATCCCAATCATTATACCAGAGAAGTTATTGGAATTCATTATATATGTTCTAGAATATATTAATAGCGAAACCATGTAATGTGTTCAAGAGGTCATGTAATTCCAAGAGACCATGAAATCTTTCCAAGAAACCATCCCTCTTGTTGAGGTGACTTTCCAGGTAATCCTTCAGATGGTCATTATCATATTCCTTTATTATCGAAGTTATACTACTCATAGGGGGAGTTAGAGAAGTAGTGAATGTAAGCTCGAAGTAGAACATGAATGTAAGTTTGAAGTAGAATATGAATGAAGTGTTGAAGTAGAATATGAATGTAAGTGTGAAATCAATCTCAATAGCCCAAGTTTATAGCCCAAGTTAATAGCCCAAGTTAATAGCCCAAGTGAATAGCCTAAGTTAATAGCCTAAGTGAATAGCCTAAGTTAATAGCCCAAGTTAATAACCTAAGTTTGATTGTTACAAATGCAATCTATCCATCCATGTACCCTACCTACCTCTTCCAGCACAATCCAAAGAGAACCACTTTTCAAGTTTTCATAAGCGCATATTTAATTTGGCTGCGAAATTCTTGCCTCGTATAAAGTATAAACTGGAACTCGGAAGTTTGGGAACTGTAAATTAACAAAGCTGTAGATTGACTTCTTAAATAAAACGGTGCTACTTTATGTTGTGCATCACTTACAAGGTGTGAGGTAGATATGAACGCTGAAGTGTTGCTCATGTCTAACTCACCGGAGCGAAGCGTAGGTGTGAATCATCATTAACAACCTTTACTACTGATTTCAATCACCACTCTTAATTCACCTTTCAATCATTTTGAAGTTACCTAATCAATACTGTCCTTTTAAAAATTCCTCCCTCTTCAATACTCCCGGCAATGGACCTTCCTCCTGCTCCGCTTTGTATCACATCCTTATACTTGTCGTTCGATAAATTCACGTGACTGTGACTAACATCAAATGATTTCCGCCTAGTGAAAAATTAACCAATATGTCTTCCTTTGGTACCCTTTTCCGAGTGACCACCTATGGTGAATCCCATTGTAAATCCGTTGGATGTATTGTTGATGGAGTACCTCCTGGGCTTGCCTTAACAGAAGCTGACATCCAGCCTCAAATGACCAGAAGAAGACCAGGCCAATCCAAATTATCCACTCCAAGAGATGAAAAAGACCGTGTTGAAATCCAATCTGGTACTGAGAATGGACTTACCTTGGGTTCCCCAATAGCACTTATTGTTAGGAATGAAGATCATCGTCCTAAGGATTATACGGAAACAGATTTATACCCACGCCCCTCCCATGCTGATTGGACCTATATCCAGAAATATGGAGTAAAGAGTGCATCTGGGGGTGGTCGTTCATCTGCAAGAGAAACCATTGGTAGAGTTGCCGCTGGTGCGATTGCTGAAATCGTATTGCAAAAGATTAATAACGTTGAAATTGTTGCCTTTGTCTCGAGTATTGGTGGGGTAGCTTTAGATAGAAACCCATTGAATCCTAAATTCCAAGAGTTATTAGACACTATCACCAGGGAGAAGGTTGATGCTGCTGGTCCTGTTAGATGCCCAGATGATAGCGTTAGTGGAGCCATGGTTAAAGAAATTGAAAAATATAGAGATTCTCAGGATTCCATTGGTGGGGTTGTAACATGTGTTATTCGTAATTCTCCAGTTGGACTTGGAGAACCATGTTTTGATAAATTCGAAGCAACCTTGGCCCATGCAATGATGTCCTTGCCTGCTACTAAAGGGTTTGAGTTTGGTTCTGGGTTCTTTGGTACTACCATTCCTGGTTCCCAGCATAATGATCCATTCTATAAAGATTCAACTACTGGAAAATTAAGAACAAAGACCAATAATTCGGGTGGGGTACAAGGTGGGATTACGAATGGTGAAAACATTTACTTTTCAGTAGCTTTCAAATCTGCTGCTACGATTTCTCAAGAACAAGAAACAGCTTCCTATGATGGGGTAGATGGGGTTCTTGCAGCAAGAGGTAGACATGATCCTAGTGTTACTCCAAGAGCAGTACCGATTGTTGAAGCAATGGCTGCGATTGTTTTGCTTGATCAGTTTTTGATACAAAAGAGTAGGGAGTCGGCTGCGAGTTATTTGAAGTAGCCCTACTGGAGCGTAGCGACAGTATTATGCTACTGGAGCGTAGCGACAGTTATACTCTACTGGAGCGTAGCGTCAGTAATACGCTACTGGAGCGTAGCGACAGTAATACGCTACTGGAGCGTAGCGACAGTAATTCACTACTGGAGCGTAGCGACAGTAATACGCTACTGGAGCGTAGCGACAGTATTATGCTACTGGAGCGTAGCGACAGTATTATGCTACTGGAGTGTAGCAACAGTAATAAGCTACTGGAGCGTAGCGACAGTAATACGCTACTGGAGCGTAGCGACAGTAATATGCTACTGGAGCGTAGCGACAGTAATATGCTACTGGAGCGTAGCGACAGTAATTGAGAGTAGAGAGATGCTGGAGAGAGCTGGAGGAGAATCCATTCAGATTGATACTCCTGTAGTTTTACATACGAAGTATGTTAATCTTACTTCAGACTTACCTAGTATGTAAATCTTACTTCCTGTGAGGTATCTTGTATGAAGTCTTCCTCGTTCCTTACTTTATGAGTCTCACTTCGTATGAACTACTACATCACCCAAACCAGATAAATTCCCTGTGATTTACCTTGCTAAACTTAAATCCTCCTGTGATTGAACCATCACCGCTAGACTCAATGCTCAGATTTTATCACCGCTTCCCTCAGATAAACCATAATCACTTCCCTCAGATTATCATCACATCTGGATGGACTGGACAAGGTACCACCACTACCTCAGGAACTTGTTTGGGCTGCTGAAAACTTAACTGTGTATTTAATATTACAATCACAACTTTCAAGTCTCAAATATTCTCTGAAGCTAATAGACCCTTAGATAAAAAAGAATAAATATATGATATATAAATGCTCCGTAGAGTATGAAGGAACTTTAGTTAATATCAATTTTATTAAAGAATATTGTGGAAATAGCAGTAATAGAATGTTCTATGAATAGAATGCAATTATATTGAGAAGTAGTAAGGATGCGCCATAATAGAGCAGTCTTCTAGGAGATGACCATAACAAAAAATTGGCTTCATAACTTGAAAAGTAGCTTTAATCGCACTAATCCTATCTAACTAATCCTATCTCCCTCTAGCTACTTATGTACACCTCCATATGGCGCCTAATGATCTAAGGTTTGTTGGTAGGCAAAAAGATAATTAATAAAATAGAAATTCAACAATCGTAGGTATTCTAAAATCATATACATTCTATCACGATATCGTAATCAGCTCAGTTGTATTATAAAGCTGTTGGCAATTGTCAGATAGGGTCCTCCAGCTCAGTTGTATTATAAAGCTGTCATTCTCAGATAGGGTCCTCGATAGTCGGTATATACAGTGATGAATTTCTCAAATTCATTTTCCTACCTAATTACAAAGACCCTATATGACCCTATATGACCCAGACAAAACCAAAGTAGGTAATACTCTAGCAGCTTTGAACGCTCCTCCTACCCCCATATAGGGCGCTTGAGGAACAATCGCGCACTTTTTCGAACCCTCAAATCCACGCGTGTTCACTTTGAAAATCTTCAGGATCAACAACACATCATCCAAAATGAAGTTATCACTCTTAACTGCAGTTAGTACCATCTTATTCCAAGTTGCGAATGCACATAACGTTCTTCTTGCACCATATGGGAAACAATGTTTCTTTGAATCTTTGAAGAAAAACGATGAATTGGCCATTAGTTTCCAAGCAGGGTCAAGAAACCCTCACAATGCTGAACAATACACTGTTGATTTTACCATCATCTCGCCCAGTAGTCAGGTCTTACTGCAAAAGAATAACATTGACCATGGGGATGAATCTGTTAGAGCAACCACTGCTGGTAAGTATTCGTACTGTTTCCTGAATGAAAGAAGTGGTAGAGTTGACTTGGATGTTAGTTTCAATGTTCATGGAGTCATTTACGTTGATGTTGGTGATCCAAAATCAGACACCTTGGACTATGCCATACAAAGATTAAGTCAGTTGACAAATGATGTCAAAGCAGAACAAAGTTACTTGGTTATTAGAGAGAGAACCCATAGAAACACTGCAGAAAGCACCAACTCAAGAGTTAAATGGTGGAGTGTTTTCCAAATCTTGGTTGTTGCAAGTAATTCCATATTCCAAGTTTACTACTTGAAGAGGTTTTTCGAGGTTAAGAGTGTGGTTTAACCAATGCACACCGAAGCGAAGCGTAGGTGTGAGTTTGACATGAGCAACATCGAAGCGAAGCGTTGTGACTAGTGAGTTTGATGATCTGTTCAAGAGAAAGCAAGATGGTCAAGAGAAATCAAGATGATCAAGAGAAACAAGATCTGTGAGTCAAGAGAAAGCAAGATCAAGGGAAAACAAAATGGGTGAAATCTACTTTGAAAGACTTTTGTGAAAATTCAAGAGGAAGTCAGACCCAAAGATTTCTAGATCGAATATCTGAATAATCACGAGAGGCAATTTAAAGATTGAGACACTGGTCAATGCCCTCTTCCATTTCAAAGCAACGTCTTCTCAACCCATCCAAGTCGATATCCTTGTCATTTTCATTCTAGGAAATTGATTTGATGGAAAAGCTAACATTGTAAAGAGCTTAAGATTCATGTGTAGGAATTAAGATATCAAAATGTATGAAAGTGTAGAGTAGGATGTAAGAAATTACTTATACATGTAATGAAGAGCTAGTTCATTGGAACCCTTCTTCTCATAACCCCGAAAGAAGAAATGTCCTACTTATTCTTCATTCTGTAACCATTTTAGTAGAACAGTAAACTTTATCAATAAATCATTGGAATCTACTTGAATCTTACTTTAATACCCTCTGCTGCTTTTGAAATATTTTTTAAAGAAGTTGCAAAATATTGTAAAACGTATAAATAGACAAATTATATTTATACATGGAACCCTTACATTCACCTTATTACAATTGTTGACCATATACCCCACCTTTCACCTACCCCAACAATCATTTTGTGCTGATTCGGAGTATAACTGGTTTGCATTAATCACCGAAGTTTTGTAATTTTCCGAAGCTAAGGTTTGATAGGAGAGCTGAATAAGCAGGAGATTTAACAGGAGATTTAACAGGAGACATTAAGCATGAATAGGGAAAGTATTTCAAAGGTCAAGGAAACTACATCATCCCTGTAAAAGAGGAAACTCCAAGACATTAAGTATTAAGAAATTAGATGATTAAGTCACACGGATATAACATGAACATCAGTTTAAGGTCTTGCACCGCTTCAGTTTAAAGCCTAGCACTGCTCAAGTCAACATTACAAAAACTGCTGCTCAACTCAACCTAACTACTACTGTTCTTAATCCCGTAATACCTCTCATTACCTCCCGTGGCAACCCGTACCTGTTGCGGTATTTCGTTTCCTTGAGGCTATCTTGGCCCTACCCCTCACTTCGGGTTTTCCCTTGATGCGAGCAAATGGAAAAATGCCGATGGGACAAACCCTGCATACAACGCATGTTGAATATATAACAAGTTCGAAGTCTTACCTTTTGGACCCAATAAACAACGATGTCATACTTCACAACCATTACTGAATTACCACCAGACCCCCTTTTTGGATTAAAGGCTAGATTCAATAAAGATTCTAGAACCAACAAGATAGATTTGGGAATTGGGGCTTATAGAGATAACGATGGTAAACCCTGGATTTTACCTGCTGTTAAATTAGCAGAACGCAAATTGATTAATTCTCCAACTTATAATCATGAATATTTGGGAATCACAGGGTTTGATTCCTTTGTTAAAGAAAGTGCGAAAGTGATTCTTGGTTCAGATTCGAAGGCTATCGTGAATAAGAATAGGCTTATCTCCCAACAATCCTTAAGTGGTACTGGTGCTTTACATGTTGCTGGTGTATTCCTTAAGAACTTTTTTGCAGGAGAAAAGTCTATTTATGTTTCCAAACCAACTTGGGCTAATCATAATCAAATCTTTACTAGTGTAGGTTTCAAGGTTGAAACCTATCCATATTGGGATGCTGCCTCCAAAACCCTTGATTTGACTGGGTTTTTGGCAACCATCAAGTCTGCTCCATCCAAGTCTGTTTTCCTCTTACACGCTTGTGCACATAATCCAACAGGATTAGATCCAACCGAAGATCAATGGAAGATTATTTTGGCCGAATTGAATAAAAAACAGCACTTGGTACTCTTTGATTCTGCTTATCAAGGTTTCGCTTCTGGGAATTTAGACAAAGATGCCTATGCAATTAGATATGCTGTCAATAACTCGGTATTGGATACTCCAATTGTGATTTGTCAATCGTTTGCTAAGAATGTTGGTATGTACGGTGAACGTGTGGGTGCTGTACATATTGTTTTACCAACCGAAGAAGAACAATTAAGTCGTGCCATCTTATCCCAATTGAATAAGATCATTAGATCGGAAATTTCAAATCCTCCAGCTTACGGTTCTAAAATCGTTGCAGCCATTTTAACTGATCCGGAATTATATACCCAATGGCGTAAAGATTTAGTAACCATGTCCTCAAGAATCACGAAGATGAGAGGTGCATTGAGAGATAAATTGGTTTCCTTACAAACTCCAGGTAATTGGGATCATATTGTGAATCAAACCGGAATGTTTTCTTTCACTGGGTTGTCAGCAGATGAAGTAGCTAGATTGGAAGAAAAGCATGGTGTTTATTTGGTTAGCAGTGGTAGAGCAAGTGTTGCTGGATTGAATGAAGGAAATGTTGAAGCTGTGGCGATAGCCATTGATGAGGTTGTGAGGTTTAAGTCAAAGTTGTAATGCTGATGAGTTTCTACAAAGATGTCACTCTTTGAATATATTCTTGAACCTTTCGAATAGGTTGATCAACCGTGGGTTTTGTCTATCGGTATCAATCGGTATTATTTAGATTGTAGACGATATAGAGGAGATGTCTAATGGGTTAATGTATGATATTTGTCTTGTGATTGTAATGATAAGCCGGAATAAAGGAAGTGCACGTGAAGATATTTAGGTCGTACTACATCAAGGTACCGAACACCGAAGCGAAGCGTAGGTGTGAGTTAGACATGAGCAACATCGAAGCAAAGCGTAGGTGTGAGTTAGAGATGAGCAACATCGAAGCGAATCAAGTCCAATGCGAACACCGAAGCAAAGCGTAGGTGTGAGTTAGAGATGAGCAACATCGAAACGAATCAAGTCCAATGGGGATGTATATAGGAATGGTTTATTTAAAGCTATTAATAAGATTATCAGTGTGCAAGATGGGTGGAGTGAATTAAGATGATGTACCAGGGTAGAAGGAACTACTAGAATGGAGCTTACCTTACAGAAATATCCAATTCTCAACTTAAATTGATGAGTTACCATTGTGATTGGGTCCAATGGTACCACTACTTGGAAGTATTTCCCATGGGATCATGAATATGTACTAAAGTTAACATAATGAAAATCTCCTCAAGTTGGGCAAACATAAAACTAACAAATTTTGCAGCCATCATAAAAGTATGCAGGAGATAAAAGCATTGACTACAAGGTCTAGTAGTACTGATAGCTAACATTCGCGTGTTAATCTGGATATGACTCGTGTCTGGTGTTGATGAACTTACAAATACTAGCGAAACACTTGCTCGTTAGTGTTAAAATGAACATTATTGAGACCCCTCTACGACCCTCAAACTGGGTGAAAGATATTACCTTGCATGGTTACGCTCTTCGATTCACTCAGCGTGTTGATTAAACTACAATGTTCAAAACTACAATATTCAAGCTAGCCACTACAATGTTCAGGCTGAGACTACAAATATCCGGTGACTGCTCACTCTACAAGTATTTAAATTATTATATTATTATAGCCTCGCAATACACAACAATAATAATTAGGAATTCACTCGTTCATGCTTAACCCATGAACTTTCATTTTGACCAGTAAACTTTACTTAACATTCTATACTTTTGTTTATATCTTGTAATGCAATTTACTTTCTTCTGAAAGAACATCCTTCAGTCAACTTGGCCTTACCACCGGTTGGGGCACATAAGACAGTTGAACAGGAGTCACAGGTGACAGCAGTTTGTGCGTGTGAAAAGACAGTGGTGATGTTTAAACATCCTTGACACTTAACGTCCATGAAGAAAGATCTTGGAGATTGGACCAAGGTCTTTAACTTGTGCTGTTGAGCTTCAGAAGCTGGGCTTGGGTGTAATAAATCTTGAACTAAAACCTGGAGCTTGTTAGTATATTGAATTGCATATTGATATGGGATTCCGTGATATTATAAATCAATAGGGAGTTTATTCGGCTGTAGGTAATTTGATCATGATGTAGGAAGTTTACTGGATTGTATTTGATGATGATTTCGATTCACATTTGATATTACACCTCTCCATTCCAGTACATGTCATGTTGGTAGACAAATATCTCCATAGTATCTTTCAATCGTGGAGCTGAGTCATCGTCTACATAACCTCTCCCTCCCATTATATATATCACATCACTCGTATCATTTGATGGCAACTATTACATACCATGATGTCTGTTTAATCTGTGTGGCAAGAATCTGAATAATGAGGATCCTTAAAAAAATTTCACTATGGTTCGTGAGACCTCAACAATATTCCGGCATATAAGAGAGTTGTTGCATATATATGGCACAAGCCCCAACCCAACACGTGAAAAACACAGTCACATCAGATGTGAGGGTGATTTTATGTGCAGGTGAGATAGGTGTGGTGGATATCAGTCCACTTGGATGGAAGGAATATGTCTAAGAAAACCAAGGTGGAAACATTAACAAACCAAATGTAGGTGTAGTATAAAAACAAAGAAGAATAATAGTCTAGTTTCTCTAATTATGTTTCAATAGTGGTTACAGATCGCGGGACTAGTTATAAGATCGATATCAACCAGAGGGTGGAAGTCCAAAAAGCTCAATGTTTTGATATCAAAGCAATACTTTAATCTTGTAGAGAAAAGCAATTGTACAATACTACAATTTAATCTTGTATGGAGGAGCAATTGTAAATGAACATTAACAACTCACCATGGTGCCTAATTTAGATGGCTGCAAAACCCCAGAAAAACAAGATTTGAGTTGCAAAAATTCAAAAATGTTCCAGAACATATTCAGCAACTTGTTTAAAATAAAGTAAGAACCTTTTTTACCCACTAGTATCTGATTTCAAATGTGTTTGTCCCTATGCATCGTTCTTGCATTTGCTAGCATTGTTCTTGGTCTGATCGTATTGTTCTTCGATCTCAACCAGATCGAGACTAGATTGAACTCTATTTCCTCAACTTTTGAATTCACTTAGGGCCGTGTAGACTATTACATTAATCTTGTCCTTCATCCATAAATTAACCAAGCACTTTGAATCAAAATAATTTGTTTACACCAGGTTGTAGTGGTTACCTCTTCGGTATCATCTGGTTAAATAGGTTACTTCAATATTACCCTCGCCATATATACCGGTAATAAAAATCCTATAAACGTCACATATCCACCCTACTCATTGGATTACGCTATTTTTTCTTCTACTTTGACAACAAAATCAAACTATGAAGTGTTGGTTACGATTCTACGTCATGCATTGCTTGTAGTAGATCCATTTCTTGTAGAGAAGAAAGGTTAATGCAATTCAATGCAACAGTTACCCTCCTGTAAAGCCCCACCCTACATACTCAAAAAACTTTATATGTATTTACTAAAAACAAAATAGCAAACACGACAAATTATTACCATTTATCACACATGTCACAAGCAAGACTTGTCAGTCACACCCCCAGTGTATTTTTCACCACTCCGTACACTGGCACAACACTTCGTGATCTGTGTACCTTCTAACACCTTGCTGGTGCTCAAATGTGTTCATAATAAAATATGGTAATAATATAAAACATACATAAATTTCGCAGCCAAAAAAATAGCTCAACAACAAAACCTCAACTACCACTTCAAACCCCCGATACCAACCCGTTAAAACCATCAAACCTAAATTCAGCAGCATTCACCAACAGCACAACATCAAGCACTAGTGTTTCAAGTGCATATTCTTGTTTCTGCTTTAGTATAATTTGAAAACTATAAAACTATATAATTATATAAGCATAAAACTATAATAAGACAAGAATTGAAGTCAAGCCTCAACAACCAGCTTTCTCGAAGTCCTTTCGTCTCCCTATATGCAGTTATATATATCGATATACAAGATTAAGTTCTATATAGTTTAAAAGATACATGTAAATAGGTGTGTGGGACGGGAGCGTAAGCTTCGAAAAGGGTCAGTTGTTCAGCGTAATGTGCAAATGTGTATGTTAGTGCAAAGCAGCAAATATGGTACAATGGTCGGGCTATGGAGCCTTAGCAGCGGCGGTGGGAAGTAACGACAATATGAGTACGAAGTGTACAAGCAACAATGTATGTAGTACAAGCGACATATCAGAACGACAATCATGTAAATTCATCAGTAATAGATTTCATATGCTGCGGCGCAGCAAAGTACGATTCGATTCGTACTGGCACCGTAATCACGGAGGTAGTATGATCACGGTAACCGGAGCCAAATTTTGTAATTCTGTATATGATTTTGATTCTACGGTCCTAATGTTCCATCAAGTGATATAATAAGCAATACAATCAAACATTGTGATCAAAAACGATACACCGGTTATGTAATCTCGAATTGCTATAGAAACCCAAAAAGTAGTCTTGTCTTGTACAGCATAATATTGGATCGGGCTTCATACTTCATATTTCATAGTTGAAATCCATTTATTTTCCTCCCTTCTTGGCCTTCCTAGGAGTGCTGCCTGGCTTACTGCCCACAGACCCAGCATGGAACTTTGGTCTCTTGTCAGCGGGTTTCAATATTTGGAACGAACATAACAAAGATTCATCAACACTCATCATGGCACCGGCATTGTCGAATTCACCACAATAATTTGGAGCCGAGAATAAAGTGATCAATTGTCTCTTTGAAAAGAATTCGTAACCGTCTTCAACAACTTGATGGGCTCTACAAATCAAATCCAAATCATGTTTTTGTAAGAATCTTGAAACCACATCTGGTCCAAAAGTAAAGGAAACACCTCTGTCATTTTCCGACCAGCCAGTTATGTCCTTATCTGGATCGGACCAAAGTAAATCACATAACAATCCTACATCTGGGATATCTGTTGGTCTCATTACTCTTCTAATTTGTTCCATTGAGTTCAAGTCTGGGGACAAACCACCGTGCATTGTGAAGATCTTTTCATCAATAATAGCAGCGATAGGTAAACAATTGAAACAATCGGTGAAAATCTTCCACAATTTAATGTTATACCTCCTCTTACATTCATCGTAGAACCCATAAATTCTATTGATGGAAGCACATTCGTGATTCCCTCTTAAGATGAAGAAGTTTTCTGGGTATTTAATCTTATAAGCCAATAAAAGACAGATGGTTTCTAAGGATTGCTTCCCTCTATCAACATAATCCCCAAGGAATAAGTAATTAGCTTCTGGTGGGAATCCACCGTATTCAAAGAGTCGTAACAAGTCATAATATTGTCCATGGATATCACCACAGATTTTGATTGGAGCTTCCAATTCCAAAAGGATCGGTTGTCTTATTAAAATCTCTCTAGCTCTTGTACAAAGGAACCTAATTTCATCTTCAGTTAAAGTAACTTGTTTACCTGGTCTTGAACCTCTAACGGCTAATAATCTATCGACTATTGAATCGATATCAACAGGGGTAGTCATGATGTGTGGCGATGTGTTCTTTTCTTTAAATTTTTTTTTGTTGGGTCGTAAGTACTTCTTTGTTGTATGTGCACGTTACTTTCTTGATACACCTTCTATTTTCACTTGATAAACAAATATGTTGTTGCCCTTGATGACGAATAACTTTTGTTGATCAATTTAAATTTTTGCTAGGGGGGAAGGCACCGAGGCCAAATGGAGGCAAAAAAAAGAAAATTTTTCCAGCTCACGTGTGACATGCAGGATTGATGATATTAAACGATCAGTCTGGGGTAGGACCAAGAACTGATAAGAGTCAAAGGGAAAGTTTCCAAAGATTATTGTGAAGAATTGCAATCAATTAAAAAGGATTGTAATACAGCTGAACTAGAGAGAGAAGAATATAGGGGACTTGTCGAGACTTGTCGAAGAACTAGTAGGGGACTGTCGAAGAACTAATAGGGGACTGAAGAACTAATAGGACTTCTCATGTCTGAACCATTTACAAATGAATATAATGTAAGGAAAGTTGCGGATTCAAAAGCATGTTATATTTGTTATAAACCAACCGATTGTGTATTATTAAGTGAAAACAAAGTAGACTTCTTTTATGTATGCCTGAGTCATTTATTAGACTCACTGTTTGCTGAAAGTATTAAGAGTGACGTTTATCTTGGATTAGTTAAAAACAAAGATGGGTTATCGGAGCAATTAGAAGTGAAGAAGAAATTGGCTGATCTGTTGAAACCTTACTTATGGAATAAATTAAAAGGTGGAGAGAATAAGGAATTCGATGCTGCTGTGGAAACTGTACTGAAATTGACCAAAGAACTAGAAGATGCGGAGAAATTGGTTAATGATTATGTTTTCAAGAGATATAGTTTGAATAAGGATGTTTACAAGATTAGAGTGGTAAATTTATTAAGAGCAAAGAATGAGAAGATTAGACTTAGTAAGTTGAAAGAAAGGTTGGAAGATCCTTCATTCTTTCCAGCAGTTCCGAAGGGGCTGCTAGCCTAAGTTATGGTGACCCAGACGAGCCTAACTTAAGTGGCCCAGAGGAGCCTAACTTGTTGAGTGGCCCAGAGGTGATAAGAAATTTGGATGTTATAGAATCACTTGGCTCGTTGCGGAACCGCTTAAGCGAATATGTTCCTTTTTGGTGGTTTATCAGAGACTTGGACGTTGATCACATCTTAGGTACATCACATCTACCCTTCTCTGTTCAACCATTGCACTCCCCATTAATAAGAATGGTCTCTTAGTCATGGGTTAAAATATTGAGTCGTGGGATCTCTTGGCTAGTTGAAAGGAATCCCATTGTTTCTGATGCTGTCAATTTGTTTTGCCAAATCCAAATTTCGTCATTGAATTAGTGCATTTGCATCCATTGCTGGCATTTGGACCTTTTGCATTGATAGCAAGACTTGGTTGAATAGAAAGCTACTTATTATCAGTTGTATTTGTTGGCCATATGCCCCGCACTTAAGACATACTCGAAATTTAATGCAATATTTACGAAGCATACTAAATCGCAACACAACCATTAACTCTAACTTTACTACCTCACATTTCATCTCATTTACTACTTCACATTTCATCTCATTTACATTCTTACCATTGCTTGTAATAGCTGCAAAATGTTTTATAGATTACGCGTTTGTGGAGTGTTTTGCTTGGTGGAGAAATATTTCCGTGATCGGTGATGTGAGCTAAGTTGGCGATGCCATGAATGATGTGTAGTTCTTCGGTAGTTACTTCCGGTGAGGAATATTCGGTCGTTATTCGGTCATTGAGAGAATTCGGTGATACCACAGTTTGGTGGGACGCGGTAGGTATTGAAATATGTGCAATGTGTAGATGGGTGAAAAGGTAAGTATATAAATTTAGAAGCATGTAGAAGAATGACTGTAAAATGTGAGTTCAAGCATGTAAGTACCTATTGTAAGAGAACTTATCCATTTCACAATTCATTGAGAAAATCATCTGTATCCACCTCCAACCCAATGGACACTACTAACAGTTTACACTTATAAATCCCCGCGAATACTGCTTCCCACTCAAATAACGGCACATACACTTACAATAACCTCGTCTACCTCTATTTACCTTTTCTCAAGTAGTTACCTTGAAATATTCAAATCCAACACATCTCAAACCCTTCTGCTTGCGCAAAACTACCTTTGTGATAATCAAGTCTACTTCTGTGTTGATGGTATCTTTGTGTGGGATCAAGCTTAATCTACAGTTGGTCTTCTTCATCTTTAGGTCAACGCCTAATTTCACATTGTGATAAACCTTTGAAGATTCTTACCCACCTTGTCTACTTGTCTACTTGTCTACTTTGGTGCCCCTTGTCTAATTTCTTGAAGATGTTGCACATCTTGCTCACACACATCCTCTACAATCTCTTAAATGAAGTGAATTAAATTATATCTCACAAGTTTAAAGACGTTCAATAGAAAATAATAATAATAAATATAAAATGAAGTAAAATGAATCATAGTATTGATCAAATTAATGGATGATAATAAGTTTTAATGGATGAGCAGAAACGCTGATAAAATCCATCTAAGGAGTAATAATCAGTTTTCAACAATCACATATTTATGTATAGGCTTATTCCAGTATCGTAGTAAAAGAACCGCCCAGATTTTTAGCATCTCATGCTGTATGTTTTCGGTGTAGGAAGCGCTTATTCTGTTCTTCACCTATCCAATTTATACCTCTTGCTGCTACGACCAACACTCGGACTTGCACCAGGTACCACGTTACCTCTTGTAGTTCGGCCAATCAAATCTTGCGTATGATCGATTTGTTGTAGATGTTGCTGTTGCATTGAAATGCCTGTTGTGAGGCCATTTGATCGAGGATCTTGGCCCAAAACGGCAGACCGAATGAAAAAATCGTCCATTGACGAGATCTGGGCGTTGGGCAGCTGCTGAATATGACGTTTTTGGCCGTGTGGCTGGATTTGGATTTGCTGCGCTTGGATCTGTTGTTGCGCTTGAAGTTGTTGCTGTTGAGCTAGTTGTTGTTGATGTTGTTGCTGCTGCTGTAATTGACGATGTTGCTGCTGTTGTTGCCTACTTGGCAACTTTTGTTGCTTGTTTTGGACTTGCTGCTGCACTTGCTGTTGCACTTGCTGTTGTTGCTGTTGTTGTACTTGTTGCTGGCCAAGAATATCACTGGTCATATCCCCAGACTTCTTTGACCGAGTATTGATGATCATTTCATTGTAAAAGGAATTCTTGAACTCTTGAAATACCTTCATCGTTTGAGGATATTCATATTGGTGCGCATGGAAAAAGCGATCTGCAAATACATAGATGAACCGCTCGATTTCCGTAGCACTAATAGCAATTTCGGAAGGAGCCCCAGCAGTAGCTTCAACAACTTCTTGCGAGCCTTCCGATGAATTGACACTATTCTGAGGAGATTGCGCAGGAGAGGCCTTCTCAAGTGGGATAGGTGTAACTCTACCTGGGGATAGTTTCGGAGCAATTGGAGGAAGTGCATTACTCTTTGGATTCGTATTCCCATTAGCAAGTCCATTTGAATTTGCATTTGAATTACTAAGCCCGCTTGGATTTGCACTAACAAGCCCACTTCCACTTCCAAGACCATTCTTTCTCCTCTGCTCTATCTTCTGCTTTTCGTACTGAGCTCTTAAATGTTGTTGATATTCGAACGATTGCTCTTTCTGCTGAAAATATTGATTTTGAGAATGAGTTCTGGGTTGCTGGCTTTGCTTCTGAGATATTTCTTGCAGAAGTTGTTGATGGTGCATTTGTTGGTACAATCCAAGATTCGGTCCATTGGAGAAGCTGAGTCCTTGCTCAGGACGGAACTGATTCCCAGTGTTATCTTTTACGAATTGGACGTCTTTTGCAAAAGTGCCGCTTGCATGGCTTGCATCCTTGTATTGATTCAGTTGAGCAGCATCCTTGTATTGGCCGGTTTGATTGACTTGTGCTTCTTTATATTGTGTGATTTCTTTATATTGGTTGGCTTGGTCTTTGTATTGGTTGGCTTCCTTGTATTGGTTGGCTTCCTTGTATTGGTTGGCATCTTTATATTGACCTTGACCTCCTTGACCGACTTCTTTATATTGACCTTGAGCATCCTCTTTATACAGCCCCTCTTTATAATTTTCCTTCGAAATCAGATTATCCATTAAATCATAATTATTAGATGAATAAGTTGAGTTGCTAAAATCTTCGGAATTTGAATTATCAGTACTTCTATCACTTTCAAACGTATTTTGCCCCACTTCACTAAATGGATAATCTCTTGCAGGTAACTGAATAGGTTGTAAATGCCTTCTTGAAGCTTGAAGATGTTGTAACGGAGGAATATGATGGAATCCTGGAGATGTGGCCGGGGATTGAACCGGGGATTTGATTGGTGAATTTTTGACAACAGAAGGATTCATAACACCACTACCAACGGTTGTTGTTGAGCCACTCATATTAGTTTTATTTAATCCATGCCTTTTTTTAAATTGTGATAACCATCCATGACTAAACCCAACCAATCTTTTTGGATCATCCACACCAAATTGATTAGCAAAAATGGACCAATGTTCTCTAAGTAAAGGTTCATTAATAGGTTCATCATTATCTAACCTCTGTTTAACCAAGGTATCCATAGCATGATTTATCTTCTCGTACTTGAATTTGACTTTTCTTCGACTATGTTTTGAAAATGATGTTTCTGCTTGTCTTAACCTTTCTCTTAATTCTTCTTCATTTTTCAACCATTCACTAAAAGATGAAGTTGATATGGAAATCTCATTCTTGTATCTGTCAACGGTCTCCAGTTGAGGTCTAGTGGATTGATGATAGAAATCAAGTATCAGTACCTTTTGTTCAAGGGTAGCTCTAGGTAGTTTTCCAGGTGGCATAGCTTGCATAATGTGTATATATGACTATAATATCAGTATATTATGAGTATACTTTATATCAGGATTGTTATGAGTATATTATGAGTATACTATATCAGGATAGTTATGAGTATATTAAATATACTATATGAATACACGTTAATTCCTAAGATATGACTGATGATAAATACAAAAATATATTTGTGGGAGGGTTGATCCCAATTTCTGATCCCAATATAATTGGTTATTTGATCCCAATGATGGATGGTTTGATTGAACGGGTTTTCTGAAGTTGAAAGAGAGTGATTGGAGATAAAAAGGTGGTGAATAAAAGGTAAATTTTTTTTGGCCCGGATTGGTACAGGGATGCGGCGTCTTCTGTACACAGTGTGAAGATAGAGAATGATTATAGGGTGATTTGACTGTGGGATATAAAGAAGGTTAAGTGTTATATGATTATTTGTGATATTTGATACAGGGTAATCTTTAATCCTTTCATACAAATCACCATATATAGAGATTATGATTTCAAATAAGCTTAATGCTTCGAGAAAGCTAAATAGAGAAAGTTAATTGATGTTCAACAATTTAGATAAGTGACTGAATTATAATTTACTGGATTGCTAATATGAAATATTCAACAAGAGGAGTAATTAGATCTTATCATTAGGGTCTGGATTATCTAGACGATCGGAGGTAAGTGGAAGACTGTATGGACTATAATATGCGAAAGCGTGCAAAGGCACCAACCTTGCAGTAAGTGCCCGAGTATGCAATGGAGATGGCCGATATATTTGTTTAAGAAGCAAGTAATCATCCGAATTAGAATCAACCATAGCAGTGAAGTGGAGGAAAGGTACCAGAGTATGATAGGTTCGAAATAAATTTCTTTTCATGGTTGTGATTGAATAACCTTTCACTTATCAATTACATGTCAAGCCGTAAAGACTCCTATTTGAAGTGTACAAGAGGAGCAAATACAATTACAATTTAACTATATAATCCTCTACACCAGTCATGTGAAGGTTAATATGTTGATCATGTTTCTTCACTTGTTATTGGCAGAATCTAGGTTGTCTATCTTGGAGGACAGTCCCTGACGAAGATAGGATTGCACAAGACATACTAAGAGGATAAGAAAATATTGGTTGCAATTCACAACTCAAGATCATCGTCAGTTAAGATTCTATTCGTTGAGGGAACGGTTGGAACAATGTGGGATACTCTTTGCATATACCCCTTATTCCGTTCATATAAAACATACGGCATTGCTGGCTAACAAAATATTTACTGAAATCAACAGATACATTTACACCTGTTACAAAAAATAATCCATGACTATCACGACTATTGATATATCCACGACTATATATATACGCTGAACCAATCCAAGCTGATAATCATACATTGCTAAATAAGTTTAATGGTAGAAGCAATTGCTTAAGGGCGCCAGGAAGTTTACCGGCAATTCCTAATTAATGCTCAATTCATACGTTACTGGATCTTCAGGGTTCAGTATGAACAGAAAACAAATGAAAACAATTGATGCCTGGTCACAAAGGAGTTCCTCACTTAATGGCTACCTGCTCCCCTACTAACCTTCTCGAAAACACTTTCATAAGCAACCTCTGAGAAATCAGTACCTTGAATATCGGTGGAGATCCCATTAAGAGCTCTTCTTAAGGCATCCTTGGAAGAAGCGTAAACCATCTTCGACTTGATAGGGGCAGTATCTGGACTCCAGGTGAAGAAAACAAGCTTAGATCTCTTACCTTCACCACCACCAATCTCATATTCAAAATCATAAACAGCATATTTACATTCATCTTCTGGCAACTTTTCTAAGAAAGCATCATAGTCGGTAGCAGTTGAAGTTTCTTCAACTACAATTTCGGTTTTCTTGTCGTTTAACTTGAAGATTACGAACTTGTGTTTTTTACCTAATTTCAATTCATTGAAAACGCTTAAGGATTCATCTGCAATAGCGACACTATATGTTAGTATGAGAAATTTAATACTAATGAATCACAATTCACAATAGGAATGAATCACAATTCACAATAAGATCGACATGTCATATGCTCTTCCAAGACTGTCTCGTTGTTCATGGTGTCCACCGCGTGATTACACATACCCGGATCTTGACTATAAATGTTAGTATATTTCTCATGTAATTGATAATCATTTCAATCATTCTTCAACTGGCTACTCCCTTAGATGCCCATCCCTTCCAGCGCCTACTTACCATGTTGTTATAGTTAACTGAAGTAGATTGTGTGTTCAGATTTTCGCCGTCAGGCCCAAAATAAAAGATCACGTGAGCGTAAAGGAGATCAGTTGAGTATTGAAGTTTGGGTGTGCCTTTGGCTGTGATATTGTGGGGCTTATTAGTGGCTGTGCAATGGTAGGTGAGGGTGCTTGATGGGAAGGTGGCTTGATAAAGGATAAAGTATGAAGGATAAAGTTGACGATTAAGGTGTGAGATCACTTTTGTTCATAGTTTCGACTTGTAGTCTTAATGGGTACTATCAAAGGGAAGTACAATACTCTTTTTTAATTCATGAATTACATGACCTTGTACATGCTAGTAGATGACCAAGAGCATGTTAGTAGAGTTAAATAGACTAATACAGCTGAGACAGAAAAAGGGGCCCATTGAAAGTTCAATGAATTTTATGAATTTTGGTAAATTTCTTACAATATTATCATTAAACAGACTTAAAATCACAACAATATTGAAGAATCAAGATGAAGGTGTTTTAATTCATCGTAACAAAGCCACTTTCTTACATTTGTATTAACTAAAAAGGGACCTGGTACAATAAAAATAATGGCTGCAAATTTTCCTACATATGGCGATTGAAATCGCCTTTCAACTTGCAACCAAAATTGTGGGATAAATGTTTACTCTTACTTACTCTCTGGCTCATACTATTATTTTATTGCCATATGTATTACTATGTGATTTATTATCATTTACCACCTCTTTTCATAACCACGATTTGCATGATTTCGATCTTGCCAGCAAGAAAAGCCACATAAGGTGTACCGATTCCTTAAGTAGACACAAACAACGAATCCCTTTCAGGTATACTTACTCAACAATTTATTCTCTGTGAGTTCTAGTACTCCTCACAAGAACAGATGATTCAATCTTAATAACAAATTCATATTATCATCATGACCTTCACTCAAATAAGTAATACTACCGTTATCAACAATTGCAGTATAATCTTTATTTGTACCTGCAACCAGGTAGTTTTCACCCAATTCACTTGACATGGCAGCTCCTGGATCGGTTGCAAAAATAACAAACCCATCATCTTCAATCCCTGTACTCATGAGAGACTTGTAATTTTCAATTGGTTCATTGGTATTTAAAAGAATAATCTTATCAACACCTTTATTTTTGATATCATCGATTTTGGCAAAGTAATGTGGGAGTTGGTTATCAGTTCCAATTGATGTAATGATTACTCTTTTGTTTGGTAAAACCTGATTCAAATTCAAATCCATTGGTTGTTGTGTTGCATTTGTATATTTCAACATGACTGAAGTTGGGAATGTATCATCGAAGAGGGAGAAGGCCATGGCGTTTGAATGAACCAAAATCTTTTGTGGCGGTAACTTTCTTATATACTCCGAAAAGGGGAGTACAACTCCGAGACCGTACTCCGAGCCCCTCTCAGATTACAAATACAACGTGGGTCTCAACGTACGACAATCATCGAGGGTGGGGTAGGGTGAGTCTTATCATGGCACAATGTTACGGAGCTAAGCACAATAAAGGCGCTGCACAATATTGTGAGATAAGGGAGGTTGTTTGTCAACAACATATCCAGCCATTCCCCACATTCTTTCAAGTCTTAAAGAAACCCTTCAAGAGAGCCAGAAGTGGACGGGATTAATATCAAGAGTGATTGATCGGTAAATATGAACCATTAACCTCAAAATAGGCGGAAATGACTGAAAAAGCCAAAATGACATAACAAGTTTATTCGGTTACTAAATACTAGATGATACGATGGCCGAGTGGTTAAGGCGGTGGATGCAGGTTCCACTGGGATTTCCCGCGCAGGTTCGAACCCTGCTCGTGTCGATATTTTTGAGCTAACATAAAAAAATTTGCCATAACATTGTAGTATATCCCTCCCATTGTACCTACTTGACTTGCTTTTTGGATTTACTTCAGCCAGCTATGAATAATTTGATAGAATAGGTTGTAGTGAAAATTGAAGTCATTGTTGTCAAATGAAGACAGGGTGCCGTGGAACAAGCAAAATGTAAGTTGCCTTTATTGAAGTGTATGCTCTAATGATATGATTGTTTAATGATATGATTGTTTAATGATGTGATTGTTTTCTGATACATTGTCCTTAATAAGGTGTCTTTAAAAGGCATTTTGCACCCGCAACATGGATGGATATTTGAATTGCTGGATACTCCTCTTGTAGATAATCTCGTAGGGGTATGAAGTATGCTTTATGCAAAAACTCGTAGTAGAATATCCATCTCAATTAGAAAAATGCACACAACTGAGAAAGTTCTACACTACAGATGCTTTGCTTTAATGCTGAACTTTCATGCTATGATACATGATACTCAATACTCAATTAGCAAGCAGAGCAACTTTGATTATAAGCTTTCAACCCCAAGTCATTATATAAATGCGAACTAGCCATTCTATTGCTTATGGTGAAATTACAGATAGAGCAAGAGGGGCAAACTTTAGAGACAAAATTGATATCACCGCAAGCAATGAAATCACATAAAGGAAAATAAAATTGCAGAATTAGATTAAGAGGAAATACAATTAACAGAAGTTATAATTATCGGCTCATTCCAAAGAACACTATTTTGTTTTTCATCTGGGTGCAAATATTTTGTAGAAAGTTGAAATTTTCTACAACTACGGCAGCTCATTACTGATTGACTCTTTAAACATGCTGAGATTAGATTGACATGCAATTCACTTAATTAATTTCTTCAAGATGCTTCAATTACTTCATCTACTTTTCTCATAATGGAATAATCATATCCTTAAATCAGACAAACATCTGAAGGCACATAAAAAGCAGTAGAAAATCCTAAACCTATTCCAATCGTTCCCCCTCTATCCATTCTAGTTTGAACTGCACTTCAATCATTTTGTGGGGCTCTCTTCCTAAGTAAGTAGCATCGGGTAAGAAGTTAATTCACTCAATGCTGAAATAATGAAATCATTATTAAAGTCTTAATTCTGTGCTACTACTACTAATCTACACCCTATGGTAATGAACTGCTTCATCCTCTCCAAGGTACCACTCCTCCACGGTACCACTGAAGCGTACTCTCATGAGATCAAAAAAACAAAAAATTCGAACTACAGACTATGTCATATTATGAAATCCTTGAGGTGGACTCTTCTGCCTCAGGAACTGAGATCAAACGAGCCTATAGAAAGCTAGCACTTCGTTATCATCCCGATAAAGTGTCTGAAGAAGATCGAGAGTATTCTGAGATCAAATTTAAAGAGATTTCCCAAGCATATGAAACTTTAGCAGATGAGAAGAAGAGGGAAGAATATGATTTATACGGTTCCGCCGAACAACCTAATTATGATCAATACGATTTTGGAGGAACACCATTCGATAACTTTTATGGAGGTGGTGGTGCAGAGTATGGTGCTGATGATTTTTTCAATTTCTTTATGAATGGAAAAGGAGGACATGCCAGCCTGAATAAGAAAGAACGTACGGAAGATGCTGAACTTGAAGTAGAAGTGACCCTAGAAGATCTTTATAAAGGTAAAACCATCAGAACTACTTCAACAAGGAATATCATTTGTAGTAGATGCAAAGGGAGCGGATGTAAGAAAAATCCCATACTTAAAAAATGTAATACTTGTGATGGTGAAGGATTTGTAACCAAGATTCAAAGAGTTGCACCTGGATTTGTTAATCGACAACAAGTTGAATGTTCGAAATGTGAAGGGACAGGCAAAGTATCAAGACCAAAAGATCACTGTAAAAAATGTTTGGGTACTAAGGTGATGGAAGAAACCAAAATCCTTGAGTTTGAAATAGCTCGTGGCTCAAGATCTGGAGAAACCATTGTGCTTGAAAAGGAATCAGATGAATATCCGGGGAAAATCACAGGAGACATAAGATTAACTTATCATTGTAAAGAACATACAACATTTACAAGATCCGAGGATGATTTATATGCCAAATATAAAATCCCTTTAGTCGATTCATTATGTGGCTTTTCAAAAGTGCTTGTTAAACATCTCGATGGTAGAGGTATTAAAGTGGCAACTAAGAGGGGCCAAGTTATAAGGCCAGGACAATTTATTTTGATCAAAAACGAAGGGATGCCAATTAAAGAAAAATCAAATTGGTTCGGTAAATCTTCAATAAAGAAAGGTGATTTATACATTGAAATCGAAATCGAATTCCCTCAAGACAATTGGTACTTGGAAAAGGGCGATTTATTTAAAATGAAGAATTTGTTACCTGGAGAATTGAAAAGTAGGACTGATGTGGCAAGGCAAGATATAGATGAGAATTCTTTACCAGAAGAAAATGTTGATGTTGTTGACTTTACGCTTACTAGTATCAAAGCATGAGAAGGGAGGTCTAATAAGGTATTTCAGTTAGAATGAGGTATTTCAATTAGCCTCACGGAGCTGAAGGTGCATTGAGCTGAAGGTACAAGTTATTCGTTGACAGGAATATAAAGAAACCTGGAATTGGCATAATGATTACAACGTCCCAATGAAGGTCCACGAGTTTTTAGGAGGTATGCATACACCATGTAAATATTAGAATATACGATCTCTTGGAAATGTGCCATTGTTGTAGTTGAGTAGGAAACTGGCAAGCGTGTTAAAACTATAGCCCATTGAATATTACCTTGGGCACGCCATATTATACTCCGTATCAACATGGAAACGGGATATTGGTGGTCATTCCACTACAGTCTCACTACATTAGGTTTAATGTACATATACACATCAGAAAATTAAATGAATGGTATATTAATGAATGGTATCTAACCATAACTAATTACAGAACACATATCATAATACTCGTAATAAACTAAGTAACGTGTTAACACAACTATGATAAAGTCAAACCAGACCTAAATACTTAAAATACCCATAGAACACTGTATTTCCCGCTAATCTAACAAATCATTCAACTCATCAACGGTCAACCCCACTTCCTCATCGAACTCCAACTCAAAATCCTCGTCTTCAACACTTGGGGCCAGTTCAAGTTTCCCCCTGATGACTCTCTTTGAAAAAAAGCCCAAATCATCCTCATTCAAACTCTCCATATTTACTGGGACATATGATAACGGAGGAGCTTTTTCTGGGATTGTGTCAACCTCATCATCATGTTCCGTGATATACGCTTGTCCATTTTTATAAAAATTATAGTCAAAAACATTCTTCTTCCATTCTCTCTTTACAGGATCAACATTGTTATAATGGATGTCATGATTTATCAAATTCAATGAATTCAAACTTGAAGTAGTGATACTCTGTTGTAATGATTGTTTTAAAGGAGGCAATTTTACACGTTCGACTTTGATCAAATCATCGGTGAATGAATCATAAAGTTGTGTGGATCTACTTGCAAACTCTGGGCCTGCGTTATTAATCTTCCCAAGACCATCCTTTGTCACTAATGTATTTAAATTTGATAATCCAGTTCTACTTGAGATTTTCAGACTTGGAAGGTTTGATGGATCGACTTTATTTCTAAATATCTCTTCCTTGGACTTCGAACTTGGTCTCTCTGTAAAGCCCAAGGATGAATTAGACCTACCGAAGCTAGGAACTTTTGGAGCCAAAGCTTGTCTTCTAAGTAGAACATTACTAAGACCTGTTTGGGACCTATTGAATGATAAATTTTGATCCTTACCACCTAAAGGTATTCTACGAGATTTGGGGTCCACTTTTTGTTGTTTACTTTGAAGAATGACGTTTTCAGAACCGACCGGAAGTGATCTCTTTGGGTTTGATGATCTAAGAGTATTTTCTTTATCTGTGATTTGATTGATTTGATTCATGTTACTTTGTTGTTTGTTTGTTATGGTGTGTTTACCTTTTTGATTGATCAGCGTCAAATCGTTTGACAAATATTTCAAATCTGTCTTAAAAGTTGAATACTATTAATAACTATATATCAAATGTAGAAGATATCAAGTGTATAGTACTAACGGTAGAATGAAGGGTTGTTACTTGTTATTGTTATTCCTGTTTGTATTTTCGTGCTCATTTTTCCTGAGCCAAACCGCAGCCGCAATCTTAGTCTCAATCCTACCCTTTAAATCACCCTACAAAATGTCCTTTCGAACGCAATTTGTAACTGTTCAGTCGGTTGGACTTCTACTGGGATCTACATGGGTTTACTTGGTTGACTGGATTCTAGCGTTGGTATTAGGAGTTGCATTTGTCTTTTTCTTTAATAGGTTGGTTGGATTGCTTGTATCATGGTGCTTAAGAATAATACTATGGAAGACTTCCAAAGTTAGCATTGAAATTGAATCTTGCAAGTTGAGTATCCTCGGTGGACGGCTCCTTATGAAAAATGTAACAATTGTGAATAAAGATTATACCTTTTCAATCTTGAATGTCAATATAACTTGGAGGTATTGGTTATTAAAATTACCTAAAATATCTTCATATTACTATGGGAACATTAAAGCTGGAGAAGATGAAACATTCATTAAAGAAAAAGCCAATCAGAAGCATTCATCAAAGTTCATTGTATCTTTGGAAGGGTTTGAATTATTCATGTACAATAGAACGATGGCATTTGATCAAATCATGGATTCTTTGGGCTTGAATGATTCTGCCCGTAGCTCATCAGATTTAAAGACTTCAAGTCTGTCTGACTTTACTAATGAGTCGAATATTAGAAATAGAGGAACTAATGAGCACAATGGGACTATAAATGATAATACCTTAAACGATCATATGCTTAGTGGTACTCTGAACGATACTTTCAACGGAACTTTCAAAGGCAGCTCCAAAGAAGAAGTATCTAAATTTGCCAAATTCACTGAAACCTTCATTACTGTTGCCCCTGTGCAACGCAAAATGCCCAGCTATACAGAATCATCCATCAAGTACATTCTAACTTTATTACCGGTGAAATTCAATATTAAAAAGGGGGCTATAGTAATGGGTAATGCTTCAACACCATCGATTTTGGTTGCGTCATACACTTCCGCAACTGGTTTTATTGACCTTGAAAAGCCCCCATGTGAACTTGATCTTTATAGATTCGTTCAAGACCTTACATTTGAAGCATTTCAGATTAGAATGAAACCAAATATCGAGTTTGATAAAAATAGATTCTTAACTCAAGCTGCTCTATATGATTTAAACCACCCCAAGATCACAAGTAAGAGATATAAGCTCTTGGTCAAGTTCAAATCTGCTGCCCAAAAGATTACTTCTGCTTATGAAAAGGTTCTTACCAAAGTCATGAGAAGACATGGCCCTCGAATAGATGTGGAATTAAAAGATCAATGGAGAGGTCTCAGAAGATACATTGGAGATCATCATGACGATTCAAATATCTTGGATTTAATCATCTCAGATGAACAATATGCCAAGTACAACTTGATTTTGGATTCAACCTCCACAAGAATAGTATACTATTACGATGCTTTAGGAATAATCCCACTTGGTCCAACAAAATCTGCCCCAAAATACAACCCACCTGAACATGGTGTAGAAATTCACTTATCATTAGCTACAATACATTATGGTCCTTGGGCAGATAAACAAAGAGTGCCGCTACAATCTGCATTTTTCCCATCATTATCAAGGGACTCGCCGCCAACCATAGTAAAGGAATTACCAGGAGCTCAACGACAATATGCTGGGTTTCAAATAAAAACCATAGCTAAAGATGAAGTGATTTTTAGAGTCCCAACAAGGGAGCCATCGAAAAACAAAGAATTGCTCATGAAATTGAATGCTCAAGCAAAACTGCCACAACCAGAAGGAATCTCCGAAGATACCCCTAGTAAGATTTCAAGGCCCTTTGGGTGGCTAGAAATCAAATTGGGCCCAGATTCTTCTGCATCATACTTTGCTTCCTACATAGCAAAGGCTACTACAGGCTGGGGAAATAAACTAGAAGCATTATTCCATAAACCGGAAGTAAGAACTTCTGTGAATCATGATATTTTATTTGTTGCTGATACACACACCATCGACGCAGACCTTGGTTACCCACTAACCTGGAACGGCAAATGCGAATGGCTCTTCAAGAACAAAAGTGAAAACGCTCGAATTTTCTTTCTTAGGGAGCATACGTTACTATTTTCAGATATATTTACCGATTTTGGGTCTGGTGAGCCTACTCCCTACGAATTTTTCCGCCCTTTCATATATATGATCGATTGGGAAGTATCCAACTACAAGTTATTTTTGAATGTTAACGATGCAAATATAATCGGAAATCCTTTGGATTTCAGTATGAATAAATTCATCTCTTTCCAAGGAGATAATCTTAGGCTAAAGTTGGATATCCCACTCTTTGGTGATTTCACCAAAACTACAACAATTAGTTATGATTTCGAAACATCTTTCTTCAATCTTGTTCTTGATACCCCACCTTGGCATACTGTTAATGCATTTGCCAAAGATTCAAAGATTGTTGGGAGAAGTAATCATTTTACGGTTACCGGATCATACACCTTTTTCACTAATGTGGAGATACAAACATCCAATCACATTGAAATTAGGTGTTTGGGGGAATATGTCACCCTTAAAGTGTACGGTACTTTAGTCAAGTACTTGTTTCTTATTAGAGAAAATTATTTTGGTGACCATATTCATTTTAAGACCTTTGAAGAGTATACCAACGAAGAAAGTCAAAGCAAGAAAGATGAAGATACGCTGACTGAAGAAGTTGACTACACCAAAATTTTCAAGACGGAAAATGACGTAGATGTTCTATTTTCATTCCTGGTGAGACATGGATTGATAGTTTTGCCTTGCAATATTTATGATTGCAAAACCCATATTGGACTTTCCTTCAATTCGTTAGATACCGACATAAGATTCACGAATTATTACATGGACTTACAAGCAGATCTAAGCCCTATTACTGGTACCTACGTAATGAACAATTTACTTGATGAAATGGATTCCATATACAATATTCCAATGTACAAGAAGTTGTTCCCTACTAAGGACATATCAATTGATGGATTGAGTATTCATGCGCATAGAATGTTTGGACTTCCTCCAGAAGAACTTACTTACTTTTGTAAGTGGGATTTAGAAGCAGGAGACATTGTGATTGATACTCGAGCCTCTTTTATTTCAGGATTGGTCAAGGGATTGCTATGTGTGATAGTGGGGTTTATTGATCTCGAAAATACCTTACACCTAGATATTCCTGTTGTCTATGATGCACTCAACTTTTCGTTCAAGTGTTGTAGTGTTTTCATTAAGCTTTCTCTTGAAGGAGACGAGAAAATCACTTTTTTGGTTGACTTGGGAAGCTTACTTATCACATACAATGATATTGCAAACCTCAGATACTCTACAAGGGCATCTGTTTCTTTACCAGCAATCAGCTTGAAAATTCTCAAAGAGACATCAATTTTGGCATTCCTCGAAACATCATTAATCCTCGATAATATCTGCCAAAAGAAGAACATGCTCAAGCATAGATGGCATCAACAAACACACATCAAAGTAAGTGATGCACCATATCATAGGGCACCCTTCTTGTTATTCCCAGAGAATAGAGATGACGCTTACTACGAAGGTTTTGGGTTTTTCTTAACCCCATTAACCTTACCCGACGTCAACCCTCCTTTGTCCCATAGAACGAACAAAACTGTAAATGAAGATTATTGGGATGCAACTTCAGATGAAAGTAATTCTAGTATAAGCGACGACGAGGGTAAAGCCACTTTCACTCAATACGAAAGCGGAGATTTTAGTCCTTCTTATCTTGTTGATCCACTTTATGAATATGACAATTTTATTATAGAGCTTGGAGATACTAGGATTCTTGCATCAGCCAGCTCTTTGGAACCAATTGCAAATTTCTTGATTGAATTGAAGGATTTTTCATTGGATCTGCTCATGGATGGTTTACACATTGAATTGCTCTCCACATTGAAAGGATGTGTTGAAAGTGTTTATACTGTAAAGAATCTTAGAGTAGTTGCGAAGGAGTTAGTTTTCAAATTAGGTGACTTTGGTTCTAAAGAAAGTGTCGCCAAAGATGCTGGCGTCTTTAGCGAAACAAACTTTCTAGGTCTGTTCGATTCAAATCCTCATTTACAAGTATCTTTGATTGAGCCCTCGCTTGCTTTGTCCATAAAAGGGGAAAGGATTGGTAATAGAACCAGTATCAAAGTAAGCGAAGATATCAGGACAGCTATACATTTGAAAGAAATTCATGTAAACTTCAACAAAAATGCCTTAAAAGTTAGAGACCTTGAATTTTGGTTGTCTATACCTCAAGATGAAGATATGGTGCTTTCAACCAACATTGACGACATTGACTTAGAAGTTCAAACTGAGAATATAGAAGATGTTGTGAAATTTGCATTGCAAGTCCATGAAGATGTGATGCCAGGAATTGAAAAGTTCCAAAAATTGTCTGAAATGCCCACTGAACTAGCTTTTGCAGAACTTGTACACAAGCTTGTATTAGCGTCAATTGAATATTCGGTAGAGCATGATCCAGAAGTTTTAACAAGGCCAGCCAATCTTTTAAGATCGAAGGCTGATCATATTAGGTTTTTTGATAGTTGGAAAATGATCACAAGGTTGAGGCACATCTTGGAACATTTACCTCAATCTTGGATAGAGGACCAAAATATTGCATTTAAATCCAATAATTGGAAATTCACAGACAAGGCATATACCGATGTAACTGATAACTTTGCACGTTGGAGAAGTTGGGAAGCAAATACAGATCAGCGTGAAACATTCTACAATTTTATATTCCAACCCGTCATCAAGAAAAAGCCTGCAAAGGAAAAGAGTGTTGCCTGTGTGGTTAACCTTGCGGATCTACAAATCAAGATTCTCAAAGACAATGACTATGATTCCTTGGTGTTGAATAATTACACACTTAGCTTGGGTGTTATTAACAAGGAGAAGCTAGACTATACTTCTTCTGGACAAGCAATTTTGGAAGTTTTGAATTTGGACTTTATTTCTAATTTAGGATCCTATAAGAGTAAGTTGTCGGTCTTGACCATCAATTTTGTGGTCGATTTGATAGCTAGAATCGATTCAAAAATTAAAGTTGCAGTGAAGAAAGAATCAATTGCCGACGATGGGACATCATCCAGCACCACTGCAGAAACAACCAAAGATGTGTCTCCAGTCACAATCAGTGCCGTTGTTGAGTCTTCAACGGTTGGGTCTTCTGCGTTATCTACTAAACCATTGTCAGTAGCTTCAAAGAATTATCAAATCTCCGTTATATCCAATGTGAATAGTTTCCATCAGCGATTTTTTTTGCCGTTTTCATACTTTGAACTTATAGCCTTGGATTCAGTCACCTCCTTCGAGAGCTCCCTATTTGAATTTGCTCAACCGTTTTCATTAGCAAATAGATCCAAAGCTTATGAATTTTCTGTATGTGCTAATGAACAAAGAATCTTACATACATTAGTATCTGACTTAAATTTCATTCTTGCTAGTGGTGGGGAGTTGACGCAAGGATCTAAAATTGCTGATATTACGGTAGGAAAGGTTTCTTTGAATGTCTTGGACAAGAATAACAACTTGATACAAAATGTGAAGGAGATTCTTGATAGGGATGTCAAATATGTGCAGTCATTAGCAAAACAAGAATCTGCAATTGAAGTTGATTCGCCTGAATTCAAAATGAGTTCGTTATTTGAATTTGCATTGTCCATTAATGTAAAAGAGTTTGTTTGGGTTCTCGACTTACTTGAGCCTTTGAGACTAAATGGTGCTGTGTATGATTCGCAGCTTGCAGTTCAAAACGTGGCAGGAACAATACTACTTGAATCTTTAGTACTGAAAATTGAATTCAATGTTGATGTGAACAATATTGCAATAATGGAGATTCAAAATTCTCAGCTAAGGTCAAATTTGAAATTCGCACCTTCCCATGATTTATACTTATTATCGGGAACTGTTGGGTTGGGATATGCCAAATTATTCTCCCCCCTGTTAATTCCAGCTTTGGACGTAATTGCTGGAAGTAGATTGAGGTTAAAGGAGAAGTTTGATGCTTGGGTGGCACTAATAGATTCAATCGAAGGCAGTGTTGGCAAACCAAATGTCCATGAAAGTGCCAAGCTGGTTGTCGATAACAATGTGCTGAGTGACACATCCATTGTCACAACTCGTACAGAGAGCTTATTAGATAAGATTGCATTCAAGGGAAAAATCACGATTGATTATATCGGTCTTTCAACCTTTGTGGAAAAAGCCAAGTTCTCTTTTGAAGTGGAGAACACTTCATTTGGAATGTACAATGTAGCTACTGTTGCCAATGGGGCTCACAAGATTGTGCCGGTTTATGGAGATTTGGCAATCCCAACTGCTCGTTTGTATGTTCTTGACAGAAGCATTCCTGTGGGATTATCTACAATAGTTGATGTGAATTTGGTTGTAAGAATCTTGCAAGATGGGTCCGAGTTGCAGTCTTTGCAAGTTGAATCGCAATACTGTAGAATATGCTTAAGTCCCCAAGCTTTATTTAAGATTATAGGTATGTTGGATGAGGTGAACATTCTTTTATCCAAGATTCAGAGTTGTGATCCTGGCGATATCACCGAAGTTGTTGATACAAGGAATATGAAGCTGTCTGCTTCATTTTTGAACAAGTTTTCTTCTGCACATTTACTTGCCTACAACTTTTGTTGTGGTTGGATCTTTCAAGACGGAACTAGAGATTATCCTGGTGTGATAGTAGGGGCTGAACGATTCTTTGCAATAGCTGAAGAAACGTTAGGGAAATTCACCCTAATTGATGCTTATTTGTCTGTTGCAAATGGGGCTCGTTCGTCAAACTTCTTTTCTACCCAGGCAGAGAAAAATAATATCAATAGGGCACTCTTGCCAAGAATGCAACTAGTTTATACTATTGATAAAATAGATGACTCCAAGAATGTTATTGTCACTATCAAAGGTGACGAGTTGGATGTCAAGTTTTTATCAACTTCAGTTGTAATTCTAGAGTACCTTGCAAAATCCGTCCTGTCTGTACAGAAATTTTTCAACCAAAGATCCATGAGTTTACCAGAAGAAGTGATTGGGAAGACAACCCTGGAGGCTCAATTCAAACCTGTTTTCGATTCTGTTGAATTTAGAGCAAATTTTGCGGGATCTACTGTTTTCTTCAATCGTTTGAATGAAGAAAATGGTACACCACCTTCATTGTTGCTTCACTCCCCAGCTGTTGATATAGCGGGCTATTACAAACATCAGAAATTAGCTGGGAAGAAACATGTGATTAAAGCTGAAGTGTTGACAAGTTCCTCAGATAATACTCTTGAATCCACTTGCGTACCTGTTGTTGTTGATTTTGTTGAAGGTATAAAGAGAATGGTTATGCTGACGAAGTCAGAGGAAGCAAACGAGAGTTCGTTGACAAGTCCAAAGGAAAAGACTAAAGAAAATCCAGTTGAGAAGGATAGCATGGGTACCGATTTCGATAGTCTCTTCAAAGACTTTGATATTCACTTTGGTCTCAAAATTGAAAAGCAGGCATTAACTTTAAGTTGTGATCCACAGGCTAAGGTTGCCGCCTGTGTGGACTTGGATGGTATTTATATTCAAATCAATACGGGTACCAAGGACGTACCCAGTATTGTGTTGACGACATTACTTGAGAGTATTTCAGTTTCATTGCAACATGTCTACTCGAGACAAATCAGTGGTTCGATCTCCATGAAGAGTATAATTTTGACAAGTTCCTATGAATTTGCGGAGGTTGCTACTATTTTGTCGGCCGGGTCCATCGTAGACGTAGAAGGGTATATCAATGTCAAGCAATACCAAGATTTGGACTTGTTCAAAGATATTTGGTTCCCTAAACAGTATGCTGAGCTTTATTCCAGTTTTGTTACAAAGAAGGAAGTAGTGGTTGAGACTGGAAATAGATCCGAGTTGGCTTCCAATAAAAACATTTCTGCTCGATTCAAAGAAGTTTCCACCAGTTATGCACTTCCATGGGTCTTTACATTCATTGTTTCCAATATAAAGTTGCAGGTTGACTTTGGACCTTCCTTGGGTGATTTCAGATTGACTCTTGGGAAACTCTGGGCTGTTTCAAAGAAATCAACAGATTGGGCGCAGGATTTGAAAGTTGGTATTGACAGTATTTGTCTTTCTTCCGAAGGTAGATTAGGTGGCAGTCTTGATGTAAAGAATGTAAATATTCACACAGCTATAAGTTGGAAGTTAGAAGACGGCACGATCTTGGATGTGCCCTTAATCTTATTTTCCGGTGGGATTGAAACTTTACAAGCCAAAAGTTCATTTGATTTACATGTGTTTGCAATAGTGCATATTGAGGCATTATCAATTGATGTTTTCAATCAGAAATCGGAGGTTAGTGTGTCGAAGGATCATTTGTTTGTTACTGCAAAACTTGAAACTGCTGAGATATATGTAACCAGTCTTAGTGCTTCCAACTGTTTTGATATTTGGAACACTATCTCCCGAATGATTCAAGATAACAAGAGATCCTACAAAGAGACACTTAGAGATTCCGACAAAGGTAAGGGCACCTCGAACAAGTCGAGTGGAGCTTCCAAAAAACAGACGGCGTCCACCCAAATTCTAGAAACTGTAAAGAAGCTTGAAGCCAAAATCCAAGTCATTTCAGGTAGACTAATCATTCATGTGTATCCATCTTCATTTGATGACACCAAAGTTTTGGTGGTGAAGTTGGATGAGTCTAAAGCATATTTCCAACAAAATGAATTCCCTAGTGGGATTTCCAATGACTTGGAAATCAAATTCAATGACTTGAAGGTTTCATTATCTGCTACGTCGTCTGTGCTGTCTGATTTTATTACTCAATGTAATGTGAATGATTTTATTGACTATGCTAGGAAAGCTCGTGGGGGTACCATATTTGTTTTCCCTTCGTTTAAGATTAGTATGAGAACGTTCCAAAAGTACGACGACAATGTGATTGAATACCTTTATCAATCCTCTTTCGGCGGTACTGTGGATGTTCGTTGGAATTTGGGAAGCGTCAATTTCATTAGGGAAATGTATTCCATCCACACGAAAGCATTGCAGTCACGTACTGAGTATAGAAATACAGATAGAATCCATTTGAGGGAGGATATATTTAAGAAGGATGTTTTCACCAAGAGCTTGATGGATGAAAATGCAGATCCTACTGAGATTATCGACCAGGCTCTAAATGATACTATCGACAAGGTTGCGAATGCTTCAAAGTACACATATTCTCCATTGGCACCTCCGATAATCGAGGCACCTCAATTGAAGGAATTGGGGAATGCAACACCACCATTGGAGTGGTTTGGATTGCATAGGAATAAGTTTCCAAATGTTACTCATGAATTGGGGATTGTTAGTTTGCAGAAGTTAATGCATGAAGTTGAGCTGCAGTATTCGAAGATTCTAGGGAAGGCGTGATGCAGTGGAGGTGTATGATCTAGGAAGAATACAATTATCAGCGATCCAGGAGTGTATAATTAAGAGCAGAACTACTGCTGTTTTGAAATTCTGAGTTTGCCAGTATCCTTATTTATTATCGTATATACAAGAGAAGGGTGAATTTGTGTAGGATTATTCTATATTTCGCAGTTGGTGAATCATTTGAAAGGGCTGACCATGGAGCATGGGTTTGCTAAATAATTACAATGCCCCCCAAGAAGTATTTCAATTAGCTCTGTTTATGAGTCTATTCTTGACCTTTCATCAGCTACAACAAATTGGAGTTCGCTCCAGTGTTTGCTCTGCTCACAATAACTATCTCAATGAGTCAAATACCACCTGCCCTTTGCCTTTCTCCTAGACAAAACCTTTCTACCATTCTTCGATCTTAACCTTGCCAAAAATCCAAACGTTCTCTTTCTCTTCAACGTTGAAGGTTGGTACGTATTACCTCTTGATTTGAATCTTTTTTGAATTATGCTGAGCAAACTACCTGGTATGCTGGGTTGAGTGTGTTCTATGGGAAACGTATTAGGGATAGTTATGGATGGCTTGGAAAAAAAGGAAAATGACCGGAATGATGCCAATACATTTATATGGTTCACATGTGACCTTCTTATCACATTACTTGTGCCATTCAATACCCCAGTACCGTTCCTTATGAAAGTGGAGAACATTGTAACTTGACTATGAATCGGCCATGAAAAAATTATAGACTGAAAAATTGGGCCGCGCACGACTTTGACATCTCATCTGGGTTTGATTCTTAGTGTGTTTTACTGTCCACTTTAAGTCGTATAAGTCCGTCTTACAATCCTTTAGCATCCTATAAACGATAAAAATCGTTTGGTGAAGTGTTTAACATAGCTTGGTATAGTTTTAGAAGAGTTTATCGTTTGATATAGTTTAAGAGTTTAAACACGTTATAGAAGAGTTAGTACAGTTCAACAGTTTCTATTTATCATGTCTACTGCTCCTCGCCCTAGAAGAGCCAACCCATCAGCGGTTAACACGCCAACTGATATCCATGTCGTATCAACCCAGACCATAACCAAAGAAGACGCAGAAAGTATACTAAGTGAATTCATTAGTGCTAGTGAAGCTATTGCAAACACCTTCTCGGAAACATCAGACACTTCTGATTTCAATTCCACTGGGTTATCGAATTCGACAGGTAACAACGTCATTCTTGGACAATTGAAAAGAGTTCAAAGAGATTTGAGAGGATTACCTCCACTTTCTGCTGAAGTAGTTCAAGAACCAAAGAAGTTTTCCTTTGAAGATGAGCAGCCAAAGAATAAGAAAATAAAGTTTGATGATTCAGAGGAGGAATTGGGAGATGCTGCGGAAGAGGAGGATGAGGAGGATGAGGAGGATGTGGAGGATGATGAATAGGACTGTTTTTAATAACAGTACCGTGAGTTCGCGGTGGTTAATTGTCTTGGGAATGGCTGAAGAGGTGATCATCCGCCCCTGCAAAAGTGCAATTTAGTTAACAACTTGTTCTCACTTGGATTAGCACCTCCAAAAGATATACACATAGACACGTTAATACTAATATAGACAGAGTATCACAATTTGTAGATTTCCATAGTTTGATACAGGAACTTTCGTGCAATGAACTTGAAATTACTCCCAAACCTAGGCGCTTACCTCCTGTAAACCAGGACGATGTCCGCCTTAAGTCAAACCAGAAGTCTTCAACGTGTAAATACTTCATCGAATACTTCATGTTAAATTTATGACAAAACTCATGCTTTAAATTTATGACAGTACTAAGGTTTTAAAATTATGACAATACTCATACTTTAAAATTATGACAGTACTAATGCTTTAAAACTATGACAATACTTCCTGCTTAAACTTAATACTACACACTTACAACATAAAACAATATGCTGCAATCCTGTCTCTAAGCACTAGCCACGTGACCAAGATTTGTTCGCGCTTCTCACATCTCTTTGTTTAGATTCTGCTACAAGGACAAACACACACCATGGTCTCTAAACGGAAAAGGGGAGCCAAGATCCTTCCTTCATCCGATTCATTTGATGGTGACGAGGATGTGAATGCTTTGACAGTTTTAAAGGACGTGTCTGAAGAATTCATCAATAATAGTGATTACCTTGGATCAGACACGTCTGGTAAGAATCATGATTCGATCCAAGTTGATCGTGATTTAAGCAATGTGAATGGTCTGATTGATGACAATGTAAATGGTCTGATTGATGACAATGGAAATGCGTCCGATTCCAGAATTGAAAATGGAGATGCCAGTATGAATATATTGAATGGTGATGCCAGTATGAATCAAGATATATTGAATGGTGGTGAAGTAAGTGGGAATGAAAGCTCGGTAGCAGACGTCAGTTTCATTGCCAATGAAGAATCTTTTCTCAATGAAAGCTTAACGAATGAAAGCTCTATTGCCAATCGGAGCATTGTAGACAATTTCAATGGGTCAAACTTGAAAGAGGCTGACTTGAGCGGTGATGAGCTTTTTGAGGATGCATCTTCGAATCCTAATGACGACCTAAATAATGCAGGTTCCACTGACGTAAATGAAGAATTGGTCCTACAATCAAAAGAGGGAACAATCGATCAATCACTGATTGGAAAATCACCATTTCTAACCTCCGAAATACCTTCGCTCAGGTCACCATCATTATCATCTGCTCCAACTATGAACTCGCCAACTACTGGAACTTCGCCTATTATAACGCCACCAGCACCACCCGGGGCTTCAGACTCTTTATCCGATCTTCCCCCATCGTCGACGGGTACGGCTTCCCAAAGGTCAGCTTTGAGTTATTCCCAACAGCAATCTGATGTGTTCCTACAGTCACCCGTGAAACGCCGGGAAGCTCATATCACCAAGCCTAATGAACCAAGATTGGTTATCAATAAACTTGAACTTATCAATTTTAAGTCATATGCGGGGAGACAAGTCATTGGACCTTTCAATACGTCTTTCTCCGCGGTAGTTGGACCAAATGGTAGTGGTAAATCAAATGTCATTGATTCCATGTTATTCGTATTTGGTTTTAGAGCACTGAAGATGAGACAAGGCAAATTATCGGAACTTATACATAACTCTACAACCGAAGAGAAATTAGATTTTTGTCAAGTGGATATTCATTTCCAACACGTATTAGATATAGAGGGGAAACCAGCACAAGTTATACCGAAATCTGACTTGATCATTTCAAGAAAAGCATTGAGAAACAATCAATCACTGTATTATGTAAACGGGAAAACCTCGACTTATACTGAAGTCACAACATACCTCAAGGATAAAGGCATTGATTTGGATCATAAGAGATTTTTGATCCTACAAGGGGAAGTTGAGTCGATTGCTCAAATGAAAGCAAAGGCTGAACGTGACAATGACGATGGGTTATTAGAATATTTGGAAGAGATCATTGGCACCACAGGGTACAAACTGTTAATTGAAGATAGTCTTGTTAAGGTGGAGCAATTGAATGAGATCTGCTTGGAGAAGGAAAATAGATTCGAATTGGTTGAAAAGGATAAGGATTCGTTATCTGAAAAGAAAAATGAAGCCTTGAAATTTTTATCCATAGAGAAGAAGTTGACCAACAAAAGGAGTATTCAATATCAGGCCAACATACATGAGAATAGGAAGGTCTTGAAGGAACATGAAGCGCATATCAACCTGCTCAATGAAAAGCTTGATCTGGAAAAGAAGCAGATTGCAGATATCATGAAAGGAATGGAAGATTACGTCTCCCAACAGAATGCTGCCAAGCAAGGAATAACGAAAATCAACTCCGAGATAGCATCTCTAACCAAGAACCAAAAAGAAACAAACAAACTGATTGTTTCTTTGGAAGAACGTAGCAAGAACTTGAATACAAAGGTGAAGAAGATCACCAAATTGAAGGAACTGCTGGGCCATGCATTGGCGTCTGCAAAACTGAAGCTCTCTGTTGGTATTGAATCTGAGGAACAAGACAAGGCTAAGCTAGAAGAGGAGGAATTGAAATTGGAAAAGGAGAAGGGAAAGCTTGATGAAATAAGAAAAAACTTGACTGCCAAAACGTCCGATTTCACTCAAAAAATTGAGTCCTTACAAACCGAACTCCAACCTTGGAACGACAAGATCAAAGAGAAAGATAATTTGATTCTGTTGGCAAAGTCAGCTTTAGAGATGTTGGTACTGCAAAAAGAGAGTATCGGGAAACAAATCCATGAAACCAAAAGGAGAATCCGTAACATAAAGAAAGAAGGTCAAGAGAAGGAACAGGAGTATCATGAATCTGAAGAAGAGCTCTCAAAGATTACGAACAAGATTTCAATTGATGAAGAGCAAGTGGCACTTGAAAGGAAGGAATTGGAGCGGTTGAGGCAACAACTTGCAAATACCAGGCAAAAGACCCAAGATTCGGCAAATACGCTTTCCAATTTCCAAAATAAAAATAAAGTGTTGAGTAGCTTATTCAGGTTAGCCAAGTCCGGTAGGATAGATGGATTCCACGGTAGACTTGGTGATTTGGGTATCATTGATGATGTGTATGATATTGCAATTTCCACGGGTTGTCCTGGTTTGGATTCTATGGTTGTGGACACAGTAGAGACGGCCCAAGCATGTGTTGACTACCTTAAAAAGAACAAGCTAGGATATTCCACTTTTATTTGCTTAGACAAATTGCGGAATTTTAACTTGAATCCAATTCAAACTCCAGGCAATCCTGCAGTTGTCAAAAGATTGTTTGATTTGATTAGGCCTACTCATCAGAAGTTTGCTCCCGCATTTTACAGTAAGTTGTATGATACATTAGTTGCTCCTGATTTGAAAGAAGCCAAGAGGGTGGCATATGGGGCAAAGCGATACAAGGTTGTCACCATGGATGGTAATGTTGTTGATACTTCCGGTGCCATGTCTGGAGGTGGTAACTATTTTGCCAAAGGGGGTATGAGGTTATCGAACTCCAACTCCGCGAATGCTATGGACATCTCTCCAGAGGATTTAGATTTAATGAAGGAAGACTTGCAGAGACTTGAGAAGCAATTTGAATCTGCAGAACAACAATTCAAAATTAAGGAAAGCGAACTCAAAAGGTGTCAGAATAGAAAGCCTGAATTGGAATTTTTGATTTCAAGACTACGGCTTGATATTGAATCTTTGAGTTCCGAAAAGAAAGAGCTTCTGGCACTTTATAAGACTCTTATTGCGGAAAATGAAGAAACTGGAGAGAATAACAAGTTTGTGGAGCAGATAAAGGAGAAGGAACAGGAGCTAGAAACCTTAAGTGAAGAAAAGAAGCACTTAAGGACCCTGATGATTGATCTGGAAGACCAAATCAAGATTTTAGAGAACAAAATCATGGATGCTGGAGGAATTGAATTGAAGATGCAAAACTCCAAGGTTGATTCAATCAAACAAAATATGGAAATCGTTAATCAAAGAGCTGCAGATAATAGAATGAACATTAGAAAGCTTGAGAACGAGGTCAAGAGGCATGAAAAGGTTATTGATCAATCAAGCGGTGAATTGGAACTGGCCATATCTGAATTAGAAAAGATTGAAGAGGATCAAAGAAACAAGCGAACTGATTTGGAGCGTCTTAACAGCCTTATCAATAAATTGGAAGATTCTAAAAACGATCTTGAGAGCGAACTTGAAAAGCTTCGTGTAGAATTGGAAGATCAGAATGAGCAAATTAACAAATTCAAATCCGTGGAAATTGAGATTGAAAATAAAATAGAGAAACATAACGCTTACATTAAAAGAGCAAACAAGAATATTGATGAAAGTACAGAAAGTCTTGAAGCTCTTGTGATCCGGGATGTAAAACCGTATATTGATTGGATGGAGGAGGAAGAACAGCGCCAGTACGATGGAGCTGTTTTGGAAGAAGTCACAGACGAGGCATTGGAGGAGATTGAATTGGATGATATAAATCTGGAGATCCAGTCTTTGGAGAATGTTTTGAATAATATCAAAGTTGACATTGAAGTTTTAAAAGAGTACGGGACCAAGAAATTGGAGTATGAATCTCGTCGTAAAGACTTGAATTTGGCTGTGGAAGAAAGAGATGAAATCAAAAATTATTGTGAAGACTTGAAGAGGAAAAGATTGGACGAATTCATGGAAGGATTTAATACCATTTCGATGACATTGAAGGATATGTATCGTATGATCACCATGGGTGGTAATGCTGAATTGGAATTAGTTGATAGTTTGGACCCTTTTTCGGAAGGTATTTTGTTTAGTGTGATGCCACCGAAGAAATCCTGGAAAAACATCTCCAACCTATCCGGAGGTGAGAAAACATTGAGTTCCTTGGCCTTGGTTTTTGCTTTACATCAATATAAGCCAACTCCGTTGTATGTTATGGATGAGATTGATGCTGCTTTAGATTTCAGAAATGTTTCCATTGTTGCAAATTATATTAAGGAACGTACCAAGAATGCTCAATTCATTGTGATTTCATTGAGAAATAACATGTTTGAATTAGCACAACAATTGGTAGGGATCTATAAGATTAACAACAAGACGAAGAGTATCAGTTTACAGAACAAGGAAATGTTGGAGTCGACAGCGTAGCGTTTTGATATGTCATAGCATCTGCGCGTAAAACTTCTCCAACTATACTAAATATACACCGATATTTAGCGGGAGTTAGCATATGTGTATTAACGACAGGAGATTCAATATGTATGATTGATGCGGACACTATTAGTGTTCCCTAATGTATAAGTTTGTATGAGTATAATTATTTACGTATAATGATAGAAAAATGTAGACATCAGGATCTATAAAACAACAACTCTTCTTGATGCTAGCTTTTACTGTTAGGTTTGAGTTAGTCTTCTCTATAAATATTATCAGCTGTATGTAAAATGTAATGCCCAACAATTGAACAATTGATCTTCATTGATCTGAAAAACGAAAATAGGTGTGTGTATGATTTGAGTTACCAATGAATATCTAGTTCTATTCGCTAATGTTTATCGATAATTTACCGGTGCTAATCGGGTTAAATCCTTACTACAGCCTCAACAGCAGTGGCAAAACTGGGATCCCCACGCCTTTTCAACACGTAATTCTCATCGAACCAGTCGATCAAATCCACCAAACAATTAGTCTGATTCAATTCCTTTATCATTTTTTTGGGAATCACTTTATCTAACATTTCTGACAAATGATGCTGAGTGATTCTAAATGGTAGACCATACCCAGAAGCATAATCCCAGAATAACTCTATTGCTGCCCAGGGCGTTTGCTTGAGTCCAGAAAACAAGGCAGGATTCGATAGCACACCTCTCACGGCCATCACGCCATCCACACCAGTGTAATCTGCTATTGTCATTGCATCTTCAAGCGAGAAACAGTCACCATTTGCTACAACAGGAACGTTCACAGCCTGCTTAACTGCCTTGATAGCATCGAAATCAGCTGGTTGGGAAGATCTAGTATTTTTGGTCCTTCCATGAACAGTTATGAAATCAACTCCGCTAGCTTCCACCTTTTTAACAAATTCGACAGTTTGTTCAATCTTTGAATGGATTCTAATTTTTGTTTCTATGCACACAGTGTCACCATACTTATCTTTTACGGCTTTTACCATAGATGCCACCAAATCCGGTTCGGACATTAAGGCTGCTCCAATCCCTTCTCTGACTTGTTCTTTTATAGGACAACCACAGTTGATTCCAATTCCATCCACATATGGATGAATCATTTCAACAAACTTCAACAAGTCCTCAACGTTATTACATCCCACTTGGACAATAACAGGTCTATCGTCATCACTAGTGGTGAAGTCAGATACCCTGGCAATCTTGTTTCTTACAAATTCACGGGCCAATATCATCGGGGTATAAACTATATCAGCGTCATAGTGCCGCACGAGCTCTCTAAAAGGTAATTTTGAATACCTAACCATTGGTCCAACTATGAATGCTGGCCTGCCCTTCTCTTTCTGAATTGTCTTGAGAATATTTAACGGGTTGTCTTCTGGGCGTCGCTTTCTAGGCGATTCTTCTTTGAGCATTTGGTTTGTAAAGGTTTCATCTATGGGTATATCATCTACTGACAACTTGTTTCGCCCATTTGCTGCTAGCCCATCTAGCCTGAGTTCTATCTCTGTCATGAAGGTCTTCAATTTTTTTGCGATGCAATTTGGCACCAAAATAAGTTAGAGGGTTTATGCACACCGCGTTCAAGTTTGCTTAACTAACACTATTGAAAGGGAAGAAACAAATCTTTCAGTGGTACATTTCTAAATTACTACACCAATTAACAACCACTTTCACCTACAATAATTCACCCAATTAATAATACATTAGAATTTATATACCTTAAACACAACTAACAAGTATTGCAGAGAAAAGAAAGCTCTTTATACAACGGGTAAGCCAAGCACATTATTGGTATAATCCTATTGATGACTCCACTCTTGCTTACTATTTCCTCTGCAAGTACTTGAAATATTCCTCCTCCAAATTCACCTTGGCATTTAGTTTGCAACACCAACTACTCTTCTTCAGAACTTTCTGAAGAAACTTCATCTTCAGAAGATTCTTGATTGCCAAGATTCATGAATCTATTTGCACCAGCACCTGCTGCCATGGACTCATCTTCTCCAAATAAGGCCAATTGACTCTGTAAGTGGGCCAATTCCTCTTCGTCGTTGACACCCCTGTAACCTGCTTTCTTTGAATGCTTGGTGAAAACCTTTTTCCCAAATAAGAATGAGTACAACTTTAAAACAGTACGGTCTTCCAATTGATCCATGTCCAACTCAACTTCATCTTCATTACTAATCTCAACATCATCCTTAATGATTTTAATCAAGGCTTGTAATTTCTTGTCAGATAAACTTGGCACCATTTCACTAACTTGCTTTTTCATTTCGTAGGTGACGGCAGGAGTAGCAGGAACCGGAGGAGGGGCAGGAACATGTGGTGAAACGCTTGCACCACCTCTGTGCTCTTTCTTACCCTTTCCTTTAGCTCTCTTGGCTTGCTTTTGCTTCTTCTTCATTTTTCTGGCCACTTGTTGCTCACGCAATTTCTTCAAGTGCTCAACCTTCAATTCGTCCAATTCCTTCTTCATTCTAATTAATTGATTTTCCAAGAACTGGATTGCAGGAATCTCAGAAAGCATATTCTCATTGATCTCAGGCTCGTCGTAATTGTCGAAGTCGTCATCACTAGAGTCAGCATCCGAGTTTGTAGGGGTTGGTTCAGGAACTGGCTTGTTTGCCCATTTTTTATCGAAAATAGCTTCTAAACGGTGACCCATCGCATTAACATCCGTCCCTTCCGGGTTGAAAAGGTAACAGTTTTTGAACACAAGACGAACCTCACGCTCAAACTGATCCCCATTTTCATAACGGTTGTTGGCTAACTTGGTTTGAATGGTACCCAAATCCATTGGCTCTTTCACAATATTGGTATAATTAGGAATATTTAAAGCTACTGGATCAACAGGCACAACGAAGGGAAAGTTATAATTCGCATGCTTTTTAGAAGTCAATTCACGAACAGTCTGATTGGCGTATCTCAATTCCGCAGCAAACTTCTTCTTCCTTGGTCTCACATCATATGGCAATTCCTTTGATCTTGGTGCTTGGATGGTCCGCTTTGGTCTATGGGCGGCAACCGAATCACTACGTTTTTTTAATAAATCGTTTGCTTCGGCGCGTCTCTTAGTATCAGCTGCAATGGCAGCAGCATCATGACCAGGAGTTCCTACCGCTAAGACCTTTGGAGGGAAGTTAAGCATATGTTTTTCGAAATGTGCTTGAATATTATCAGCCATTTTCGAAATACCTGCATTTTCCCCATTAAACTTCTTACAATTATAAACAATCAAGTTAAAATCTTCCACTATTTGAGACGCATCCTCGTAAGCATTAAGAGTTATTTTACGTTCCACAGTCGCCAAGTCCATAGGCCTTGGAATGTAGTTGTAATATAACGGAATATTTAGTTTGACGATATCAACGGGATGTAAGAAAGGACCAGCATCTCTCAATCTTTTTATTGCTTTTATGGTATTCAAGGCGAATTTCGCTTGGTGGGGTGGTATTGGGTTTGAAGGAAGATTATTTACATCCGGTTCGTCTGCTGGCTTTGGTGCAGGTTGTGTATCAAGTGGTAATTTGAGGGTTGATTCCGTCGGTGGCGCCTCACTATCGACAATATCATCATTATTTTCATTGATTAGGTTATCATCATCAATAAGGTTGATGTCGTTGTCAGCAAAGTTAATATCGGCGGCAACGAGTCCGTCATCATTTATATTTATATCTATATCGGCCTCTTCATTTATATCAACTTCACCATCTTCATCCAATTTAACTCTCTTGTGATCATTATGTTCATCCTCCAACTTGTGCTTTTCAGGACTTGGAGAAGGATTTGGAGGTGAAAGAGGTTTCTCAGGCTCTAACCCTTTGAAATGCTTATGCGTTGGATCTTGGTTAGGAAGTATATGTTGATCATCATCCGATCTATTGAAGAAATTATCTCCAGAAGGTGGAGTATTGGTAACCAATTCTGACATGATTACCGCGTATGTTTGTACTCGAAATGTACTTTATATGTACTTGTATACTATCTGATGTACAGTTGTGCACGTATAGTTCTAATTGTATACTAAACTTTTGTTATCTTATATTGCTATAGTGTAATTTAATAACCCGGGTAATGGAGCATTAACGCGAAAAAAGTTTTCAGACGAATTTCGGAGGGGGATTGAATTTCATTTATATAACAGTGAGCTGTAAAAAGAAATTCAACGAAAACAGCTGTGTGCAGGTGGGTAGGAAGAGGGCAAAAAAAAGAGGGAGAAGCGCGTATCCAAAGATTTTCCCACTTTCTTCAATAGCCAGCATAGCTAACTGGCTGAATACGTGGGTTGTAATTGTGGAAAAGGATTTAAAAGAATGTATAGATATGTAGTATAAGCATTTGTACGATGTAGTAGTATGACTGGTTGAGTTGTGGGGGATTTTTATGATGAGACGGAGTCCGTTTTAGCCCCCTATTTTGATTTTGCCACCCAAATTAAAGAACTCAGTAAATGACTGTGTGAGTAAGGAAGTGGAGTCTTGTTTGCGATAAGTTGTTTTGTAAGTTGGTATAGTAGATTGTTGAATGATTCAACCTTGTCTATTGAATTTGCAATGAGTTGAGGTGTGATATTATGATTGTTTATGAATGACTTCAAAATAAAAATTGGTAACATACATCCAATCATATGATGTGTATTAGGGAGTTCCCACATGGAGTATTACCAACGACAACAATCAAAAGCCTTTAAACAATAATCTCAACATGCTTCATTATGTTGCTATCATTTAAGAGGACACATCACCCTTTGTTTTAGTCAAAGGGGCTGCTCGCAAATTTTCACAAATTAAATGGATGACCTGCAGGAGTTTACTGGCACGTGATGTTGGTTATGTGCTCACAAAGATACGAGCCAGCATGTGTAGAATGCACCGGTTAATTGATAAAGTTTATTGATTAACAGTTGTAACAATGGATAACCCCCGTATACTCATGTATTATTAATTACATTGGATAACCCCCAAACTGGTGCGTATACTCCAGTATTAGTAATTACATTGGTGTGATTGTGATAATCTTAGTTCAGATTGTATGCGCAAAAGGTAGACTCTGTAGATTAAGAATACGACCATTGGAAATGTATACAATTTATAGTGCAAATCAAACAACAGCAGTACAAGCTCAAGACGCTCAAGTTTACTGTGCTTGCAAGGATACAGGCATACATTTGGAAATACACATCGTGCAATTAAAATATATAATACATCAAGACGAGCTGCGGACACCAGTTTGTATTTATCGTTTGAGAGATGTTATGTTCCCATTGGGTTATGCAAACATTGGTTATTTGCGTTGACAATTGGATTTTGTTTTGGATTTCTATTAATGGAAAAGTAGATGAAGTGATGTCTGAATATTCATCACGCATTACAGTACACGGTCATAATTGCATGGAATATCGAGAATTGGAGCTCGACCTTGGCAATATGAATGTGAACTTATCCTGGAATGAAATCTATAAGCATACTGTTGTATCGACGTTCTACTTCCGTCTGCAATTCCATCTTCATTTGATGGCACTTGTTCCACCTTCACCTACAAATGAATGGTTAACAAATCATTACTGGAAAACCCTTTATTACAACTAGGACATCTTCTCAACCTCGCAGCCAATCTTTCCTGGGTACAATCATGGCAAAATACATGACCGCAGACGGTAATTGCCGTATCCTTCCAATTCTTAGCACACACGGAGCACTTTGCAATGGACCTCAAAGCTTCCAATTGCTCTTCGTCATCTTGTAAGATAGAAGAAGTATTATTGGTTTTATACTTTTTCAATAATATTTCAGTGCCCTTTAAGTTTCTTTCCAATTTGGTGATCCTTAGTCTGTTTGAGTTTTGCTCCACTTCCAATTTTAGCACCTCATTCGTTTTAGACTCTACAAGTTGGATTGATTTTCTCAATTCCGAATCGACCAAATCGGACTTGCCCTTTAATGATTTGATTGAATCTTGCAATTGAGCAACCTCAAGAACAGAGTTTTCCTTTATTGCCTTGTAATCATTGATTGACTTGGTCAACACATCGATTTTACCAAGATAATTTTTTTCCAAGTCATTCAAATTCTTAATCAATTCTTGGGATTTATTGACTTGAACCTTCAAGAGCTTGCTTTCATTCTGTATTGAATCTTTCAATCTCATCGCAGCGAAATATTTCTGATCGGCTTTGGTTTTCTCAATAGTCAATTTCTTGACCAAGTTTTCCTGGTCAACATTGCTACCTAATTTTTTCAAAGTTATTTCCCTGGTTTCTTTAAATGCTTGCTCGATCTCCTTGATTTCATTTGTCAATTGGTTGATAACGTCATTTTCACTTGCCGGAGCAGGTCTCTCCTTCACCAACTGCTCTATTCTATCATTTAATAGTTTATTAAGCTTAGCCAAATCATCATTTGTCTGTTGATTTTCAAGTTGAGCCTTCAAAATAGTATTCTTAGCTATAAATTCGTCTCTTATAGTTCTAATACGAATTAAATCTGTTTCACTCTTATGTAATTGATCTTTTAATACCGCATTTTCTGCTGAAAGGTCTTTCAGCATTAGATCTTGAACATTATTTTGAACCTCTTCAAAGGTTTTAAACTTAACAATATTGGCCTCATTAACCTTAGTTAACTTGACAACTTGGTCTTGCAAGCTACGGTTATTTTTGAGAAGCTTGTTGTAGTAGATATTACTTTCCAAGTCCGATTCCTTCAAGTCATTCAATTTGTTGGATAAACTTAATTGAAGAGCTTGAGATTTCGAGTACTTTTCATTAATCTCATTAATTTGATCGCTTAGAACTTGATTGGTGGCTCTAAGTTCCTCTAATTCTAGCTCCATCTTTTCGACATGTTCGGAATTATCTTCGACATGACCATTTTTCTCAACTTGGGGAGTCGGTGGAGTCTCCTCTTTTTCTTCCTTTGGTTCTTTCTTGATGCTATCATCAACTCTTTTGAGGGTTTGTGAATTTACTCTTTCCTTATCCTTTACCAATTTAAAAATATCATTCAGTAAATTTTCTACTTTGAGTTCCAAGTCTTCTTTCACCTTCTCCAAGGTTTCATTGGTGGATTTGATTGAAATAAGCTCGGAATTCAAAGTTTCCAACTTGGAAATCAAATCCCTAGCTTCAATGGAAGAAGATCTCTTCAAATTTTGAATCAAGGGAGTTAAAATCTTCAATAAATGAGTTCTCCTTTTGTCAAGAACTCCTTGAATTTGATCTTTACTTGGAGGGATTTTAATCAAGAGTTGTTCATCAATACTGTCATTTACGTTACCATTTACAGTGGTCTTACCATTCTCACTAGTGTTTTCATCACAAATCCCAAAGAGATTAATAATCTGTTCATACCATGAATCTAAAACATTTATCTTTGCTTCATTTTCACTATATTTCCTTTTAAATTGGTTCAACTCCGAGTTCAATATCACAGACTTTTGCTTATACGCTAACATTTGTCTCCAAATAGCTTCTTTTTGAAAGTATACAACATCACTTTGAGTTAAAGGTCCTGATTCACTAAGACTGTGCATAGGCTTGGACCTTTTTACATCATCGGGCGAATCATCTATTGATCTTTTCCTCTCGAGAATTGACATAGTTGAACGGATTGTTGTTAAGGAAGTTGAAGTGGAAAAAAAGTTTTAAAAAGCACGACCTCAATGTGGGAAGTTTTTCCACTAGGCCAAATCGGGAAGGACCAGTTCGAATCCGTGCGGGTACTTTTGATCAAGGGAGGTTGTAATAAGGGTGACTTGAAACGTCTTCAGTTACATAAGATGATACTTACTTTTGATGATGTTTATATACACTCACATCTTCCGCCAGAACAATCCATTCTTTCTTTGTAACATTATACACCATTCCATAACTAAGTGACCTAGTCTGAATATCTTATAATATATAAAATGTAATGATAAGATAACAAAGCAAATCATCATGATCATCAGCTTTCTACTCATTACCACCCAATATAAACCATTAACACTTTCAACTCTTCCCCCATGTATTCCAGTTTGCCTTTCGAAAACATTAGCACGGAATTTTCAAAAGATATTTTTCAGGAACAGCCATAACTATGTGGTACAATTCTTTGCTCCAATTGGTGGTCATTCTATCAATTGTACCCTATGCAGCATCGGTTCAAGAGTATTTATTCAAAACCTGTGACTCTGCCGGATTCTGCCATAGAAATAAACATTATGCAGCAGCTATCAAGCAACTTGGAGATGAATATCAACCTAGATATACGATCAAAAATGCTATATCATTGAATGAGTTCAATGATGATTTCATACTTTCAGGGGAGATTGTCAAGGAGGTTCCTGTGACTGCTTCGACTGATGAAGACCCTTCCAGTGGGTCAAAAACTAAAGAAATCATCTTACCATTCGAGATATCCGTACTTGAAGGTAATAACTTGAGATTTACGATTGATGAACAAAGAGATGACATTCATTTAGATGATAGCACAAGCAATAAGATTTTAAATCATAGAAGATTCAATGAGACTTCCAATTGGGCTTTCAAAGATTCCAAATTACCTTATACATCGAAATCAAGGGTTCAATTGAAACCTATTCCAAATGGTTTAGAAGTGAAATATGGTACTGATTTAGACTACACTCTAGAATTCCAATACAGTCCTATCCGATTAACCGTATCTTATAAAGGATCTCCTCAAATCATTGTGAACGACCAGAATTTCTTAAACATAGAACATTGGAGATCAAGAACTTCAAATGAATTGCATCCGGAAGAATCAAATTATAACTCATTTGAAGATTCTTTTAAAGATTCGGAAGCTGACTCGGTTCCTTTTGGGCCTGAATCAATTGCATTGGACTTTACATTTGAGAATTTCGAACATTTATATGGGATTCCTGAACATGCTGATTCTTTCAATTTAAAGGATACTACTTCAAGCGAACCCTACAGACTTTTTAACGTGGATATTTTTGAATATGAACTAGATTCAAGAATGCCCATGTATGGATCGATTCCATTTTTGGTGGCAGTCAAGCCGGAACTCTCTATTGGAGTATTTTGGATAAACAGTGCAGATACCTTTGTAAGTATTGAGAAGGGCTCAAATCAGAAGAGATCAGAACGTCAAGAGAATGAGGGAAGCTCTGAGAATGAGGGAAGCTCTGAGAATGAGGGAAGCTCTGAGAATGAGGGAAGCTCTGAGAATGAGGGAAGCTCTGAGAATGAGGGAAGCTCTGAGAATGAGGGAAGCTCTGAGAACTCAGAAAGTCAAGCGAATGCGGGAAGCACTGACAAAACTAAAAGCAAATCTCATTGGATTTCTGAAAATGGGGTTTTAGATTTCATGATCATAATGGATAAAACTCCTGAATTGGTCAACAAAAACTATGGTTTAATTACTGGTTACAATGCTTTACCTCAAATGTTTGCTTTAGGATATCATCAATGTAGATGGAATTACAATGACGTTAGAGATGTTCTAGAAATTAATGACCTTATGGATCAACATCAAATCCCTTACGATACTATCTGGTTAGATATCGAATATGCCGAATCGAAAAAGTACTTTACTTGGCTGCCTGAAAATTTCCCTGATCCAAATTTAATGTTGGACCAGTTGGATAGAACAGGCAGAAATTTGGTGGTAATAGTTGACCCTCATATCAAAACAGGATACAACGTCAGTGATGGTTTGATTGCAAACAAGATTACAATGAACAATTTGAAAAATGAAACGTATTATGGTCATTGTTGGCCCGGTGAGTCTGTTTGGGTAGACACTCTTAATTCCAATTCCCAAGAATATTGGGACGGATTATTTCAAGGTTATTTCATGGGAGGAGACGCCAGTAATATCCATCTCTGGAATGATATGAATGAACCCTCGGTATTCAATGGTCCAGAAACAACCTCACCAAAAGATAATATCCATTCTGGTGGGTGGGAGCACCGTTCTGTGCATAATATTTATGGGTTAAGTTATCATGAGGCAACTTATGAATCGTTAGCCAAAAGGCAAGCATCTTCTAATAGACAGCGTCCATTTATCCTTACTCGGTCCTACTTTGCAGGCTCCCAAAGAACAGCAGCTATGTGGACGGGTGATAATATGTGTAGGTGGGATCATTTGAAAGCATCGATTCCAATGATTTTGACATCCAATGTGGTTGGAATGCCATTTGCCGGTGCTGATGTTGGTGGATTTTTTGGAAATCCTTCCGAGGAATTGTTAACTAGATGGTACCAAACAGGTATTTGGTATCCGTTTTTCAGAGCACATGCACATATTGATTCATTAAGAAGAGAACCTTGGGTTCCTGGTGAACCGTATACTTCGATCATCAGGAATGCCATCAAATTGAGGTACTCTTTATTATCGGTTATATATACGGCTTTCCAGGAAGCATCTTCAAGCGGTGCACCCATCTTCAGGCCTCTCTTCTATGATAATTTAGAAAACCCTGAAAGTTATTTCATTGAACATGAATTTTTTGTTGGTAATTCCGGCTTGTTGGTAATTCCTGTAACGAAAGAAGGAGCCTCAACTGTTGATGTTTATATTCCAAGTAAGGATAAGTATTATGACTTAACCAATGGTGAATATACTGGGGAAGTTGTTCAATTGGAAACTCCGGGACATATCTCCAAGTCAGTTACATTGGACGATATACCAATTTATTTCAGAGGTGGATCTATAATAGCTAGAAAAGAGCGTTATAGAAGGTCTAGTAAGTTAATGTATAAAGATCCATATACATTGGTAATAGCTTTGGATGATTCATGTGGGGCTAGTGGTAGGTTGTATATTGATGATGGAGAATCGTTTGGATATGAGAATGGGGAGTTTTTGGATATTGAGTTTTCGTTGCATGGTGGATTTAAGTTGCAATCCAAAGTAATTTCACCGGATTCCGAATTTCAAGAATCTCTCAAATCGATTGTGATTGAAAAAATTGTAATATTATCAGACAGAATATCTCAAGTGCAAGAAATCATAATTGAGCAAGGTAACAAAGAAATCAGGTACGAAGAGGATTTTAAGTATTCTAAAAATCAACTTATTATCAAGAAACCTAACCTAACCATCAATTCCGATTGGGCAATTACCTTCGTATTTGGAAATAATAATAGTTGCGAAGTGACACAAAGGAGCAATTTGTCCATGTTTAAAAGCTGCTTGTCGGTAATATAAGGGGAAATGCAAGCAAACTAGGCACATTTCAAATGCAAATTACTCCAATTACAATGAACGCCGTGGTATTTAACATTCTGATGCAGTAGAATACGGGTATAGCAAAATAGTAGTTTGTAACGTCCCTGTTACATACGGCATTGGTACCAAGTAACACAAGAGATGAACACAAGGGTGTATTGAGTATATCAAGGGACTCTATTATTGAGCATTGGATGCTGTAATGAGTGAGCATGCCGTATTCTTGAGTAAAATCATTGGATACTTTATTTTTAAGTATAAACATTGGACATTATTTACTATACTGTTGATTTTGCCAACATAAACTGCACATGATAACGTACACCGGAAGACTTTCAGATTTCCCGTAGATGTACCTCAAATTCGAATATGCGAATTATTCAAGACCTACATGATGCGACGCGCCATGGTTATCGTGACAGATTGTAGGTGATTAGAATGTTGAATAAGGGTTGATGTGGATTAAGGGGGCACAAATATATAGTAGAGCAGGAAAGGGGGGGGTTCAACTGGTGTAAGTTAATGGTGTAGTTCAAAGCAATTTATATTACTTGTTGATGGAACGTTGTATTGGTATACATACACTTTGTATGTACACTTTGAATTGATATACACTTTGAATTGATATACACTCTGTATTGATGTACACTTTGATATACACTTTGAATTGATATACACTTCGAATTGATATACACTTTGGATAGATATACACTTGTATTGATATATTAACAACACACTTGTACACATGTATTGATCAACAACCCCACTTCATTTAGATTTTTCAATGCAACCTCAACTTCAATGTGATAATTGAGATATGAGCTTGTGATGGAAAATAAATCATTTTAAGTTTCTGGAATACACACAGTGATCAAAACCAAAGGTTCTTTGCATTACCAACCATGCTAAGTGCCTTGCAAATCTGAGGACTTCAAACCATCTGGAATTATTAATTACATCTAACCATTTGAAAGCATAATGGAGTACAATCATGGCATTCAAATAATTTTTTAAGGTGGACCTGTTTCATGAAAGGAGTCAATGATAAGTTATGGTGAGCAGAGGTAGTATGAGTAGGGGTTGGGGAAGTAGTGGATAGATGGAGGTGGTGAAGAGGAGGTGGAGAAGAGGAGGTGGTGAAAAGGAAGTGGAGTGGAAGTAGATGTGGTGATGATGACGTGGTGAAGAGGAAGTAGATGTGGTGAAGATGACGTGGTGAAGAGGAAGTGGTGGAGAGGAAGTGATGTAGAGGAAGTAGATTTGGTAAAGAGGAAGTGAAAGGAGAATTGACAGTGAAAGATATAACTGTATGCATTACTTAGCACTCATCCTCAGAAAGATCCTCTAAACTTACTGAGACAGTCTGTCACTTTCTTGGTAATGGTTAAATGGAACTTCACGGTTAGGCATTTCTATTCTTGGAGATCACACAATACTTGCGAATGATACTATTCACTGTTCTAGAAGCACCTCATAACCTAGGATGCACTTCCCAATATGTATTGAATATCCCTGGTTCGAATGCCTTAAGTTCTTTCACGTTATTTCAATGTGCTAAGGTTAATTTATGCTTGATGTTGCCTCATTAAATAGTACCCCCAAGTTATGAAACCTATGCAATTTTTCACGAGGTAGGGCATTTTTAATAAATGTGACAGACGTAAGCCGTAATTGTTTCAATCTGCGTATTTATAAAAGTCAATCCCATCACCTTTCTTTTCCACTCCAATCCTCTTTCGAATTCGTCAAAGTGCCTTGAAGGACGCCTAACAAACCCCCCCGGAGTGCGCCAAAAAACCTACAGAAAAATAACAAGTCTATAAGCAATAGTTTTTTATACAACGAACCATGTCGAATCGTATTAAACGAGAGGAACCACTACTGGGAGTGCCAATTATAGCCAATTCAACCACATATAATCAGAATAGTCCTGTTGTAAGCACCGCCTCGTCCAATTTAAGTGGATCAAATGATTTCGTTAAGAAGTTGTTTCAAATGTTACAAGATGTTGATTATAAAGATGTTGTCAGATGGACACATACTGGCGATTCCTTTGTAGTTGTAAATACCAATGATTTCACCAAAGATGTGTTACCAAGGCATTTCAAGCATAGTAATTTTGCTAGTTTTGTTCGTCAATTAAATAAGTATGATTTCCATAAGGTGAAGATATCCAACGAAGATAAGGTGAGTTATCCTTATGGTGATGATGCATGGGAATTCAAGCATCCAGATTTCAAAATGAACGACCGTAATTCATTGGAAAATATAAAAAGAAAGGGAACAGGTACCAAAAAGAATATAAGTTTACCCCTGGGTAATAACAATACTGGTGTGAATCTACAACTGGAAGTCTTGGTAAATTCTGCTTCATCCCAACAGAATTGTAATCACAACTACACTCAAATTAATACTTCACAAGCTTATTTAAAAGATCAAGTTGACAGATTAAAACTCGATAATAAATCCCTCTTTCAACAAATCAATATTTTGGAAACTAAATATAAAACTTTGATTGAAAATATCGTCACCATAAACAGTTTCAATGAAAGAAATCATGAATCGGTTCGAATACTATTAAATTGTTTAGTACAAGCCGGAATAAAATTGCCTCCCTTGGATTTCCCAAACCCTTCCCTAATGAGTTTGCAAGCTCCTAGGCAAAGACCAGTTCAGCAGGCAGTGCTACCTGGTCATCTGCCGATAATTCCAACTGGTGCAGCCTTTGCAAGGCCAGCGGAACCTTTCACAGCCACAGATGCATATTCTGCGCCCGAATCCTTTGCCAGGCCATCTGAACCATTTAACAGGACATCAGAATCGTTTTCAAGACCTGCGGAAACATTCAATAGAACAGATTCTTTTGCAAGACCAACACCCCCTTCTGATTCCATAGCTTCTCCGTTACTGCCATCAACAATTCAAGGTCCACTGCCTCGTATAATACCCTTACCAGCTCCAGAACCGTCTCCGGCTGTGGCAAAACCCGCGGCAACGTCTAGAACTTCAAGTGTGAATGGAAACTTGACTTCGATTACCAAGGGTGCAACAACAACAAACATTCCAAACCCCAAGTTTCATGTTCTACTTGTTGAGGATGATAATGTTTGTATTCAGCTTTGTCGAAAATTCCTAGTGAAATATGGGTGTCAGGTTACTGTAGTAACAGATGGGTTGAATGCTATTTCAACTGTAGAACATACAAAGTATGATCTAGTGTTGATGGATATCGTAATGCCAAATTTGGACGGTGCAACAGCAACCAGTGTAATCAGATCTTTCGATACAAAGACTCCAATCATTGCAATGACAGGAAATATTGAGGACAATGATTTGGTTAACTATTTACAAAATGGTATGCTGGATATCCTTGCAAAACCCTTCACAAAGGATGATTTGTATAGTATTTTAACTAAGCATTTGCTACACAACGATGATCCAAATAGGGAAAGCTTGCCACAGAGGGTTCTGTTGGCAAGGGCTGCCCAAGCACCTGTAGCGCTTCCTGAGGAGCAACTTTTGAAGAAGCAGAGGTTGAGTTGAATGGTGGGTAGAGCTGATCAAGGGATGGACAGAGGTGATTCAAAAGTACGTTACAGTACAAGCTGTGTTGTGCAGGAAGTTAAGAGATTAGCATGCTAAAGTATTTTCAATGTTGCACCAGTTACTTGTTCAACCACGGCCAAGACACTGTAACGAGTATGTTCAATAGGAAGATTAAGCGTACGGTGTACATTAGCTTGATCGTTAATCCCCGAACAATACAGTAGCAACTTATCGTCCCATCGCATCCAATAAATTTACACAGTTTGTATGAAACTGTCCGTGCTTTGTCCGTCCAATCTACTCTCCACTAGGTGATTTGAACTTAAAAGGGTGGAATAGAAAACGTCAATTGTTTATGTTGATGTAGATCATGTATTAGTATTAAACAGGTTAAAGTCCAATTCATGTAGATGTAGTTCATGTATTAGCATTAAACATGTTAGCCTCCAGTTCATGTAGATGTAAGCGTCATTGAGTGAATGAATTGTTATTAGTTAGGTCAAGTTCATGTAGATGTAAGCGTCATTGAGTGAGCGAATTATTAAATTACATTTAACAATTTTTAAAAGGGAGTCTGCATTTCCAGGTGAATAACTTGCATATTCTCAAGACATTCAGTGCAGGGGTCTTCTGTGAGGCGATAGTGGTTTGTGGTTATTGATTGTGCCAATGTCAGGGCAAGATTGTGCTGATACCAAGATGTTGTTACCCTAAGACGCCAGACGCCAGATCTTGCAAGGGGTCAAAAATTAAGGAGTAAGGAATCGTGGTGTAATGCATACCAAACCATTTTATGAAGTTAGAAATCTTGATCGTGGGATTCCAAACGTTGCCCCATATGGATTGGAAATATTCAAAAGGGTGAGTGAGGATATCCTAGTGATAGGGCATCTTTAACAGGCAGTAAAATTTGTGAATTGTCAGTACCGAAGTAATTTAATTCTAAATATTAGAAGCAATTCCTACCTTAATTATAATGACGTACTCAACAAATTTAGCAATTCATACATAGGTCTGGAACCAGCAATGTCTCATCACTAAAATTTCAGCGATTTTCCTCGGCTGCAGTTATACTATGAAAAGCTAAATCAGAAAAGGAATTGCCCCAAACATCACCTCTTTTGAAATTCTCCTCAAACCTAGTCACTTTTATTCCATCAAAGTATGCATTGGAATAATCATAAACCACATCTGGAGGGACGAATTGCTTCCTCCGAGTTCTTTTCTTAACCACTTGGAAGTCGTTCTTGTCGGGAGTAAGTGTATCGACCTTTTCCACTGAAGCGTTGTCCACTGCAACGTTCTTTTCCCTAGCCATCTTGGTCTCATCTAGAAGAATCAAGTTTACAAGTAAGCTCACTTGCTCATAAGTCTCATGTAATTTCAATTTCGTATACCTATCAGTATGAACAATCAAATCATTACTTAATATATGCAAAGGCTTATGATGAACAAACAAATATTCAGTCAATGCTAACGGAGCATGTGGTAAGAAGTATAATGTCTCACTATTATTGGTGATTTGAAATGAAGTTTCGTAATTGAAATGCTTTGCAAGGTATCTGTCGTACTTATTTAGTACTGGATCATATACAGAAACTATGATATTGGGTTTGTTTTTCAGGATATTCACCTCATCATTTGATAGCTTTTCATTTGATGAGTCTTCCTTATCATCCAATAACCTTTCCTCCAATAACCTTTCCTCCTTACTATCCAGCTTCACTTTCAATCCATCCTCCAGCGATTGATTATTATGCTCTACCATCCCACTCAACTCATTCGCCAACTCCACCAACAATGCAAATTGATATAATGCATTCTTGCTCTCTTGTGGTGAACCAATTGCATAACAATTCAAATACTTATACTTGATATCGTTCTCTCTAATACCTTCGACCAACTCATTCCAAAATAAACTCTTACGAATCACACTTCTGTATTCAACAAGGGACCTTAATAGATTGATAAACAATATATCCTCTTCAATTCCTTGGAAATCCACTTCATCCAATTCATAGCCATCTCCACTGGGAAGAATGAACTCGGACATGCCCTCAAGCATCGGAGCAGCCGTGGGGAAGATTCCCTACAAGTTCCTGTATATACGCGCTCACCTGCATATACGTCCCAATCTAGGGCCTGGCCAATAAAAAAACGCTTACATAATACTCATCGTGAAAAAACAGTATAAAAGTCGCGGCCCAGGGTAGTGGTAGGAACGTTTCGTTCAGTTTATTATGGCATAGATCACTTTTGCCGGTCAATTACAACTCCCACCAACTTCCACGTTCCCGGCTTAAAAGCTTGCCTTCCAAATAAAATTCGCCATATTGTCACAGTCAGAGATGCGTAAGTGTAAAGTATTTGTGGGCTCGTCCCACCCTGAGTTGGGTAAATTAGTATGTGAAAGGTTAGGTATTGAACCAGCACCATGTACACTTAAGAAGTTTTCTAATGGGGAAACCTCAGTACAAATTGGAGTTTCGATCAGAGATGAAGATGTTTACATCATACAATCTGGATCACCTGAGATTAATGATCATATAATGGAATTGTTGATTCTTATTAGTGCTTGTCGTGGAGGTTCCGCCTCAAAGATTACTGCTGTTATCCCACAATTCCCATACTCCAAACAATCCAAGATGAAAAAACATAGGGGTGCCATTACCGCTAGAATGTTGGCCAATTTATTGGTTATGGCTGGTGCTGACCACGTTGTATCCATGGATTTGCATGCTTCCCAGATGCAAGGTTTCTTCACTAAACCAGTAGATAACTTATTTGGAGCTCCTACATTAGCAAGATGGATAAGACACAACATTATCGATTGGGAAAATGCCGTCGTTGTCTCGAAGAATCCTGGAGGTACTAAGAGAGTAACAGCATTGGCAGATTCCTTAAAAATCAACTTTGCTATGATTCATACAGATAGGCGTCGTACTCAAGATAACTACTCCAAGAAAAAGGCTTTGAAGAAGTCTAAAACGGTTGATGGTGAGGATGAAGATAACATTGTTTCGGAGATCCAAACCGCTAGAGTAGTACAAGGCCACGTGGTGGACGATGACTACCGCAACGGTGTTGTGGTTACCACAGGGGTAGTAACCCCAATCACTCCTTCTCATACAGAACCTTCGGTTCTCGATGGTAGTGACGTGCTAGGAGGTTCATACGATGCTGCGAATTCAGATGATGAAGACGAGCCAACAAACCTCAGCCAAGAAAAATTAATCACTTTGGTTGGTGATGTGAAGAATAAAGTGGCGATTATCTTGGATGATATGATTGATAAGCCTAGTTCGTTTATAGCTGCCGCTGAACACTTGCGTTTGAATTGTGGGGCCAAAGCTGTATACGTTGTTGGTACGCATGGGATTTTCAGTGATAAATGCTTGGAACATTTGAGCGAAAGTAAATGCATTGACAAGATTGTGGTGACAAATACCTATCCTATTAAAAAGGAGAGCATTGAATTACACAGAGAGAAATTGGTAGTAATTGATGTTTCTCCAATTTTTGCAGAATGCATAAGAAGGGATCATTTCGGTGAGTCGATTAGTGTTTTGTTTGATTCCTTAGCTGCGATAGAGTAATGAAATGTAGAGATGGGTCTGAAGAGATGTGGTCTGAAGAGATGGGGTCTGAAGAGATGAGGTCTGAAGAGATGGGGTCTGAAGAGATGAGGTCTGAAGAGATGGGGTCTGAAGAGATGGGGTCTGAAGAGATGGGGTCTGAAGAGATGGGGTCTGAAGAGATGGGGTCTGAAGAGATGGGGTCTGAAGAGATGAGGTCTGAAGAGATGTGGTCTCTTAAGGATGAAGGTCTCTTACGATGAAGGTCTCTGAAGAGATGAGGTCTAAGGTCTCTGTGAGAAGGCCTTTCACAGTTTACCTAACCTGTGGTAACCTATGGTTTTTTTTAATAAGACATAGTTCTGAATATTGTAGATTTTCTACCCAACGATGCAGCCCCTGGGTTGCAGGACGCTATTTCCTTGATTCATCAAGAGCAGAAATAGTGGACTAACGGAGCGTTGGTATATTGAATTCTTTATTCTTCAATGTAGTGATATTATTTCATTACAGAGAATTATAAAGAAACATTCTTCTAATAATTTTGCGTACTAATTACTTTCAGGTGATGGGAATTAGAACGTGTGATTGGAATGGGAAGATATTTGTATGTACGAATTGAATTGTATGGAAGCACTTTTTGAATTGTGTGTGTCATGGAAGCACCTTTTGAATTGTATGTGTCATGGAAGAACATTTTGATTGTATGCTCAAGGAACTACAATGTCACCCTATTTTTGGCAAGTTTGACAGTCTACGAATGTGAATGGTATATACAGGATAGACTACATTACAATTTGATCATCTAAGAACAATAGGAAGTGTTCCCCGATCTTATAAGCGTGGGCTGAATACATACACAAAGTTTAAATTCACAGAATTACAATGTGGGGCTATCGAACGATTCCCTTCCAGTATACCACCTCATCTTTCAAGATAACTACAGCCACTTTAACTCTACACCATCTATCCACTCCAATCGTTCCAAAATGATCTCGGAGATTTGCGCACCACGTTCACTAATTAAACTTTTCATCTCTTGCGAAAAATCCCAAATACCATGACAGGAATAAATGGTATGGATATAAAATCTGCCAAATCCATTCAACGAAGAATTAACCAACCCATGTCCCCATTGTCATTATCGCATTCGGAAATGACATTACAAAACTTAGAGGATATACCATTGGTACAACAACCCTTACCATCCCCAGCTACTGAGAAGGCCATAGCTTCAATCGCACCAATGTTGGAGTCTTTTGACCCTAAGATAGCATCCGAAGATGTTCTTAATATGATGACTCCTCCTCGGATATTGGAAGCACCCACTTTGGATCTTGAAGCTCCTGAGGCAATAATTCCAATGGTTGCTCCGCCTATTGAACCTTCTCCAGTCCTGGGTATTACATCACTTTTTTCAAGGTCATATTCAGAATCAACAACCCCAGATAAATTGACAGAAGACAACTTGAAACGGGCTTCTAATTCAGATAATAAATTAAGAAAGACCATCTCCAATTCTTCATCAGCATCTAGAAAATCGGTTTCCAAGTCAAAGGAATCAGCTGTTCCTCGATTACCTTATATTGGTAAAATTGGAGTATGTGCTATGGATGTGAAAGTGATGTCGAAACCTTGTAGGAAGATTTTGAATAGTTTGATTGAAAATGGAGAATTTGAAACGGTCATTTTTGGTGATAAAGTCATCTTGGATGAAGCAATTGAAACCTGGCCAACCTGTGATTTTTTGATCAGTTTCTTTTCTTCTGGATTTCCATTGGATAAAGCAATTGCCTATGTCAATTATCGTAAACCTTATATTATCAATGATTTGATATTACAAAAAGCTTTATGGGATAGGCGTCTTGTATTGTCTATTTTGAACCATGCAAATGTCCCAACTCCAACAAGGTTGGAAATCTCTAGAGATGGTGGTCCTCAATTAGACCTTTTACTTCAAGAAAAATTAAGAGAAGTTGGTTTCTCCGAAACTCAACTTCATGAAATGTGTAACCAATCAGAACCAGATTGGGAAATGCTTGATGAAGATACTCTTAAAGTTGGCGATCAGATCTTGGAAAAACCATATGTGGAAAAACCAGTCGATGGGGAAGATCATAATGTTTATATATATTATCCTAAATCCGCTGGAGGTGGTGGAAGAAGATTATTTAGAAAAATCGGGAATAAATCTTCTGAATTCGATCCCGAATTGACATCTCCAAGAACAGATGGTTCCTTTGTTTACGAAAAATTTATGGATACTGACAATTTTGAAGATGTGAAGGCGTATACGGTTGGTCCTCAGTTTTGTCATGCTGAAACTAGAAAATCACCAGTTGTTGATGGTATTGTAAGAAGAAACACTCATGGTAAGGAAATCAGGTATATTACTGAACTTTCAGAAGTTGAAACTGAAATGGCTGCGAATGTTTGTAAAATCTTCAAGCAGACTATTTGTGGGTTTGATTTACTACGTGTGAATGGTGAACTGTACGTTATTGATGTGAATGGATTTTCATTTGTCAAGGATAATGCGGCGTATTACAGTAGTAGTTCCAGAATTTTGAGAAATCTTTTCATTGAAGCTAAAAAGTCAAGAGATTTACTTAAGGATAAAACTCCTCATCAATCCAACAGAAGTGAATTTGAAGAAAAACAACAAAAGTGGGTTTTCAAAGGAATGGTTTCTGTCATTAGACATGCTGATCGTACTCCAAAACAAAAGTTCAAATATTCCTTTAGATCTCCATTGTTCATTTCCCTTTTAAAGGGTCATAGAGAAGAGGTGATCATTAGGGACGTTGCAGATTTGCAAGTTGTATTGGCAACTGTTAAAGTTGCTGAAGCAAAAGAATTGGAAGATTTGAAGAAACTTGCTCAATTAAGAGGTGCCTTGGAAAAGAAAATGGATTTCCCAGGTACGAAAATTCAACTTAAACCTTCCTTAAATAAGGAAAACCAAGAAGTTGTAGATAAAGTACAATTGATTTTGAAATGGGGTGGAGAACCAACCCATTCAGCCCAACATCAAGCCTCGGACGTTGGTGAACAGCTTAGACAAAATCTTAAATTGCTTAATCGTGATGCCTTGAAAGATTTGAAAGTGTATACTTCCTCAGAGAGAAGAGTGATTGCAAGTGCGCATATTGCAACGATGGCTTTACTTGGATTGGATATGGAACATGAAACTTTACCAGATGATTTCTTGATCATTAGAAAAGATTTATTGGATGATTCGAATGCAGCCAAAGATTTAATGGACAAGGTCAAGAAAAAGTTGAAACCTTTACTTAGACAAGGTGCTGAAGCTCCACCTCAATTTACTTGGCCTCCAAAGATGCCCCAACCTTTCGTTGTAATCAAAAGGGTTTGTGAATTGATGCAATTCCATAAGGAAATTATGGAATATAACTTTGAACATAAAAATGTTCAAGAATTCCAAACCAATTGGTGTTGCGGTGAAGATCCTTTCTTATTTAGAGAAAGATGGGATAAATTATTCCAAGAGTTTGTTAGTGCAGAAAAGACTCACCCGTCCAAGATTTCGGAATTATATGATACGATGAAGTATGATGCTTTACATAATAGGCACTTTTTGGAAAAGGTGTTTTCATTTGATCCGAACGACGATGTACTTGTAAGTAGGATGAACGAAGTGTTTGGAAATTTGGTAAATTCTGCAGGCATTGTTAGTGAATATCCAATCAATATTTTGGCAATGAATAATTTCAAGATCCCAGATGGAACGGCTTCACATCACACTTCTCATTCCAATTCAAGCAACAGTTTGGCAAATACCCCGTCAAGTACCCCAGTTTCCGCTGGATCTTTGGGCTGGGTTCTTAAAGCTGCTCAAGAAAACAAATCTGAAAGTGGATCGGATAAGAAGTCAAAATCAAAAGTTAGTGATAATCCATTTGATCATCCCTCTTTTGCAAGACTTAGAGAATTGTACCGTTTATCGAAAGTGTTATTTGATTTCATTTGTCCTCAAGAGTATGGTATTAAAGATGAGGAGAAATTAGACATTGGTTTGTTGACTTCATTACCTTTGGCAAAGCAAATATTGTCGGATATTCTGGACATGAAGAAACATGACACTGCTGCGGTTGTGAATTACTACACCAAAGAGTCGCACATTTACACTTTACTTAATGTCATTTATGGTGCTCAATTACCAATGAAGATTGCTAGAAATGCATTGCCCGAATTAGACTACTTGTCTAATATTGTTTTCGAACTTTACGAAGCTGGTGATCCATCAAGTGAAGGTGGTAAAAAACATTCCATTAGATTATCGATTTCACCTGGATGCCATACCCAAGATCCTTTGGATGTACAGTTGGATGACGACCATTATATTGGTTATATTCCACGTATTAGTTTGACTAGACATTTGGATATGGATTTGGTAACTCAAAGGTTGAAGTCTAGATTTAATAGAGTTTCGTTACCAAAGAAGTTCACTCCAGTAAATATTTCGAGTCCTTTGACCTCTGGAATATAGGATGTGCCAAGCTACATCAACTTATATAGAAATTAGATTAATTGCCATGAGTATTGCTACTTCAATGTTACAATATTTTGGTAATGTTATTGTATTATATTGGTAATAAGTATTAATGTACGATATTTGTATGTAATCTACGATATTATATGTATTAATGTACGATATTTATATGTATTAATCTACGATACTTATATGTATCAATGAACGATACTTATATTGTATATTTAGATAAATACCATCAATCCTACACTCTAATAGTTTTAGTTCTTTTATTAAAGCCAATGTTGTATAGTAGTACCACGTACCATCCAACGCTCTATCAAAAGCCTATATACACATAAATAACAGAAAAAAAAATAAAGTAACATATTAAGGCAGGATAAACTTTCCCAAGATAAAAATTAGCATCTGTAAAGTTGATTATGCGCTTTCAAAAGATTCCCAGTTATCAATGATAGCCTTTATCTTTTCTGATTGAGTCAAGTTATAGACATCTTGGAAGTATTCCTTTGTTATTTCAAATGGCTTAGCAGTCAAGTTTGGAATATATCTACCGATCAAGTCGTTTGGTTTGACCAATGATTGTGGGATCTTCTTACATAAGAATCTTTGGAATGGTCTGACCCCAGAAGTTAAGTAACGAGAATGGAATGGGACCGAAATACCCTTCAATGGAATAACAGCAAATCCTCTTTCCAATTCAATTGGTTGTGGCTTAGCTAAAGATCTAGCAGCAACTTCATCAATGATCTCCTTTAAGTGTACCTTGACTTCTTCGATGGATAAGGTTGCTTGTAACTTCACAATATCAATCTTGTTAACCTTAATAACGTTTAAAACATTAGTTAAGGTATCTAAACCTCTCAAGTCACCAGCAGTAACATATTGTTGGTTTTCAACGTTGTAGTTAACAATTTGACATAACCAGCTAGTTTGTGCTTCAACTTCATCAACAACAAATCTTAAAGCAGCATCATCGAAAGTTGGGCTGACTCTACTTGGGTTGACAGCACACATACCATAGTTAGATCTTCCTTGTTCATCACGAGGTACAGCAACTTGCATGGTCATACCTCTGTAGAATACAACATCCACCAATGATTCAATTGGCATAACGTTCGCCAAAGATGATAAGGCAGAATATTCACCCAATGAATGACCAGCAAACATAATTTCCGATGGAACCAAACCCTTGGATTTGATATCTTCATAAGCAGCCTTTTCCATCAAAGTCAACGCTGGTTGAGTGAATTGAGTGGCTGATAATAAACCAGTAGGCGAGAAGAATGTATGAGAAGTTGTTGTGTGATCAATTTCAGTAAAGATCTTTTCGGACTTGATGTCACCATCTTCACCAATGGTTTCGAACATCATACCAACGTAGTTGTCTCTAATCTTTCTACCCTTGGCACCACCAAAGTGGACAGTCAACTCATTTGGATTCTTTTGAACAATATTAAGAATGGAGAAACCATAGTTTTCGAGGAAATGACGATCAGCTCTGTCCCAGACTTCCTTAGCAACAGCAGAGGAATTGTACAAGTCCATTCCCATACCTTGTTCTTGCGAACCTTGACCAGTGAAAACATAAGTAGTGATTGGTTGGTCAATTTCAGCTTCACCAATAAGTACAGGAGTGTCAGTTTCAATGTTCTTTGTTTCAATCTTAATGATCTTACGACCGTTAATCATACCAACGTGTTCCAAAGTGGTTTGCAAGTTGTCGTTAGGTAAAACCATACCGACAAAGTTACACTTGAATGCTCTTACTCTAGTAGCAACATTGTTAGCGGCCCATTCTTCAACCAAAGATCTAATGTTAGCTGAAGAATACATACCATGAGTAATAGTACCTGGCAACCTAGCGTAGGCAGCAAACACTCTGGAAACATGGATAGGGTTGTAATCACCAGATACTCTAGCATATGGTTCGTTAGTACCCGGTGCCTTTGAAGTTAATTCTTCACCGGAAGAAATTGGAATTGAGTTTTCAAACAAAACTGGCTCTTCAATGGTAGCACCATTTCTGGTCAAGTAATCAGTAACTGGATTACCATGAGAGATACCAGCTTCGTAATCAACGGTACCAACTTGAATAACTTCCTTAGTTGGTAATTCCAAATAGACCTTACCAACAGTCTTAATGGAAGAATAAACTTCAGCAGACTTGAAATAGTAGGTGGATTCATTTCTGAAGGTAAGTTCCTTGTTCAACAAATCAATGTCCTTTTCCAAGTGGAACCATTCCTTAGATCTCAAAATGGCCAAGTCTTTAGCGGACTTGAAGGCAACTTCAACTGGAGCTTCGGTAACCTTTTGGAAAGTGTTTTCATAGTCTGAATATTCACCACGGTACAAGAATTGAGAGGTGATTTCCATCACTGGTGCTTCATCTCTGTAGAGAGTACCAGTAACTTCAACCAACTTACCAGATGGTTGGTTCAAGACAGCCTTGATTTCAGCCTTGGTGCTGACAACGTCACCTCTCTTCAATGGGGTGGCGCCTGGAATCATCTTATATCCATTGGATAAATGAACCAATTTCAATAAATCACCATCAACAGTCTTTGGGAAAACACTCTTAATAATCGATTCCCAACCAACAACAATGGCAAAATCCATAGGTGCCAAGTTAACCTTACCTGGTCTGGATACAAATGCTTCACACTTGTTACCAATGGCATGAGTGAAATCATAAATGTCTTGGTTAGTGATGGTAAACCTGTCTCCCAAAAGTGGCTTTTGAACGTCAATGTTCAAGTCGAACTTAGATTGAGTACCAAACCACAATTTCCAGTAGAATTCCTTGATTCTATCATTTCTGTCTCCCATAACTTCCAGGATTGGTGCAAACCCATCTTCTGGGTTGTATGTGAACAAGAATGGTAAAGCAACTGGCTTGGAATCAGCAGATCTATGTTCAATCAAAGATACTTGGATAGAGTTGGCATTAACCAACTTGATTTCAACAACACTCTTCAAGTCACCTTTAACATGTTCCTTAACAGTCAAGACTGTCTTACTTGAGTCATTAGGATACTCAACTTCGACAACAATATTGGCAGATGCAGCCAAGATAGGATGGATTGGGTTAGGAACTTGGTTGGAGCCTTGAACAACTCTGTCGGTAGAGATCAATGCTTGCAACCAGTTGGTCTTTGGTCCAGCTAAGAACTGTAACCATTCAGCAGAGTCTGGAAGAGTTGAAGTAGCACCAAGAGTGTAAGTGGTCTTATTACCGGCGACAGACTTCTTAACCCCTTTAATGGTTTCAGTGAAGGTTACTGGGGATTTACCACCAAAGTATTCAACAACTGGAATCTTGGATTCATCCCCACCGTACACATCTTCAAGTAATCTTGCAATGTGTCCTTCATGGATGGAATCCAAAATTTCACCAATTGGCTCATCAATCTTGTTGGTGAATTGGGCAGCGACTGGACCGTGTAAGATACAAGTTCTTTGAACATCTTCATCAACAACAGCTTCCAAGTCTTCAGATTGCCAAAGAGAATCCTTCTTGAAGAAGAACTCGAACCTTTCATCTAAAACAGGAACGAAAGGAACTGGCTTTTGAGCTGGTCTAGAAGAACAGATCAAGAAGTAATCACAATCTTCTTCTGAGATCAATTGTTCTTTGGCCAATGGGAAGTGGTCGAAAAACTTGGCTGTGAATTGTTCAGGGTCTTTGGACAATTGGTTGAAGCTTTGAATCAAGGAAACTGAATCAGCTTCAGTGGTGAATCTTTCTTCAAATCTTCTCAAAAGGTCTCCAAACAAGTTTCTCAAAGATGGGTCAATCCATCTGGATGATTTCTTGACATACATCAATTCGATCAATCTATAAGCAACTTCTTGATAGGTCATATCTTCCAAGTCACAAACACCGGAAGCATTCTTTCCGAACCAAGGTTTTTGACAATCGGCATTCAACCTCTTGCAAATGTAATCCTTCTTCTTCATTAAAGCCTCAACAATCTTGGTCTTTGGCAAGTTGAAAATAGTATCATCCAATTCCTTCCAGAATAAAACACCTCTTGTGGCGATCTTATGGATTGGCTCACCCATTTCAGATCTTACGGTGATAATACCACCAGTTGCTCTCTTATAGGTGTCTTCCCACTTATCGTCAGAAACACCGGAGCATGAGGCAATCAATTTTTTGGCAGCTGGGGAAGTGCGAGCTTCTTTAGCAGTCATGACTCTTGAACCAAAGAGAGCACCATCAAATGGCATTGGTGGGTACTCAAATTTAGTGGACCAAGAACCATTCAAGTAAGGGTAAGTATCTTCAGCAGATCCAAACCCAGAACCGGCAATCAAAATAAGATTAGGACATCTTCTAATCTTGGCATACATTTGCAAAATTGGTTGATGAACATCTTCGAAAGAATGATGACCACCACCTCTACCACCAGTCCATTGTAAAACAATAGGGAATGTTGGGTGAGCTTTTGCAATAGCGATAGCTTGAGAAATAGCATCGATGGAACCTGGTTTAACCCCCAAATGAGTCAATCCTAAAGTTTCAATGTATTCAGCAGCAACTTCCAAAGATGGAACACCAGCTCCAATGGTTAAGGATTGGATTGGGTAACCTCTTTCTCTCAATTCTCTAATCAATGGAATACCCCATTGCAACATGAATGGATTGACATAAAGCAAATTGATACCAAAGGAATAACCTGGTTTAATTGCTTTCATGATCTTTTCAATGGCAGCTTGCATTCCTCCAGCGAAGAAATAACCACCACCACCTAATTCAATATGGTAACCAGCATTGGTGGAAGCAGCAATGATATCTGTGTTAACAGTGGTTGGAGTCATTCCTGGAACCATCAATGGAGCTCTACCTAACAATTTGGAAAACTTGGTGTCAACGTAAATTTTACCAGCTGCATTCTTGGCCAATTTAGGACTAAATTCATTCAACCAGTTTGGAGCCCATTTAACAGTCTTGTTGGCAGAAGAAACAAAGATTTCATTCTTGTACCCGTATTCGTCATCAATAGATAATGAATCAAGAGTACCAGCTACAATAACTCTAGAACCAGTACCATCCTTATTTCTGTGGGTTAACACCCCCAAACCAGAAACACCACCTGGACCGAAATCCAAAATGTGAGTGGATTCGAATTTGGTGGCAGCTTCCCAATGAACAGGTAATTGAGTGATTAATTTGACAAGTCTTGAAGCCAAAGGATATTCTTTGGTTGTATTGTCATAATCTTGGAAATTGGAACCATCAAAAGTGTCATAAACTGGTAATTTGATATCTTTTGAAGAGAACTCGATTCCAGCATTAGCAATATCTTGAGCAATTAACTTGAAAGAATCATTCAAAAGGTAAGAATGGAAAGGAGCGAAAATTGGTAAGAATCTATTTGAGAACTTCAATTTTCTTTCTGAGAATGGAACACGAGCTTGTTCCAACCCATTTGGAGCTTTATTATTTCTTAAAGTTAAATTCAAACCATAAAGAGATTCTGGAGGACCAGAAACAACCAAATTTCTAGCACCATTAACAAGAGAAATTGCAATTTGTTTATCTTCAGGTAAATGCTTATTTGTTTGAGCAATGAACTTTTCAACTTGTTCCAAAGAAAGATCTCTGATTGATAACATAGGAGAAGGTCTTCCTTCACCATTTTCAAGAGAATCTTGTAACATGGTTGGAGGAAGAGTTGTTCTTGGATAAGCCAACAAAGCACGAGAACCAATGAAGAACATTAAAGTTACAGCTTTTAAGGCATTTTCCAAAAACTCATCCCAAGAATCAGACAGGGAAATAGCTAAGGAGGTAACAATACCTTGAGAATGACCTGTAGTACCAGCCAAATAGTTTCTGAATTCACCTGGAGTTAAACCAAGAACCTTACAAGTGATTGTGTAATGAGCCAATTGGATAACACAAATTAAAGGACAAGAAACTGGGACGGATAATAAATAGTCTTGATCTGGGGTTAAATCCGGGTTTTCCAACCAGTTTAAAACATCCAAACCTTGAGTATAAATCTTATCGATGGAGCTATCATAATTGGATTGAACCAATTGAGTTAATTTTGAAGCAATTGGGACCAACAAGTCGGTATTAATAAAACCTTTATAAAGCTTGTATAATTCTCTTAATTCTTCAAAATAATCATCCGAGTTACCTTGTCCACCGAAAACGGCCGATAACTTGGCGGTATCTTTTGTTTGAAACAACAAGTTCGATTCAACCTTATCGATTTTAAAGTTGGAATTAACTATGGCGGTATAATAATTCTTTACGATGTTTTCCTTAACCTTTTCAGCAGTTGTTGGATATTGTTCATTATCATTGTTTAACAAAGATACAGCAAAAGAATGAACATCTAATGAATGAAGGAAAGTTGTGTGGAAATCTTGTAATGATAAACTCAAAACACTGTCGAATTGACCAGCTTGGTTTGGATATACTAAACTTGCAACAAAACCCAAGAATTTCCCAGACAATTCTGCTGGAGATGATGGTTCATTATCATCAGCATAATTTTCGGTTGGTTCTGGTAACGATTTATTAAATTGATCTCTTAATTGAGAATATTTAAAGAATAAATCATTTGGTACTAAGGCAGTATGTTCGATTGAACCATGTTGAAGTGAAAATGGACGATGGGATGAAGTGTTGGACATGATCTACAATAATGTTCTATATGCTATTGCTTGATATTTTGTGAAAAGAATCCTAAAAATGTATCGTGGTACTGATAAAAATAAAAGGAGAACTTATTAAAGAGTATTAAGCGGCAGCCCATCTTCTTCTTATATAAAGACCCAATGGAAGATTTTTGGGTATACTCGAAAATGTTGTACAATGTGGTGCATTGTCCGGCATATAGATAATGTTGGCCAACAAGGAACTGTTGGTTCTTGATTATGTAATGGGATCGGACTTTGGTGTGGTACAGGGGTCTTAAACATCAAGTTTACTTGATGTTGGGTTGTGACAAGTAATAAGAATATATGAATAGGCTTTAGCTTGCATTCCATTGAGAGTACTCCAATGGTGGTTTGGGAATCTTCAAGGATTTAAAGTGAGGTAGAGATTGTATTATGGTCATAGTTGTGTTTTGCTTGTGAATTGGTTGGCTCTGAAAGCTTACATGTAGTAAGTCAAACTTCTATATAGTCTAGTAAATTGGTTGGCTCTGAAAGCTTACATTTAGTAACTGTAAGTCAAACTTCTATATGGTTTAGTATCTGAAAATATGCATATTGGTCAATATTGACTTGAAACATCTATCCTATTGTTGGTGCGATTATGGAACAATTCAGGAACGCAGGTATAAGAGATGGTAGAATTGTGTGTAAAACCAATGGCACGATTGGTATTGGTGTGATGTTGCAGCCACTAGTGGCAACGTTTTCTATTCAATGAAAGTAAACAATACTTTGATTCTTAGTCTATTTTGATTCTTAATCAATTGAAGGAGGATGAAGGATTTGATTGTCAATTATAGAATTAATCAATTGAAGAACTTGATTATACACTTAGTCATACATTATTCTTGATTCCTGATAATTTTCTATTCTCCAATTATTTTGTTACTATTTACTTCGTCAGAGATCGAGGCGTGGGCCAATTTAACATCCAATAGTCTTCGTTTAGACAGTTGCGTTACCCATTAATCACTGCTTACTGAGTTGCACACCTTCCATGGATTCTAATCAAAATTTATGAGCATTCACGTTGCATTTGAAGGCTTCGCTGGAGCTGGCAATCCTCTAACCTGCTTTGGAAATTCTCTAACAATTATATCACATTTCACTTCTTTACACAAATCTCGTTGCTTAAAGTATGGAACCTTTTGTAACAATTCCAACCCACTTGATCTTTCCAAAGCTTCTACAGGTACTTGGAAAGATGTCAAAGGAGTTGAATTATCGATTTTATCATTTGGCATTACAAATGCTCCTACACTAATTGGCTCGTTTTCATTATTACTTTCACCAACCACCAATTTGAAAAAATGCGTTGGTACTGCAATATTTGGAGGTGATCCAATCACTTCATAACTTACTCGATATTTTCCATCATCACATAATTTAGGTAAATATAATGGACCAGTCATGATTCTAACATTATCATATTTCTTAGTCAATCTACGTGTAAAATCTTCGAAATGAGCCCAGTAATCTCTATTGAAACCTTCTCCCACTTGAGGGGACATATTTGTTAAATAGAATGTTTCATCCAAAGCTTCCTGAGAGAACTTGGCATCTGCTGCCGGTGCTTGATGGCCCCTATCATAGCCACTTCTAAAATAATCTCTAAGACGTGCTCTGAACTTTGGAGGAATGGATTCATCTTCTCTGAATACAGATTTCTTACGATCTATTCCAGGAATTGATTTGATCAGTTCAGCTGTAATATGTTCAACAACCCAATATGGATTACGCGTTGATCTATCAAAGCAACTTACAAATTCACTCCTAGACTTTAAGTCGTGAATTGGTCCTGGGAATCCATATTTGAAGAGTCCTTGAGGTGATACATTGGCTGGGTTAGAAGGAACATCAATTGGTTTAATTGGTACTGGTACGTTCGAGGCTTTAGATGGTTCCGGTTTGGTTGATCTTCCCCAAAAGAAAGCAAGTGCTGCAGATCCCAATCCTACGGTACCGTAAGCTATTTTAGACATAGTTAGAACTTCCTTGAGCGAGTAGACTTTACCGAGTTGTCTTTCCTTAGTTAACTTTCGTACACAATGATCAGAGATGAGCGCGCAAAAATCACTTTTACAGAATACTCAATTTGGGGTATTGTTTAACAGGCAACTTGTTGATAAAGATTAATATAGATGATCTACTAAACAATATCGACTCTAAAGCTAACTCTAACCAATTCTACCAAATTTAAAATCAGGTGATATTTGTCACGTTTGTGCCCCTTTCCTTTCTTTTTGGTGTGTGATTTTGTTGGGAGAGTAACATAACCGTAGAAAGCCGGGTGCAAAGAGCTCCTGGGCATACTACCTGGAGTTTGGGCAGGGTCTTAGGTGCATTATGAAGGGAAGGGATAGGGAGGAAGGAGAATGGGTGTGAGATGAGTTTGTAGGGTGTTGTAGAGTTTGTAGTGGAGGTGTAATATGAGTTTGTAGTGGAGGTGTAATATGGGTTTGTAGGTGTAGTAGAATAATCGGGCCAAATAGTAATAACTAGATAAACTATAATAATTCTTATTCAATCCACATACTGTAGGTTGGGTTTCCAAAGTCCGTGAACACCTTAAATGTTTAAGGTTGTGTTGGTAGTATATCGATAAGCCGGGATTTACCGAAAGTCTCACTTATAATGTATGCACACTAAATCTATTCTACATGTTCTACAGGTTAATCACAACACTTCAAATCATGTCTTTACATCTCTAATTTATCTATCTTTTACATAAATCTCTAAAATTATTTATTAATCTTTTACATAAATCTCTAAAATTATTTATTATCTATTTTGTTGAACTATCTCTAAAGATCTACTTAGGATAGAACGGGTATAATTTGCAAAATTGGAATCGTAAAATAATGCAAAATTGGCATTTAAAGGAAGTTTGAACGTCTGGGAATGCCAGGAAGTTTGGGCAGCATCTTGATACTGCCCACACTTTTGGGGGTATGTTTAGATCAACCACGCAGACTAAAATTCTTAAAGACTTTAATATTCAATACTCCGAAGGTAAAGATTATTGTGGAGGTTAAATATAAATCTGGAGCAGCGTTTGAGTATTAGGTTGAATACCTTGCCTGAGCTAAGGCAGCCTCTTTTTTCTCCAAATCAAACACAACGTAAGCTTGAGTTAAGAAATTCTCTCCCAATATACATGGATTCTCCTTACTATCATAAACCTTCAAATAACATTGATTTGTTGCAATTGAACCATCAACAAACTTCAATTGTCCAATCAATGAAGAATAAGATACTCTTATACTTGCACCGTTATCAAATTCATAAGAAAAGTCCCCAATATCAGAATCACATGGAACAATAAACGTATCAATATCCTTATTAAATTTACCTCTTAACTTTCTACCAATTTGATCAACCACATTTTTTGGTAAAAGTGACATACTTGAACCAGAATCTAAAACTACCGGAGTTTCAATACTAATAGGGTTCCCATCTAATTGAATAGAATGTAAATTAACACTAAATCTAACATCCGATACAAATGGTACCTTGATCAATTCTCCATAAAATTTCGTTTTATCAATTCCACCAAAGATTATGGTTCCACTATTTGCATCTGGACTGTTCAAAAATAATGAATAATAAGTTCTATCTATCAACCCCTGAGCTTTCAAAGCTGTTGGGAAATTATTATATTTCATTGAAGAACTTTCCAAACTTGGAAAACCAAGGCCTAAAACACCATGACTTAAGGAAGTTCTATAACTAACTCCAAATTGTAAATCTTGAATAGTTTGACCATTTAAAGTGACTTGATCTTTCATAAATGATCCTCTAGTTGATGATCCATCTCCATAAGCTGCATAGAATTCTTGATGAATATCTCTTGCTGAATACGAAGTAAATTGATTATACACTCCATGATCAAAGCATGAGTGAGTATTCTCATTTTTACTGGATTTCTCACAATGTCCATAAACACTAACAACCCATAGATCAGCACTGCCCGTATCTAGAACCACTCTAACCGGTTGTTTATTTGAACCCATTTCCAATTGCAATGTATAATGAGAATTGTGATTTTGGATTTGGGCTTGTAGGTATCGTCTTTCTTTGGTAAGTTCTATCCTCTTGGGGGGTGAAATATCTATCTTTTCCACCTCGAAGTGCATCCTAACTCCAGGATCTTCAAAAGTAGCTGCTACTAATCCAGCTAGTAATAGATATGTTATTGAAACCATGCTTAATCTGGAGTAATGCTTGATAGAATCTGGAGTAATGCACTGTGTATTTATATATTCGTCGTATTTAGTACATATTTTGCATCATTATTTCAATTTATCCCATTGTACTTTTACTGCACGTCGCCATAAATTAGAAAAACAGTTAGGACGTTTCCAGATTCGTATTCAATTGTACTCAAATCGGTCAGAAAGTGTAATAATCATCTCCTAAATTGGGCCATCTACAATTTGGCACAAAAAAAAAACTACGCGACAATGGCTGTTTGCATAAAAATAAATGTGTCAACAATAGAGTGACGATGGCGCAACTCTATGGTTGATGAATGACTTCTATCCATGCGGGTTATGAAGAAGCAGTAGGTTCATTGGTTTTTAGAGGTGAAGGTGACAGCTTCCCGGTTTACCATTCAATAATTATGCGCCTCATCCACGGAGTATGCTCTTCAACCACTGTAGTATGCGCTTCGTCCACCGTAATGTTCTCTTATCCACCGTAGTATTCTCTTATCCAGTACCCTCTTATCCACCGTATGCACTTCAAGAGTACCCTCTTATCCACGGCATCTCGGTTGGATTTCCAACTCTTTGTCACCACAGCTCTTCGAGATATCGCACACCCCCGCACGCTCCTTTCAGGTTAATGCGCTCTATTTCTGGAGGGCTTGGTCCAATACAATAGAACGTCTTGCAGGCTCTTCACTTTGGTCCTGCACTTGTGCTGAGCCGCCTTGGTACGCACGCACAGATTTTTGTACGTCTTGTGATACAACGGTGATGCAAACCTAATCGGTGGGCTTATTGTTACATCTAGAGTAAGATAAAGAGACAGTTCTGAAATATCAGCAAAATTTGTAAAATATGAAAGTACATTTGGTGTCGATTCTAGGCCTACAGCTCGGTGGATTACCTACATGTCTTGGCTGAGACTTCGTACTTTGTATATTTGTGGTTTATTTATCAGAATTGTGCTCTGCTTTTATCAGAATTGTGCTCTGCTTTTATCCGAATTGTGCTCTGCTTTTATCCGAACTGTGCTCTGCTTTTATCATAATTGTGCTACTGCTTTGTAAGTAAGTTGGTCACCACCTGCCAGTATGATGAACACAAATTTCATGAACGCGCTTACAATAAGATGTATGATGGAAGGTGGGTATTATTTTCTTTCCAGACTGTCCAATTAAGCTCTTTCGGAGGCCTGACTAGGATTGTTGACATTACTAAGATGTTGACATTACTAAGATTGTTGACATTACTAGGATTGTTGACAATTTGGTTCTTAAACTTGTGCAATAATAATCTTATTCACTGAAACTTAACTTGTCCAATAATACTCTTATTCACTCTGAAACTTAACTTGTCAATAACACTCTTATTCAATGAAACTTAACTTGTCAATAACACTCTTATTCACTCTTCTGAACTTAACTCCCATCTGCTATATCACACTACAAGATAATTTCATTATCGATAGTCATATCTCCCTATCAAGAGTATCTTTCAAATTAATCCCTCTTCTGTTTCCTCCTCAAATCCTGAACCAATTTGAACGTCCCAAAACCAACAATCGAACCCACTGGGCCTAACAATGGTAAAAATACCGCCATTTTGTGCTCACTAGGGAAGTAAGCTTGTTGTACCATTTGCTTTTCAAAGAAAGCCTTATCTGAATATTCCAATGCTCTTGAAGATTGGTCCATTGATAAGTCGTATTTCTGAGAACCTGCAAATGCGATGGAACCACGAATAGAATCCAAACTTTGATGAACGTAATTCTTAGTTGAATCTGGAATGGTGATTTCATTTAACGATTTAGCTAATTTGATTAACGATAATAAATTCCTTAAAGATTGTTTTATATTCTGTATGATTGTCAACCTTGATAATTTATCAAATCTAATCGAAGGGGATTTGGTGTAACTTGGAACCCCAAGGAGTTGGAATAATTGGGAGCTGAAGATTTCCATTACTGGATAAAGTTCGTTTTCAGAGATCTTCCACTTATGACCACTTAAAAGTGGTAATTCCTTATTAAAGATATAAACACCTCCCCATTGAGGAATCAAAAAAGAATTTGTATTTGAATTTCTAATCTTTAATGGAATTGTTTGATAATTCGATTCCGGGAAGTATACTAAGAAATTGATAGTTGGACTCATATCGTGAGTTACCAAATTCCAATCACCAAAGTTGATAAACGTTGAAAGATCATTTTTCTCGATTACAAAAGCCTTCAATTCCTCGTCATATTCAACTTCATTTGTTAACTTACTATAATATTGAATTTGAGTACTTATAGTGAAGTTAGCAAAATGACCAATCTTGTCGAAGATCCCATTGAATAATTCAATTGATTTAGAAATCTCCCATTCAATGGTTTTCCCATCTTCTACAAACAAGGAAAAAACAATATTGTAGTGGGAAGAATAAGGAAATACCAAATCAGATCCCTTTTGTTCTCCACCTGCTAATTTCGACATTTCTACGATTTCATCTTGGAACACTTCATCAAGAAGAACACGCTTCAAGAAATCATCAACATGATTGATCACGTTCTTTGTTAAGATTAATTTAATCTCTTTACTGAACGGTGAGATATAAAACGATTCAAGTTCAACATTCTCCTTATATTCAAACCTTACAATATAATCCTTTTCTGGGTCAATGACTTTATCAGCCAATCTTATTAGTTCCAAAGACCAAAATGGCTTCAATTCTTCACTTAATTCTGAATCAATCAACTTTTGAGCAGTTGGAACGAAATGATCCATAGCATTGGATATATCCAAATAAATCGGGATTTTAAAATCCACTTGTTGTAAGAAGGTTTGAGCCAAATTTTCAACCTCTTCTATTGGTAAGGTTGCTCTATGGATGGTTGTGGTTAATGTAAATAATGGGAATCCAAGAAATATAATGGTAAGTAGTACAACGATTGCAATGATTTTTCTTATATTACCAATGATTGGTATTTCTTTGGATACAGGTGATTGACCTATTGATTGATCAACTGTATCCTGGTTTACTTTGTCATCTATCACAACTCCATCAACTACTGTTGATTCTAATGGAGTAGACATTGTTAATACGTTACGTGTGTTCTTAGAAAGTTTGAGAGTGCGCGCCTTGGGTCCAAACTTTTCAGTGTAACATCAAGGCATCGGCATGTTTCGAAAAGACCCTCAACCCAAGCCATCTGCAAATATAAAATCATCTGATAGAAGGAAATTACTTCAATCGATATGTCAAGGTTATAATCTTGATCAATCAAGTTTAGATAAAGAGACGTTAGTCAAAATTCTTCCTATTGAAACCAAATTAGCAACTTTCAAGAGCATTCAAGGTTATTCAGGTAGCATTTATTACGATGAAAATGAAGTACCTACATGGTTTAAAAGTAGAGATTCAGGAATATACCCAAGTTTATATACATCATGGAAATGCCCGTTTTTATTGCCATTGATCAAGACTCATCCACATGTCATTGGGATTGTTAGTGGCGGTGCTAATTTGATGCTACCAGGTACAATCCCTCCTTTTGGAAGTAGAGCAGTGAAAGGTGCGGTTGTTGGAATTGTAGATAGTGAGAATCCAACAGTTGTTAAAGCAATAGGTATTTGTAAGATCGATATGACCGGATTCTCTAGAGTCATTGGAATGACAGGGATAGCCGTGGAAGTACTTCATAGTATAGATGATGAGCTTTATAAATTGAATAAGTATGTTGAAGTGAAAGTTCCCACTTTGCTTGATGTGGCTGTTCCTCAGAGTAGTCAATTAGAGGGTGATCAGCCCTCAAGCACAGTTTTACCAGAGACCCAGGTAGAAGAAGTTGAAGATGACTCCTCAGCAAAAGAATTCACCCCACGGGATGTTTCTTTAGAAGAAATTGAACTGCCCACCTTAGTTGAAGTTGTTTCAGATGAAAAATCATTAGATGGTAATTTAATCAATGAACCGCATTCTAAGAATACAGGTAACCTCGACTCTACAAAGTCTGTTACACATCCTTCTGATGACATTGCTGAAACGCTATCTTCCCTTACGTTAGAAGAAATAGATAACTTCTTCGTACGTTCATTGATTCAAACAATCAAATTAGAAACCGTTGATCTTCCAATAATATCATCAACTTTCATGTCGTCATATATTTACAAAAATCTACCTGTTTTAGATCCATCCTACTGCAATGTGAAAAGAACCTCATGGAAGAAGACTGCCAAATTCCTTAAAGCCATGGATAAACAATCCTATCTCACTACCAAAGGGAAAGATGATGATCTTTCTATCATCAAACTAATGGATAAAACAAACTCGATCATAGAAAAGTTTGTACCGCACAAGAATATGGGTTCATTATCCAATACCAAAGAACCTACAAAGTCCAAGAAGGCAAATGAAATGAATATCAATATTTTGTATAAACCCACAAGCAAATCAAGAATGTTCTTTAATCGGTTGGATGAAAGGCATGATCATCTTTATTCAAGTCCAGAATTAAGAAAGTTGTTTGATCAATATATTAAACTTGCAAACTTGACAAATATCAAAAACCCGAAAACAATAATGATTAATGATGAATTAAAATCCATTGTTGGAATTGGTCCCGAAGCAACCGCAAGAGAAATTGTATTCAAAGCATTCTTGAAGAACTTCTCACCTTATTTTCAAGTGATAAAACCAAATGAAACAACTGGTGACTTGATAAAAGGTGAACCTCCAAAAATTAATATTATTACAGAAATGAAAATTGGTCGCAAGATTGTCACCAGAGTATTGAACTTTGAAGTATATAATATAAAACCTCATATTTTATCAGATGAATTGAAGGTGAAATGTTCTGGTTCTTCAACCATTGGTCCATGTGTCCAAAATCCAAAAATAACGGAGGTGTCTGTCCAAGGGCCTCACGGGAAATTGATTATTGAATTGTTCAAGGAGAAGGGAGTTCCGGTTTCGTATATAGATTTTGAAGATAAAGTGAAAAAGAAGAAGAAAAAGGCACCAGCTTGAGTGAAGTAGAAAGGCACCATATTGAGTGAAGAAGAAAGGCACCATCTTGAGTGAAGTAGAAAAAGGCACCATCTTGAGTGAAAAGAAAAAGGCACCAGCTTGAGTGAAGAAGAAAAAGGCACCATCTTGAGTGAAGTAGAAAGGCACACCTTGAGTGAAGAGGAAAAATCCACCAGCTTGAGTTGCCATGAGTAACTGGTTTTCAACTTCAACTGTAGAATTGAAAGCTATTCCAGTACTGTGAAAGATTTCCAATCCTAGGGAGACTTTATGAGACCGATACTCTTATCTACGTTCCTACCTACACTCCAGTATATATAATATATATTATGCAAATCTAAAAACCTGTAAACCGTTTAAAAAAAATTCTATTATTACAATTAATAATGCAGTGGGGATTAATATCCATGATGTTAATACAATGAAATGAATTTTTAATACGTTCTATGACGTTGTGTGTGTGTTAATGCTCCTAAAAGCATGGTGAAATAATCTGCAGCGCATTACAGTATAACAGTTAAGTTTGACTTTTCACTGGATTTGATGAGTCTATACTTAAATAACAATCTCAATGATATTCTGATATGGCCCCGATGTAACAAACGCACTTTTTGTTTGTGGATTGATATTCAATTTTTGAGCAGGAATACTCCCTGGATATATATGAGCATTTTTACATTGACTAACGTTGAGGTAGTTCAATGGAGAACATCCACTAAGTAATGCATCAACCCCAGCTCTGGTGACTCTTATACAACCTCTTAAGATCAACTTTTCTAAGGATTTTAAATGTAAGGAAATGGCAACAAGTGATGAATCACTAACAGCAGAACCACAGAATGAAAGATCAAGCTCTCTAATATTCGGACATCCAAGACACAACATTTCGATTGCTACATCCGAAAGGGCGCAACAAAAGTTCAAATCCAAGATCTCCAAATTTGGAGCAGCGTTTGAAAGTGCAACTATTGCTTTGTCTGTTAAGAAAGTACAATCCTTCAAGGATAATTTTTTCAAGTTAGGAAACATTGCATACGACCAATGCTCAAACCCCTTATCGGTGATTGTCGTACATCTAGTCAAATCCAAGCTTTCCAATCTTTTGCTTGCATTTTTCCCAAGGTGAAGCATAAAATTGTCTGTTAAATGCTTACAATAACCAACGTTCAAAATGCGTAAATTCTTGCAGCCGATTTGTTCCATGTCAAAATCCAAATCTTGCTTTGAATTCAATTCCATGATATCTTCGCTATTGAGTTCGGATGTGTCCCAACCAATTAATCTTTCCAAAACATTATCTCTAACCTTTCTACAATTGGATAAATCAATCTCCTCCAAATACTGACCCACGCTTGGAACAGTCAAATCCATAATGGCCATTGCGCTTACTTCCCAATTTGATTTCATTTGAATGCTTTTGATCTTACCTGCAATTCCAATTTCATTGACCATGTAACTGAAACCTTCATCTGTTATATGGTAGCAATTTGAAATATCAATGTTCTGAGGTCTTGCACCAACAAAATCGGTAATGCTAATCAATGTTTTATCGTCAATACTAGTACTCCAATGGGTAAGACATAAATTTTTAAACAAATTTGGAGCTGAGTAGAGCAATTGTCTCCATCTCTTACTCATACTGCGTAATTTCATCAATTCAGGTAATGTCAAGAATTCAAAAACTTTGACTAAAAGTCTATCAGGTAATGGGCCATTGTTGCTTAAGATGGAAGACCTTCTTCTTCCCCTCCCAGATACACTTGCTAAACGGACTCTCTTGTTATGCGGTAAATATTGAAATACAGAGGACCTGCCACTAATATTCCCACTAGGGTTTGTTTGGAAGTTGTTTAAAGATGGTGTGATTGGGTTTGAAGGTGGTAAATTCAATATCACAGGATGATCATAGTCATCGAATTTAGCCATTGAAGGTTTTCTTCTTTTCAGACTTTCAAAGAAATCCTGGCCAGGCGAGGTTGATGGGTCCGAATTTGTGATTGGAGATATTGATCTTGACTGTGGCCTATCAGAAAATTGCGAGATTGCAGTAGCAGCTGAGCCAGCCGAAGACGAAGAATTCAATCGATTTTGGAAAAAGTCCCAGTTTGGGGAAAAAAGTGGTGTTGCATTTAATGATTGCGGGTGGTGCATTTGGAAGGATTTTGACTTTTTCATTGAAGTTGGGGTGGATTCGGAAGATGCCGATTTAAGTAGATTGGCATCGGAAAGTGGAGAGCTCGCTCTACATTTTGTGGGATCTGGGAATGCACCAGCTAGTAATGTACCTCTTGAAGATGCATCTGCTGGTATTTTTGCAGTTTCATGTTTTACATCGGGGTACATGTCCATAGCATTTGTCGCATCATTTGAATTGTCTTTACTTGGAGTATCGTCATTCATCAAATAATTAATTGACAATCTTGATTTTTCCAACAGTTCTTTACGAATCAGATTATTTAACATATTTCTCTCGTGGGCAGTTCTCCTCATGTCTTCTGCAATAAATGGATACTTTTTGCAAAGTTGTTTTAATTTATCACTCTTGACCACCATTAATTCTGAAGAAGAAATGGTTCTAATACTTGCGGATCTTTGAGGATCTTTCAGTGTTAAGGAATTAAGAAACGACATTTCCCCGAAATATGATCCCAGTTCCAATCTACCTAAAATATTCTCCAAAACTCTTGCACTGTTGGGATCAACCAAGAAATCGATTACTTCGACTTCCCCATTGATCACAAAGTATATATCCGGGTTGACATCACCTTTATGAAATACATATTCAAAGGCATTTAAATTAAGCGGTTCAACGTCTAATGCAACTTGATGAATAATATCTGGCGGTAAGTTTTGAAACATAGGGATATTTGTTATGAATTCTTGAATTGATACTGAAGCATCCACGTTATCTGATTTTCTTAATGAAGAAAGTGGAGATGGTGACGGAGCTATTGCAGTTATGTTTGAGTGTGAAGGATGAGGATGATGATGAGAATGTGAGTGGTTGGTTAAAGCACTCAACCCATTCATAGTATAATCATATTTTTGAGTTAGATCTGATTTAGTTATTAGTGGTAAGTCGTATTTCTTCTTTTTATCCAACATTGCTAATCTTTCTTGAGCCTCATCTCTAATCCTCCTTTCTATTTGAGGATAATTTTTAAGTACCAAGTTCAAAGTACTTGCTGTTAGCACACCAACCAATACTTTCGTCCTCGCAACAACAGTAGCAGTTCTTGGTCTATTAAATAAGATACCGATTTCTCCAAAAAAAGCTCCTGGTGCAAGTTCAGCGTATATGGATTCACCATCGGTTGATGTGACTGTTACAGTACCTTTCATTATCCAATACATTGATTTCGAAGGGTCTCCTTTTTTGATTATGTATTCTTGAGGATGATATTGCATGAGTGTTAATTTGGAAGCAATCTTTGAATGGAATGATTTGGGAGCTTTGTTGAACAACGGGAATGTTGCCAAACGATTTAAAAATTCAGGCGGTACATTGAAATGGTCAGGTATTCCTCCATTTTCGAAATCCTCTTCATCATCAAAATGTTCAGGGGAATCTCGTTCTTTGGGTTTAACTTCTTCGGGATGTTCTTGAATAGGCTCTTCTTTCTTATGCCGTATTATAGGACCACTTTCATTTTGTTGTGCACTGTCTGTCTTTTCCTTTGCCTCCGATAATGGAGATGGATGATATTCAACTTTGGGTTTCATGGTGAGTTGAGCTTTGCGCTTGATCAAGTTATTAAAAGGTTCTTTGAATGTTCTTTAGGATGTTTTCTAGGTTGGAATGTTCTCTGGAATGTTCTTTCTTAAAGATTCTTTTATATTCCTTCTTAATATCTTTATATTCCTTCTTAATATCTTTATATCTTTCTTAATGAATGGTGAAGTCAAAGTTTTCTCAGGCTTAAAAAAGTTATAAACTTCAAATGAAATTTTCAAGTATCAATGTAAAGTTTAAAATAGTATTAACTCCCGTTAACCAATACAAATGATGGTTAAAGACCTGGACAAAAAAGATAGGGGGGTGAGAGAAAAAAAATGCATTGCGTTTTAACCAGATTATATAAACGGCGTAAATGAAGAAACATCAAGATCTTAACAGGTGAGGGATTTGAGACAAAAGGAAAAAGAAAAATGGGGGTTACGGCCCCACATACGGAGTTGTAAGAGTCAACATACCAAAGATCTTGAGAATGGATTTGTGTTATGTCTTGTATGAACGTAATAAAAAGCATGGTGGTAAAATTATGTATGGGCTTACCCATGTACACAAGATAATAATTGGATAATACCTGGTATAGATGTACATAAGATGGGGTAGGTTTAAAATAATTCGAAACATGTAAGAGAGGTAGAATGAGTAACAGAGGTGGAAGTAACAGAGGTAGAATGAGTAACAGAGGTAGAATTGAAGTGTCTACTAAATATCAAGTACAATCATTGACGAACATTAATTGGCTGTTTCTTTTAATAATAAACCAAATTAAGCTTTTATGTACGAGAAGATCGAGTGAAATTGTCTTGAAATTGGACTACAAGGTGAAATTAGTGATGCGGAAAAGAAGGTTTTGGTTCTAACCAGGATATTATGGGACGAGAGAAGGTTTTCAAAACCTTCCTACATATATCAATAATTTGACATGTTAATAATTAATCTTAGTATACAGTATCTTATTAAACAATTAAGAATTCCTGCAATTGTTACAATTGTTACAACCTTCCAGAATATACTGTAACGCTTCACCGTTGGGCTCATTTCGGCGGTCCCTAACGGTGCTGATCATTCCATACCTTCTTCACGTGCCCGAGGAGGGAGTCAATTTTTTTTTTTGCACTGATCATGCAATAGAGTCATGCTTCTGCATGCATTGAATTGTTCTATTACAGATCAGCGTTTTTAAGGTGTTGCTGAAGCATAAAACGAATGACAATTGTGTAGGCTAATGACTTTTAGCTTGAGTGGGCCCAGTAGACCCTAATATTGGGACAAGGTCTTACAATGAAATTCACTGGTGGGCTGATATCCAAGAATCATGACATCGGCTCAAAATCCCGATACAGGCATTCTAAATAAAGGTACAGGGTCGAAGAAATATTATCCAACTTCATAAAAGAACAATAGGAAATGGAATTTTTGTTGGCAAAAAGGTTCAACATTCCGATAATTCTATTGTTCATGTAAGGTGTGCATTGGGATAGTTGCTTTGCAGTTGTAATGCTTAAAATGCAAACTGTATGTAAGGAGAAGCTACTATCTAGGGCAGGACTAATGTAAGGATCAAATTCCAAGTAACATTAGACCCGAACATGAAGTTAAGAATAGAATACCTAATAAGGAGGTATAAACGAGGTAGCGAGAAGCTGCTTCCTATGTCGCAACTTGAAATTCTCGGATATTTGCGACAAGATAGTATTTGCAACCAAAGTGAATCATGTCTATTAGGACAAAGGTCTAATAAAATTCAACTAGGACAAAGATGTTACTAAAAATAATAAGTTAAGCAAAGACTTCAGCATCACCAAATACTACATTGAAGAGTACCTTAGAAATCGTCATACTAAGTAAATTAATAATAACGAATTAATGACCAGGCTCAGCCATCATCGTCATCATCATCATCATCATCACCATCATCATACTGGCCATCAGCTGATAATGGAATTCGTGACAAAGTCCAATTAATTTGAATTCCATAGTGAATGACATGCTACGCAAAGTCGGGCACATTGATAATTTGCCAAGACTGGAAGGGTCCGACGATATTAATCCTTCTAAGCGGTGGTTAGTTTTGGTACTTCACAAGAGTCTTACAATGTCAATAAGGTGGTCTTACGAAGTTTTCAATAAGGTGGTCTTGCAGGTAGGTAGCCTTGCAGGTAGGTAGTCTTGCAAGGTAGTCTTACAATGTCTTTCAATAAGGTAGCCAAGTCAATCAGGACTTACGGTCTTTCTACATGTTAGTCTCATGATTCTGATACACTATTTGAAAGTTTCATGGCAAGATACTTTACTACTACCACCCTACAGATCCTGTGAGATCCAACAAAACAATTTTACTACTAGCGCTTGTTAGAGATCAACTAAAGGGTCGTACAATGGCACGAAATGTAATGCAACTAGTTGCGTCATTGTATGTATTAAAATCTTTGCAAAATTATTTGATAAAACAAGGCTTAGTTGGTGGATCATCTACCTTGATCGATTAACCTTCTTGGAAACTTTTGCTAGGTTTTCACTTCAATCGGATTAACAACGGAAGGATTTACATTTCAATTGATGTCCAGTTGAAGATACACGCGTTCGAACGAGTTCCTACTTTACTTTCGTTACAGGGTAGTTTTGCGCAATACTCGTCTTACATTCTTAAGTTGCAGGCTAGTTATGCACAATACTCGTCCTACTTTACATTCTTAAGTTGCAGGCTTTTGCGCAATACTCGTCCTACATTCTTATGTTACATTAGGCTAGTTGCCTACTCGCTACCCCACTGCGAACCTTCTTGGGCATGGAATGTGAGACATGCAGAGACACTTGAGTGTGATGGATATGCGATGTAGAATACCTCTCTCCTTGTGCATTTGCATTCTTCGATTCTTGCATACATCCTGCAGGTTCTGTGGATGCAAGAGTCTGTGGTACTCAGCATATCCGTTAGGTAAAGTATTGAGTATAGCTCTGAAGCGATAGCGCGAATGCAATCCATGATGCAATGTCATTATCGGTTGATTTAACTGCTAACTGGCTATTTAGAACATTCCGCAAGTCTCGTTTGTTCCTCCTAAGTCTCGTTTGTTCTTCCATTTCGTTTGTTCCTCCATTTCGTTTGTTTCTCCTTATTCTGACGGTTGCTATTGTTACTTCTATAGAATGATTCAAGGAAGAATGCACTAGCTACTATGCGTAGTCAGAGTCTATTGTTTATTTCGTCTATATTCCCGTTTGAACAATAATTTTGTATCCCATTCTGTTCCCCTATTTCGGATCTTCCTAATTCCTTATGAATGCAGAATTGTCTAGGATTGTAACTTAGGCGGTAGAAAGGACGATTGCAAAAAATATCATTTTTTAGCAATTAACAATGGTACCTTTCAATTGGTAGGGTGGAGCTTTCCTGTTCACTTAAACGGTGTATTGAGAGAACCAATATAAAATTGATATAATGTGGGAAATGAAAATTGCCACCCCAAAGCTAATGTCTCTGAAGCTGGTTTTGGATTGAATCACTGCCCGCTGTATTAAAAGATTTAAACATGGTTTATTGCCACATTTAATCCGTTCGAGCTTTCGATGATATACTTTTCCCACTTTTGAATACATTCACTGAAGAGTAGCCGATTCCTCATGAGTTATGATAAATAATGGTTTTTGCTAATTTCCTTGAATTCCAGGTCCTGCTATGACTTGGACCGCATTAAAACGTAATAGAGTCATTGTATCACTTATGGACTCGTTTTATCAAGTATGGCTCAGCGTATCAACTATTGCAGTTCGGGTCTAATGTCTATGGATTCAATGTATCGACTATGGACTCAATGTATCAACTATGGTCTCAATGTATCAACTATGGACTCAATGTATCAGTTATGGACTTATCAATTATCTCAACAATCTCAGACTTATCAATCATAGACTTATTGACTAAGTATCATAGACTCATGCTCACTTTATTGTCCTTATGATTCTTCTACCATCCTTCCCACGCTGTATGACACTCTTCGAAATCTGTTCACCGGCCAAGAAGACACCCTTTGTACGAACCAATTTTGAATAGAACAACCCACAGGCATTGCAAAATGTTCGTGCACCTTGTGGACCCTTCCTCCATTCTGGGGTTTTTGTTGTACCACATAAAAGGCATTCCTTATATGTTCCTGGGGAGCTATTTTGAGGTTTTTTAATGCCTGTAAGTTGTGAATTATCCTTGAATTGTTGGGAGATGTGAGCTGGTGGAAGGGAGGTACTTTGGTATCGTTGTAGTTCATTATATTGAGGAATATGATAAGGGGGTTGCAGAATTATGTGGTGGTGTTGAAGTTGGGTTTGGTGTTGATGCTGAAGGGGGCTTTGCAGGTTTCGATTTAGATATTGTTGCAGATTGTTTAATTGTTGAAAAAGATGATGCAGATGATGTTGAATATTATGCGGAGTTTGTTGAATACGATTTTGATTAGCCCTACCAGGAAGATTATCCCTATTAGCCGGAAGATTTTCCCTATCAACCCTTAATTCTTTAATTGAAGGGAGTTTAATACCTTCATTAGAAGACTTGACCATACTAATTCACCAAGAAGTAATCAATCTACGCGAATGCTATTACTTTATACTCTACATTAAGTTTAACGAAGTAGTCGCAGTTTGACTGCAAAAAACCGCCCAATTTAGACTTCTAGAAACAAAATTGCACTACCACCATCGCTTTTGAATGTATCATCTTCTAGAAGTTGAAAAGAAGATCGATCTATAAAATTGAATAGATTCAATTAATCATTGATTAAGAGTATTGGTGAGTCTTCTTCAGAGAATCAAAATTGATAATCAACTCAAACAAGCATGTGATACTTAAGTTCTAGAGGCGTACCTTAAATAGAAAATATTTGTGAGGACCTTCAATGTTTCAACATTTAATCCACCTTGATTGCTAATTGCCGACGGGAAGTTCTACTGAGGAGAGTTTAAAATAAGTGCCGATGGTCGGCTATATCTGCCCAACCTAACTCGTCTAACAATTTGTTGAATATTATTATATATATATTGTGTACCAAGGTGTATTATAAGGTGTATTCCTATATACGTGTTCTATTAATATATAAATATGCCATTCCTCACAGATATGTCTTGCTATGATAGATGTTATCCGTAATACTTCAAGAAAAGTTAAATGTGGCTTGTCCTGTATAACTTTGCCTTGACTGCATACCCCACAGTACCTATCATAGATGACAGCTTTCCTTAATACTACTACAAGTATGAAACATACCACGTTAATACAAATTACGAAAATCCCCTTATCTACAAATTCTCCCTACACTTCCACAAGTATACAATTCAATTGAGTTTCTGTACGTGGGCCCTAATGTACCACCCTCCCACACAGAACCACTAACAAACTTGAAACTAACCAAATTGAAACTAACCAAACCCTTTATATTCAACTTTTTGAGATCATATCTAAAACATTGTTTCTATTGTGATTTTTAAAACATTCGATTAAATCATTCGATTTCTAAAACATTGTCTAAAACACTGTAATATCTAAAACAAATTCCAATTACATAACTTGCCAGTGTTTGCCCATATCATTATCCAAAACCTCCTCCTGCATATACCACCCCATTATGAAAAATTGACAATTTGAAAAAATCTTCCCAACAATGCTTCGTAGGTTAATCGAACTTCCTAGTGGAATAATCCAACATCCTGGACTAAAGAAAGTCACAGCATTTCGTTCATTCTCTTCAACAAGTCCTGCTTTTGCAAAACCACAGAATAAATCATTACAAAAGGATACTAAGAGGAAATTGAAAAGAGATCAAAATGTGAAGAATAAGAATAAAGAAGCTCCGGAATTACATCCATTATACATGGACATTCCACTTGCAATGAAATATATAAGAGCGGCTGAAGTTGGTCAACCATCTCGTAGGACGACGGTGTCAATCTTAATGACTGTCATACCTGATAGAGGGTCTAAACCTCTACAAGGGTCAATATACTTACCTAAACCTATTAAAGATAATAGTGTTATGGTATTTTCATCTCAACCGGAAACGATTGAATTGGCAAAGGAGCTTGGAGCAAAACAAGCTGGTGGTTTGGAATTGGTGGAAGGAATATTGTCTGGAGCTATCAAGCTTGATGACATAACTCACGCCTTTGCAACCCCAGAGTTTGTTAAAGATTTGAAACCAATCGCAAGAAATCTCGGTCCAAGAGGAATAATGCCAACCCCAAAGAAAGGAACTGTTTCTGAAGATATTAAAACCTTGATGGAAAGTTCTGTAGGTGCTTTACCATTTAAACAAAAGGATCAACACTTATCTTTGCCAATAGGTAGATGTGATTTCAGTGATCTGGAAATTATTGAGAATTTAAAGGCTGCTTCCAAGGCGATCTACGAGAGTCAAGTTCCGGGTACCAAAAAACCTAATTTGATTGGGCAGACTTGTTTGAGCAGTACCAGTGGGCCATCTTTGGTAATAAATTTCAAGCAAGCATAATCCGGGTCAAAGAGGTTTTGGATTTGCTTATGGAAGGAGTCTGGTCGACTTTGACTGAACAGCTCGACTTGGACTGAGCCGACTTTGACTGAGCAACTGAGCCGACTTTGACTGAACAGCTGAGCCGACTTTGACTGTGGAGGTACAACTGGGCCGACTTTGACTGTGGAGGACAACTGGACCGACTTTGACTTTGGAGGAATTTTTGGGCCGACATTTAATTTGGAACTTTATTTGATCCATTTGCAGCAAATTTGGATAGCACATTCAAACTGCCTCAATGGGTTGTATTAAGAGATAAGAGATGGTCATGAGAGATAAGAGATCGTCTTGAGAGATAATGAGATGGCCGATAATTAGATCGACTTAAGAAAGATGTCTTAAAAGATCTACTTACAGCTGAACTTACCGAATTAAACTAAACTCCTCTTTGAAAGTCAAAGATGCACACACCTTTCACCAATTTATGATCTCACAAAGCATCATACAATTCATGTAGATAGATACAAAATATACAAGTGTAAAGAACGCAATATAGGCAAGCACAAGGGGTAAAATCATGTAGAAATTGGTGCATCAAAGCAGAAGAAAATTAAGGGTTGTATAATTTTGTAGGATTAGTGAGGAGGGGAATCAAAAATAATATACAAAACATACTGCAGAAGAAGCAGTTGAAAAATAGTGTACGGCGTATGAAGACAAGTTAAAGAGGTGCCCGGGGAAATGTTCCTCAAGTCATAACGTGGTCATATCAATGGTTTTTTCGTATTGAGAATCAAACGATGCTCTACTAATCACCAGATACTGGAACTGTCAAGAACTCTCCAAAAATCCGATGGCCAGTTTTCCCTACTATCAGTCATCAGTCTGTACTTCGTGCATAATCTAAATGCTAATGAGTTGAAGCAACATGTACATACCATGACCACATGTACATAGGTGAGTAAATAGTTTAGACGAGAGTACCTGATGCAACCATAAAATTGACACCATAAATATGTTGCTATAAATTGAAAGGCATCATTAAGGCATGCTTTGAAAATGCCAAGTTTGAAGAAATTCTTTACTAGTAAATGTTTCATTGCTTTGTGTGGTACTTAAACTCATACGAGAAATTAAATTCGTATTTTCCTCCTTCATTTGCAGCTTTTCGCAGCTATTTAAAAATATTCGTACTTTTCTGTGTGCGCAACGCATTGAGGCGCCCGGGTACAGCCATGCACGTCTTGTAACATTGGTGCACGAACATGTCGGAAAGGAGTGCTCTTGTCACGCAATATATAAAGGCTTCTGTAGCATGGTTGCATTGAACCAAATGTGAAAGAAGCAACCAAAAGCCTGACTGATTCAAGCATAGGTTGGTAAAGCAGGAGTAATCTTCGAAATTAGTTCTCCAGTGGATCCCCTTGTAAGATAAATACAATGTTGAGAGTATTTGAAAATAGTGGGCCCCTTTTATTTTATTATTGAAATATTTTATTGGAAAAATTTAGAAAAAATGAGTCTTAATTTATTTTCCATCACCTTGAATATCAGTAGAGCCGTATGATCGCAATTTTAAATACTTCAAAATGCTACTCAACTAATTGGCTATCGGAAAATAGGCCATACTCGCATTTATCAAATTCTTCTTCATACAGATCCCTGATCCTCTTGGTATTTCCATGGTTCAGAGTAGCGCAAAAGAAGTGGGCAGTTTAACTTAGCAAAGTATTTGACTATAGTCTTTTTCCCACTAAATATCACGAAACGACTTTCTCGATCTACAGGTGAAATGAGCTCTCAAGTGAAAAAAAAGACTAAAATTTTGGCTGCAAAAGAATTCTTCTAGAAATTTGTTCAAAACGAATAGAATCCAATATTGAAGTTAAAGAAGTTTACTAATTACCACATTATTTGACGTAAGGAGTATCACACTGAGATGTTTTTAATCACCTTGCATACAGATCAAAGAACGAAATGAAAAATGGTTTGACCAGAAACTTCAAAAATCATACTGAAAATAGTTTATATTCTGAACAAGAGAGTCCGACTTTCACTCGGCTCAACCGAATTGATCTGATTTTCCTTGTCTATGGACCCTGGTTAGTTTCTACAAAACGGCTCTCGAATATTACGTAATGTTTTGTTGCGCGTAGATGTGTTTAACTTAGGGCGGGATCAAGTAACCAACTAAACACCCAGTAACTTGAACCAATCAAAGGTTTAAATAGTTCATAAGGATTGACAAACGGTATAATATATTAATAGATAATTCATATCAGTTTAGTACGGTTGAAATTCAATCGCCAATCGAAGTTCCAGTGTTTATCATTTACTGATCCACCATACAATTACGATATTACTCCAGTTTGATGTTATCTATAATATCCACAAATAAATTCATGGGCCTTGCCGATGGTAACATCCTTGATTGGTGTCCATCGATGAACCTTTTAACCATTTCCATGAATAAAACATCAATATGGGTATACCGATTAAATGGAGAAAGAATTTATTCACTCAATAATAAATCCCCAATTACTTCGATTAGTTTCATGGGTAATGGTGCATTCTTTTGTCTATCTGGATTGGATGGACTCATCAAAATATATGATTCGAATAACGGATCTTTAATAAAAATCCTAGATAAAACGTTTATAAAGGTGAATTTGGTTAAATTCAATTTGCATGCTCATGCAGATGTTCATAGTATGTTCAAAATCGATATACTATCCAAATTACCAAGATTGAGTTTGGATAATAGTGTTGAGGATTTGACAGTATCTTCAGTCATATTACCGAGTGACATAAACGAGTTGAATAATATAGATAACTTGAACTTTTTGATAATCATAGATGATTTGAATAACTTGGCCATCAACTTCAATAACCTAGTAACAATTGATGAAATACAACTACCTGGTAAGTTTGTGAATTACTTCGATAATAACAATAACCTATTTAATCAATTGTTTCTTAGTGAAAAGTATGAGTTGATTCAAATGAATTTGAATATAGAGCAATCAAATCAGAAGTATTATGTAGATATCATCCTAAGATACTGTAAAATCATAAGCATTTTGGGCTACTTGAAAGATCAATTGGGTTTGATGAGACTTGAAGTGGAACCTTTCTTGGGGACTTATGATAGGTATTTAAGTAATTTGGTCGAGGCTGCTGTTACAGAGGAAGTTCTGGAGACTACTGGTGGGGAACTGGTTGGTCATTTGCCTGAAGCAATCGAGTCTTTACATGTTGCACCCCATGACTCCGATGCTGGCATCATCAAACCCTCGTCCGCCAATTTATCTCCACGTAACTTCACCAGGAAATGCTTTCATGATATAATCTTGACAGACCTCATTCCCAGGAACCTTAAGGATTTCTGGTTAAATCAATTTGGTGAGCGTAGTTACAAGAAATTATTGCGGTTGGGGAATTCCGTTTATGATAATCTTCGGAATCTCCTCTTTACCAAAATAGTGGCGTCTCTTGAAAGATTATTGATTTTATTGAATGATTTAAGAGGCTTATGCATCTGGTTTAGAGATAGTAAAAACGAAGTAACATGTTTGGATTTGAATGTCATTGATGAAATGATCTCAAATTCTAAGTCATTTCTTAAATCTTCTTACAAATTAATTTGGGATTTGAATGAGGAGCAAAAGTTGTTCTCACTTTTCTTGAACTGGATCAAGTTTGCAATCATAGACAAGTTATCAAAAGAAGATGATTTGGACTCCTATTTGAATGGTCCCCAACAAGGATTCAAGCATTCTAATTTGTTTAAATATGTGAATGGACCACTCTTAAGTAGTTCATTATTGAAGTATCTTGATTTGGATTTGGGTGAGAATACAATTTTAGTTCGAACAGAAAGTCCTGAGTTTGATTTATCTCAATTGTCCAAATCCTTAGATACAACATTTGCTGAAAATATGATATTACCCTTCAAAAGCTTCACCAAAAAGGCATTACAATTCCAGAACTTAAACGTGCACTTGGACTTGTACCAAAATATCAAATTAAACTACATGCAGAACAATAGTATACTTGCAAGCTGGAATGCGGGTACTTTATCATTGGTAAAGATCAATACATTGACAAATTCAGTTACCAAAACGGTAATTCAATTTCCTCATGACATTGAAGTAATATTTGAGTTTAAAAACTTTCAAGAATTGATCATTTTAATGACTAATGAAGAAAGGTATCAGTTGGAAAGCTTTAATTTCCTTGAATTGATGAATGGAGATGGGGAATTGGATTATGGGATGATCACCAAGACGGGCGTTTTGTTACAAGAGGATATTGGGTTGAAGAATCCAAAATATTTGACTGTTACGAGAGGAGGTGATTGTGGGTGTTTATTGGATGGAAATAGGCAAAATTATGTTGTCTTTACGAGTACCTAGCTTATTCGATATGGGTGTAAAAAAAGGAGGTGAATAGCATATTATAGTACGTGATTCTCGATAAGTAGAGCGTACCAGGATATGAAGAATGGAAACATGTAGTTATTCATTTGTCTCATTTGTCTCAATGTGACTTACTCAAAATTCATTAGACCCTCTCAAATCTTGACTCCAAGTTCCAGCATAAAATCTCTTCAGAATATATTCCTCAGGAGTTGCCCGCATTTACCTCTTCGATTATCCTGGAGTACCTGTCATCTATCATTGACTTCTCGTTCTCGTAAAAGTTCAGTACCCAGCACATTTGATACTGTTTCGATTCAGTATCAAAATAAAACTGCTTTAAAATATACTCCCTGACGATCTTGCGGATATTATTATCGTTGGGGATCAACTTCTTGGATCTCATACGATTGATCACTAATGGGTTTATATTCTCCTTCTTTCTTTTAGAAATCATGAACTTGAAATATTCTTTATTAATTTCAAGCGGGTTTTCTGCGCCATCAGTGAAGTCTAAATGATCAGGCTTGTGTATTGCAAAATCTACCAAGTCAGATAATAGATCCTTCTCAATTGGCTTAAACTTTCGGAATAGCATTTTTGTTGTTGATACCTTTTCTTGTAGTAGTTTGTCTCTTTCAAGAGGATGAATCGGTAATGCAAATCTTGAAGTTGGATATAAAACCTCAATAGGTTGGACTTTGATTTTCAGCAATTTAGATTGATTTAGTTGTAGAAACTTGTATAATAAGGATATTTCTTGAAAAATTTGGGCGGTGGAGGAACCGTTGGTGCCATTTGGTAGTTCAGGCAGTTCAAGCATTGATATCCCCGAAGGAACTTTGTTTTCTTGCAATTTCAACTCCTGAGTATTCTTATAGGATAGATTCAGTCCGGTTCCCGGGATATTGGTCTCCAACCAATAAACATTACCGTTCGGATCGACATTTCCTAGAAGCATAATAGGGATCTCATTCTTCAATTGGTCTTGGTATTTCTCATTATTATCCTTGGTTAATTCATTTATCAAATGAACCTGAGGCCATACCAGCTTTAAACTTTGGTATGGTATATTATTAAATTCCCTTCTCCAAGTTGTTTCCGATTTATAATACTTATCAAGTAAATCTGGTAGTAGATAGTACTTTTCGCGTATTAGAATATCATCATAAAGTCTGATTAGATTGGTGCACTTTGATTTGGTTAATGCATTATTCTTAGTATGATTAATTATATGATTTAATATTGGTTTGTTGAATGGTAGTTTATGGATTCTCTTCAAGAGGTTCTTGTATGGTATGATTAGCTTATTTGGCATTATTAGTAACTGATTGTTAATGGAGATCTGGCAGGTTAAAGGTATACCTCTAAGTGAATTCTATAATAAATAAAGTAACTTCTATAGAACTCCAATTAAATTCTATGGATCGGGATTTCTATCCTTCTCGGACTTCAATTGAAAGGAAACTATTGGGACACACTTATACCAAAATTGGAATTGCACTTAAATTACACTTGATTCAATCCTCCTGTACTTAAACCAAACTTGATTCAATCCTCCTGTACACCAAACTTGATTCAATCCCCCTGTAATAAGCAATTCGATCAGCTTTAACTCGTCCCTACTGAATATTTTAAGATAGACTTTACACCCGCGCCAAAAGTCTGAAAAACCCCACCGAATCAACAAGCATGGCCCTTGCAGAAACATTCCTTAGGAAGATCCATAAGTTGGGGATTGTTCCCCAATTGATCAAGAAACTTCCAAAGATTTCGTTCCTTCTTGCTGTTTCTAGTATATTATGGTTATTCCTCCTACCACTTGAAGGAAATTATAGAGACACGTATATATCTGAAAATGCGTTGATGCCATCACAAGTTATGTCATACTTCCGAGAGAGTGAATGGAACATCGTTAGAGGGTATAGGGACGAGGTGAATAAGTTTGAAAATAAAACTATCGAGTTTAAGAACAATGAAATAGAAGGTTGGTTAAACAAATTTGGATTTGTTACAAGTTATCATCAGAATAATGTTTATAATGATACATTATACGCTATTATGCATGCCCCAAGAGGTGATGATACAGAAGCAATGGTATTGACTGTACCTTGGCTCACCTCGGATAATGAGTATAACGAAGGAGGTATTGCTATATCAATTGCATTAGCAAGATATTTCAGTAAAGCATCGATTTGGTCAAAGAATATCATATTCGTTTTTCCTGAAAATGGGCATTATCCATTGAGATCATGGGTTGAGGCGTATCATACTTCATTGGAGAATACGGCAGGATCAATTGAAGCGGCAATTGTAATGGAATATGGAAAAAACGGTGATCATTTCCAATATTATGAAGTTTCATACGAAGGTTTAAATGGTCAATTACCTAACTTGGATTTGCTAAATACTGCCAATTTGATTGCTTTCCATGAAAATATTGCATGTTCAATTCAAGACACTCCTGCAAATGAATTGTCTACGAATTCCTACTACACGAGATTAAGAACTCTCTTCAGGGGAATTTTGAAATTAACCTTGTCTGGATTAAAGAAGAATACCCCAGGTTGTGAAGCCTTTTCAGGCTGGCAAATCCAAGCCATCACTATAAAAGCTAAGGGGACAGAAGGTCATAATGATGTAACTCAATTTGGTAGAGTTGTGGATTCAACCTTTAGATCTGTGAATAATTTGTTGGAAAAATTCCATCAATCGTTCTTCTTCTATTTGATGTTATCTCCAAATAACTTTGTCTCGATTGGTACGTACTTACCATCTGCTATTTTAATTGGACTTTCGTTCATTTTGAGTTCTTTGGGATGTTTATTGAATAGTAATGTTGAGATTCAGGATGTGTTTACTAATCTTAATAAGATTTTGACCACTTTCACCGGAATTGAAGTGTTTTGTTATGGTTTGGCCGTGGTTTTACCTTATTTAACATTAAACAGTCAAGATAGAGATGCTACATCGTTCCAAATTTTGAACACGTTCTTACTATCTAACTACATAATGGCTATATTACCATTTTTCAAACTTAATTTCAAATTCAACAGAGTTGTTACATACGGATTAATTTCATTTTCGTTGTTTTTCATTTCAATGTTAATTACCACCTTGTTGATTGTTCATTTCTCTTTGGCCTTGGTAATTGGTGTTTTGTCATTACCGTTGACGTTTGTTCAGCCGTTGATAACCGCAGACAATATTGCAAATGAGGCTGCAAATAAGATTACAGAAAAATCAACAGATAATGGTTCCGTCAATGTTGTTCCAAACACCAAATTCCTCACCCAATCCAATAAAACGAGGATTAAGGTGAGTTTGTGTTTGGTTATTTCAAACCCTTTTTTCATTATCTTCCTTGTTGGAAAATTCATGGATTTTGAATTAGGTGCAACTGAATTGACTCGCGGTTTATTGACGTCTTGGGATGAATTACAATCTTGGACATGGTTTATTGTTCTATTAGGTTGGTTCCCAGCTTGGTTGGCAATCAGTTTAACTAATATATTTGGTGATTTCAAGTAGAGCAAGTCTTAGTAGGAGACATAGTGTGAGAGCGGAGCAAGAGTTGATTAGTAAGAGTTGATGAGCAAGAGTTGATGAGCAGGAGTTGAGTTGTTACCAAGGAGTATGTTTCCAAGGAGTAATAACATTTTTTACGTATATACTGAAATGCTCTAAGAATATTCCTGTCTTGGATTGTAAGCTTACTAGTATCTCTTATCGAATGTGTACTATTCTGCTTCTGCAGGACTCATTTGTCTAAGCATTCACAGGATATGTTGTTGTACGCCCAAGATATTCACAAGCTCGCCAATGGAACAAACCAAAATTGAAAAATTAATATACAGATCGAAATTACACGTACAAAGTCACGCCTTGGAAATGATGAGATGTTGCTTATCATTACTATATTGACATGAGCCAGAAGTAACGTTCACTTTAGAATATACACCTTTCAGGAAGCGCCTTGAAAAACTTTAATAGGTGTAGCGTCTTTATGCACCAGAGGAAAAATAAATACAGATCAACAATCTATTACCATTGACCTCATGTGTGATACTCCATTGGCCTCATGTGTGATACTTTGTATTCTTACTCTAATCACTAGTCCACGTTCCAAGTTGATCTTATGTCCAACATCAGTGAATTCTTGTAAGCATTCCAGTGTACTACGTTACGCGATCATTTTGAGACTCTTAATCTACGCTGATTTACGTGTTCTGATCATAAACAATAACTTTCGTCAAAAAGTTGTATCGAAATATCAACACCCCAATTCCTTCTACTATTGATCAGATTGGAGCACGATCAGGCAAGATAGCAGACGTTTAACATTGATAAACGAGAATTGACTAAGAATTGATAATAATTTAGAATAAAGCATAGTGAAACTTCCAGTCCTTATTATTTTTCCACAAGTCCCAGTAAATCCACAAGATGTCAGGCTACAGCTATTCAGTAGACAATAACACTTCCTCCGCAGCTTTGCGTAAACGTAAGACTTTGAAGAAGTCGATCAATTTTTCAATAATGATTATTGGAGAAAGTGGATCAGGTAGATCAACCTTGATTAATACGTTATGTGGAGGTAATGCTATCATTCCAACTTCATCAACAGTTAATCAAGATCCATTCACAAAGAAATTAACTTTAAGACATGAAAATGTTGAATTGGAAGATAATGAAGGTCATAAGATTTCGTTGAACATCATCGATACACCCAATTTTGCAAATCTGATTAATTGTGATGAGGATTTCAAAATCATTGTGGATTTCATTAGGCATCAATACGATGAAGTTTTGTTAGAAGAGTCAAGAGTCAAACGTAACCCAAGGTTCAAGGATGGTAGAATCCATGTTTTGATCTACATGATTTATCCAACAGGTCATGGTTTAAGTGAAATTGACGTGAAATTTATGTTACACGTTAATAACTTGGTTAATATTATTCCTGTGATTGCTAAGGCTGATTGTTTAACTCCAAAGGAGTTACAATTGAATAAACAATTGATCTTGGAAGATTTGAAAGATTATGGTATTAATTATTATAAGTTTAATGAATACGAATATGAACTGGATTACATTGATGATGAAATTGTTGAGTACAACAAGTATCTTAATTCATTGGTACCATTTGCAATCATTGGTGCTAATGAATATCAAGAAAACCCATCTCCAGAAGATGATGATTTATTGAAATTAAGGATCTTGAACCCAATAAATACAAAACCCATCAATATCGAAAACCCAGAGATAAACGACTTTACTGTCTTTAAGAACATTCTTCTCATTACCCACCTTAATGAATTCAAAGAATTGACCCATGACTTGATCTATGAAAATTACAGAACTGAGGCCCTTTCAGGCAAACAATTCCAATACGTTAACGGCAAAGATAATGGAAGCGATTTCACAAAGGATCTCGAAATCACAAGTAATACTCCAGAGGAGTCTAACTACTTGATGAAGGAAGAGCAAATCAAACTCGAAGAAGAAAGACTAAGAAAGTTTGAGGAAAGAGTCCATCAAGATTTGATTACAAAGAGGAAGGAGTTGATGGAAAGGGAAAATGAGTTGAAGGAAATTGAGAAGAGGTTGGTTTCCGAGGGTTTGAAATTGAGTGACGTTGAGGAGATTATTAAGATTGAGTAGTACTGCTTCAATTCTATGTAAGTTGAAAGCTACCTTAGTTAGTCGGTCGATTACCCACGTGGAACAAGCTCTGTCATCCGTCCACTCTTGAGAAAATTAGCTGATCCCCTCAACCTTTAAGAATTAGTAACCTCACTATACCTAGCTTTCCACGCGTCCTGAGGTCAATGTTCAAATAAAATTTAGTGTATTGTTCTGTTGGTGTTGGCACCTTGTCAGAGAGCCAACATGCACCCTGTCAGAGGAGCCAACATGCACCTTGTCAGAGGAGCCAACATGCACCCTGTCAGAGGAATCTGGTCACACGCATTTGTGTGATCCTTCATTAACTGCTTAGAGCTCCTTCGATTTGCGACATGTTCCGTCTGACCTGCAATATATCGCAGCTTTTATAAACTACATAATTCTCTTATATCCTTATATTATTTTAATGAATCATCAGATTATTGACTCCTCTGAATAAGATTTTGTGTGCAGATAAAGTACCATTTGATTTTGTTAATCAGTGCCTACAACTTCTGAATATTTCTACACTCCTTAATATTAAATTTTACTTAAACCCAGTAGACTATGTTCTTATACTGTAGAGTATCTCACGTACATCTGGGGTATATGATTTATCTAGTGCCATCCCAACAGCAGACAACTTGTCCTATTTAAGACTGCTTTTAATTTAAGATTTAATGATCTCTTGACAGAGGACACCCTCCTGTTCAAATGAAATTGCCAATCATTTGGATTTCACCAATCAAACAGCATACTTCTCCACTATGAAATCAAAAGCCTCATTTCTTTTATTTAAATCAATCAAATAAGTATGCTTATCGTCAAGTTCCTCTAACTCTGTCAATAATTGCTCTACGTTTTCTCCATTATTCACCACATAATCAAAACTAATTTTATTAGCCAACAAATCCCCGTTTTTGATTCCCAATTTTTCGATTTCATTCAACAAGTCTTGACATTCAGGATAGTGCTGTAATTTAAAGCTCAAAACAAATAAAACGTGCAAGACTTGGAACTTACCTTGAATGTCTACATTATCATCATTAAAGTTCTTGGTTAATAATTCATCATAGAAGTAGTATGAATTATTAATATTGTCTGATTCTCCTTTTATGGAATTCAACCAGGATTCAATTACATTGTAGATGGTATTGTCTCTTACTGATTCCGGGAATTCATGGAAATTTAAGAATAATTTATTGGCCGCTGTGAAATTCCCTTTAGATAAATGCAATTGAATCAATATCAAGTAAGGCTCTAACTCATGATATTTCTTAAAGGAGTTCAACTTGGTGATATAAGCAGTTAAAAAGGCGATTGCTTGATCAATATCTTTTTCGAATTTTACAAGGTAAATCGTGGTCAAAACAGCTTGTAATTCAAAGGTTGCAACCTTGACATCTTGAAAATACGTTGAATCGTCCGTACCAAAGGAAGATAAATCATTCCAAGCACTCAATAAATGAAATAACTCATCATTATCAGCGTATCTAGCTTTCCCATTATCAATCAATCCAGAAGCATCTTTACCTAAGGCAATAGTTGATCTAATTTGGAATTCTAAAACTTTGACTTGATATTCAGGTGCAAATTGTTCAATCTTATATCCTTCAACTTTATGATGTTGGTTTGTATAGAATTGCTCTCTAATGTTGTAGAGTTCGTTGGATTCGTCCATGTTGTTGGGGCGTAGGTGGTTTTTCAGTGGGTTATTTTGCGGACGTGTTAAAAGGGAAGAAAAATCCGCCTACTCTGGAAAGTGGAGATAAGATAGAATACAATATAAGTAATAGTAAAGGAAACGAAAATGTGTGTAAGAGTTGGTGTATTCTGGAATATGAGAATGAATGTAGAGTACTTAATCATTACTAAACGAGTTCAACTGGAAAGCTCGCAATAAGCTGAAAGAGGATATGAGAAGAATTGGTTACGATAGTCAATGGCTGCAAAGAGAAGAATTTTTATAAAGAACTAGTATTAAGCCATATTGTCAACACAGCTTTTGGTTGACATAGGTTGCGGGCCTTTAAAAGTTGATTTATTTGTGAATGTGATAGGAGTTCCTACTATTTCGTTTTCGTACTAGTCTTTATTCAACTATTGGAAACGTAAAGTATTATATTCCAATGACTTTACTTGCATTAAAGGTTGGATTTTGCTTTGAACGAAGGCCAAGTCTATGACGTTTAGGGGCCGGATGCACAGAGAGTTGATAATACCATATCACTTTCACATTCCATTTCAAGTACAATGACTGAGCCTCCGAAAATGTATCTTCATCTATGGCATTCGCTACTCTCCGGTGAGCATTTCAAGTTGGAATAATTCTCACTTCCGTCCTTGCCTAATAGCTTCCCAAGCAGAAGCCGGCTTTGTATCTTCGATGTCATCCTCAAGATCACTAATACTTACAAAGTCACTGTCTGAATCACTTCCAAAGTCATATGAACTGTCCTTTGAGACTACACCAGAAATCCCATTTTCTTTTCGAATACTATCCCAAACAGAGGTTGGACTAGCTTCCTCACCCAACCCATTTTCTTTACGAATATTCTCCCAACTTGAGCTTCCGGCCGCTCCTTTATCTCCTCCTGTCTTCAAGGTACCTACATAATCAAGCATCGATTGCTTTGTAGCAGTTCTTGGATCTGGGATCTTGAAAGATGGATCCAAAGCTGTTCGCTTGAAATAAAAAAAATATCCAGCAGCTTGGTTATATTGCATGGCTTTCCACATACCCAATTGATTTTCCTTGACTCCTGAATTTTCCAATTCCTTAATTCTCTTATTGAATTGATACTCTCCAACCGTGTTATTTACGAATATCATGGATAGAACACCTAATATACTTGAGATGGTGAACTTTCTTCTCAAGAAAACAGGACTAGGATTCCTCACAGTTCTTGCGTAAGCAGTTGGAGCAAGTGCCGCTAATATAGAAGCCCCTAATCCAGTGTAAGTAGCATACCTTGCTCGAGAAATGATATCTTGTGCTAGTTCTTCTCTATCTTCCTGAGTCAACTTCTGGTCAGCTTCATAAAATTCGATGGTTTTACCAAATTCGTTAGGTGTTAGTTTATTAAGTAATGGGTTATCGCTTGGCTTTTCATTTGTTCCTTCATTTGCTTCGTTGGACATTATAAGTGATGCATTGGTGGGTAGGTTGCAGGATACTTTGGAGTTTTAATGGGGTCCTTTTTTAGTGCATTTTTCTCCGGATTCCCTTGAGGCCATGAATGAAAAGAATCGGTAAACTTCAAATCACCTTTTATTGCGGCCATTGCCTCGTACAATTCTGGTGATTTCTAACAGCTTTAGAATATCAATAATATGATTTTCAATTGTCTCTACATGGCTCATCTGGCTAAGTTGTGTGGCTAACTTAGTAAAGCTTCTCCAGCACCTTCAATGACAGCTTCAAGAGGACTACCCGTAGTTGAGTCCCTCCCAATACGCCACTCTCATACTACAATTCAGAGTACTTTCGATAATTGTTCAATTCCAATTACAACTAAACAAGAAAACTAAAACAGAATTACTTCAAGATTAATCCAACCTCTTGCTTTAGCTATCATCATTCAGCCACAAGAATAAAGGACTGTTAAGCTCACGATTTAACCTAAATAATTGTCCCTCCTCTTTTCATCTCTCAAGCTTTGTAACTGTCTAACCACCTCATCAAACCCGACCATAGCATTCTTTCCTTGTTCCTCTACAATATCTCTATTTCTAACATTGACACTATTAGAATTCTCTTCTTCCTCCCCAACAATGAAGATAAAGTTATATTGGTACAATTGACCAGTTCTAACCTTCTTTGGTAAGGTGTTCCCAGAAACATCCACGTCAGCATAGAAGAAGAGTTCAGTATTCAACTTCTTTTGGAGCTTTTGAGCATAATCAAAGTACTTTGGACCAACTGGAACAATTAAGATTTGTCTTGGAGATAACCAGAATGGCCACTTACCCTTGAAATGTTCAGTCAAAATGGCAGTCATTCTTTCAACAGAACCTAAGATGGCTCTGTGAATCATCACTGGTCTATTAATGGCAGCATCCTTTTCATTGTTGTCACTCTTGTATTCCAATTCGAAACGTTCTGGCAATTGGAAATCTAATTGAATAGTGGCACATTGGAACCATCTATTCAAAGCATCACTGATTTTGATATCAATCTTTGGACCATAGAAAGCCCCATCTTCAGGGTTTAATTCCCAACCACCTTTACCCATGAAAGTATCCAAAGCACTTTCTAATTTATCTTCAGCAGCATTCCAAGTTTCTATTTCACCAACGAAATTCTTTGGTCTTGTTGATAATTCCATCTTGAATTCAAAACCAAAAACACCGTACACGGTTTTTAAGAAATCAAACACACCATCAATTTCAGTACCGATTTGATCGGTGGTACAGAAAATGTGAGCATCATCTTGTTGGAAACGACGGACTCTTGTTAAACCAGATAAAGCACCGGAGAATTCGTTTCTGTGAATAACACCGAAATCGGCAACACGCCAAGGTAATTCACGGTAAGATCTTTCTCTTGATTTGAAAATCAAACAATGACCAGGACAATTCATTGGTTTAAGTGCATACGATTCCTTTTCAACTTCAAAGGTGAACATGTTTTCCTTATAATTACCCCAATGACCAGAAGTCTCCCATAACTTAGAGTTGTACATGTTAGGAGTGATGACTTCATCATAACCTCTAACTCTATATTCCTTTCTCATCATTTCACATAAAGTATTGTAAATTCTTGTACCATGAGGTAACCAAAAGGCAGAACCAGGGGATAATTCATTGAAGAGGTACAATTCTTGTTCTTTACCGATTTTCCTATGATCTCTTTCTGCAGCTTCTGCTAAGAATTTCAAGTGATCGGTCATCAATTTTTTATCTGGGAATGAGATACCATAAACTCTTTGTAATGAATCGTTATTGGCATCACCAAGGAAATAAGAAGCAGAATTCTTTAAAATCTTGAAGGCCTTAATTCTACCGGTATGAGGAATGTGAGGACCAGTACATAAATCGATCAAAGTACCACACTTGTAAACAGTAGTACTGGTGTTATCTGGAACCTTTTCTTGAATGAACTGGACCTTATACTTATTATAATGGAACATTTTCAATAAATTATCTTTGGTCATTTCCAATCTTTCAAAAGTTTGCTTTTCTTTAATAACCTTAGTGGCAACTTGTTCAATGTTGGTGAAATCACCAGCAGCAACTGCAGTTTCACCATAGTTAATGGACATATCGTAGAAAAATCCATTATCAGTTGGTGGACCATGAGACAAGTGACAACCATAATGACATTCACAAGCTTCACCCATAACATGAGCAGAAGAATGCCAAAACACTTGTTGACCTTCTTTGTCATCAAAGCCTAAGAATTCAATAGTGGCATCTTCTTCCAAAGGTCTTGGTAAATCCCATAAAACCCCATTAATCTTTGCAATAACTTGTCTTTCAGCAAATTGTTTTCCGATTAACAAAGCAATATCCATAGGAGAAGTCTTATAAGCAATCGCTTCTTTAACGCTACCATCTTTTAAAGTGATTGAAATTGGTTTATCTTCCTTACCTCTAATTTCTTCATCATATTCAGCTTTCAATTGATCGAACAATTTAATACGTTCTTCGATATAAGCTGGTGCTGGACTCAAATATAATGGGTTAGAAGATTCAGCAACCTTCTTTTCCTTCTTTGGTTTGGCTTTACCATCTTTTCCTTTGGCTGCAGCGTTTGCTGCAGCTTTAGCTTGACCTGCTTGTTTGGCAAGTTCATTCTTAGCTGCTTGCTCAGGATCAATTACTTTGGATTTCTTTGGTTTAGCTTCTTCCCCAGGGGCAGATGAGCCGGAGGCAACCAGTACAGCTGGTACTTGGCTCTCGTTCAAGGACAAGTCCTTTACTTTGTCTTCAACTGAATCGGAAGACATCTTGGAGTTAACAACGAGTGAGAAAAAAAATTGTACGCGAATTTTTTGTACTGGAGATTTTTTTATATAGGCAGTGAGTCACTGTCAGTCCTACTGTTTAAGAAGGTTTCGTAGGTGATATTCTAGTTGATGAGTATGAATGAGATAGAAAATGAATATGAGAGAGAATTATGTGATTTAACTTGAAAGTTAAAGATTAATTTTTTGTAGTATAATGTTCATCCTGTATGTAACTTTTGTAGGCGAAGACATGGATGAAATCTTCCAAAACACTCGAAATACGAATTCAATAAAGAAACATTAGACCCGAACTGGCTTTGATTTGGTTAAGAGCGGTAGTTGGGTTTCAAAGGGAGGACTTTTCAAAACCTTTAATTTTTCAATTTGTGCAAAGTACTACCAAAGGATGGATGCAAAATTGTGAAGTATCAATCCAAGCTCTGCTTCATCTTGAATTTACAAAAGATAGACTGTAATTGAGTCGTTGAGTTTCAGTATTTGATATACTACGGTAGATTGTACATTGATATGCTACGTTATATTGTACATTGATATGCTACGTAAGATTGTACATTTGATATACGACCTGTATTATACACTTCTTGAGAGATCTACTAGATATGTGTGGTGCAAATTAGTTGTCATCAGGAACCGTGTAATGTTTGACTAGCGTTTGAAATTTAGTCATTGATATATGTAGACTTCAAGACACTCTGCAAGTCACAGCTCCAATTTTATATTCTTCCACCTACACTATCTTCCAGATTTGAATCGATGTATTCTCCCCGGTATTATTCCTCTCTACGCATATTCAAAGGTAACTGGTGTCCGAGAAGTTCTATATGCTGCTACAAAATTCAAGTTAACTGGACTGTAGTATCAAGCTAATTTGACTGTAGTATCAAACTAATTTGACTGTAATATCAAGCTAATTGGACTGTAATATCAAGCTAATTGGACTATAGTAACAATCTAAAAACCGTCTCCTCTATTCGCATCTACCCCCATCATACTCACCAAGATGTTTACATTCTTAAGTACTGATGTTTGGATTTTTCAGTTCCCCATAACTCAAGATTGACGATCTAACTGTCACGACAATGCTAACTCCACCGGACTCTGCTGCTACAGAAAAGCGAACAACGGATCCGATCTCTGACTCCATAGAAGAATTAGCTCAACTACTTCAGGAAAATGAATCACTAATAGATTTGAGAATCACCAATTTGAATACAATAACCAATAGGTTTAATAAGTTGGATTTCACCAGCTTTCTGACCATTAAAGGAAGGTTAGGGGAGTTATTAGATAAGCTTGAAGGTGAAGAACTAAAAGATGTGACTGGGGAATATTCTTCAGATCAGAAGTCAAACTTGTCTCCAAAAAGGACTCCCAAGCTGACTCCAAAGTTATCCCCAAATCAGATGAAGTCACCAAGGAGGACTCTAAGGCTTAAGTCTCCAAAGAAGTCAGACTCATCACCAAAGAGGTCAGGTTCACAATATACTTCACCAAAACAACTACAGTACATATCCACCATGTTACAGCTCACATCTCCGGAACAACCAAAAAATGAAGATAATGTTCGTCATAGTAAGAACTTCCGTGATTATTCATCTCGCAGTGTGGAACATACAGATTACTTGAATGATGAAAGTTTGGATCATTTGGATCGTTCGCTGAGTGGTAAGGATAGACGTAACTTAAGTAATAGTCAGAATGAAAGAAGTTTTAGTCAGAATGAGAGAAGTTTTAGTCAGAATGAGAGAAGTTTTACTCAGAATGAGAGAAGTTTTAATCAGAATGAAAGAAGTCTAAGTCAGAATAGTCACAATGAAAGAAGTCTAAGTCAGAATAGTCAGAATGGATATAATGAAAGTCAAAATGTTCTTGATACACGTTATCACAGTCATAATGATTCAAATTCAAGTGATACTTCTATATTCAGAAATACTCCAAATCGAATTAATTTCACTCCAAATAAGAACAATTTCAATCAAACACCAAATAAGAACAATTTCAATCAAACACCAAATAAGAATAATTTCAATCAAACTCCAAGTAGAAACATTGGTCGTGGCCATTTCCATAATGATTCAAATACAAGTCATTCGATAGATCCAAATGCAAGTTACTTGATGAATCAAACCATTAATAATAGTCTGATATTGGAAGAATTCACTAAGGAAAGAGATCAGAGCTTAACTGAAGCTTACGAATCCTTGACCTCCGTGGAAGGAAATATAGAGCCGTTAGAAACATTAGATTCTTTACAGAATTATTTATTTTCAATCTCGAACATTATGAAGCCAAGCTTAAGATCGGGCTTCTCAGATATAATTGTAGCTACTGGGGAATTGGTTAGAGATACTCCGATGAATGGGGTTAATATGCGGAATTTGAATGAGATGATTGGTCTGATCGAAGGGGCCATCGGTGCATTTACCAGTTAGGCCGAATCATAGCCGATGATTAAAAGGCAGTTGTCAAGTTACTCTTGTGCTTAAATTCTGCCAATTAGTTGCTACTTATTTGCCAGTAGCTACTCATTCGCCAGTTGCTACTTATTCGCCAGTTGCAGCATGATTCATCTCCAGCCTATTGAAGGTTTGTAAAATAAAACTTGCCAACTGAAGTATGATTGGACAGCATTCTTCAAATAGGACCATTGCCATTCCCCTAAGAACACATCCAATGAAGTATATAGATTTATGAACATTCTTGGGGACTTTTACACTATTGAACGTTAACAATTAAATAAAGAAACATTAGACCTGAATTAATAATTGGCAGATCTCTTTCAATGAACTACACATTGGCTCAAGATTCTTGACCTTATACCTACAAATAATCATTCGTACCTTTATTATATACATTTGGTCTCTTGATCATTCTAAGAAAACTTGCCTATCATATTGCTTCTACGAATGATCAAGCTTCTGAGGCTAAGGTGTTTGTGTGTAGACTTGCACATTGGAGTTAAATCAGCAATACACTGGTGAGTATTTGCTGGTGAGTATTTCAAGCTGGTGAGTATTTCACGGTGAGTCTTCTTTGGGAATTCCCTGAAATTGTACTTCAATACTCCTGAGCACCTTGAACACTCTCTATATTTTTTGCTTTTAAAACGTCTTCGGAGCCAAAGAAACAATCTTATTAAACTGTAAGTCCCTCAACTCCTTTGCGACAACGGAGGAAACTCTGGTTCCCAATGGATCCCCATTTTTATTGACCAAAACGCAAGCATTATCATCGAATCTTATAATGGAACCATCTGCTCTTCTAAATGGAGCCTTTGTTCTAACCACTATGGCTCTACATATATCTCTTCTTTTAACCTTTGACGATTGTGCATTTTCAGCATCCAAAGCTCTAGCTTTCTTCACAACGACTGTTATTTCATCTCCCACTTTAGCAAAGTTTCTTGGTCCATGGCGTAAGACCTTAATGCATTCAACAATCTGAGCTCCAGAGTTGTCTATGACATTCAAAAGGGATTTCAAATAGATCATGGTGTCTAGGATGGTGAAATGTGAAAGTTTTTTCAGTGTGCGATAAAGTGGAGCTACACCTGGAGGAGGACTATTACAGATGTAGACTAGGTATTAAGAGACTTTTGGCAAGTCAAGTAGTTTAATTAAAACAAATATTAAAAGAATATGTAAGTTTAAGATTTGAAAATTAAAACTAGTGGGTGCAAAAGTTGAGCATAACGTTCATGTTGAATTTGAAAATCTGAATCCAATGAACTTCTACAAAAGTTTACTCCAACAAATGAACTCTACAAAAGTTTACTCCAACAAATGAACTTCTACAAAAGTTTACTTTTATAAAACTGGTTAAGTTCACCTCTACTATTAATGTTGTGTTAAATTGGAGTCTTCGGATTATAAGCAGGTTCAAGGTGGAGCGCGTATTACATAAGAAATATTAGACCAACCATGCTACGATCAACCAGAATTAGCTGTTGGAATGAATCAAGCATAATAACTGATCGTAAGAGTAGATTTCAAGCAAGGCATGTTCCTCTCCATCACCCAGATGAAATACCATCTATATTAGAACAATTCCTACTACAAAATAAACGAATAATGAAGAGTGCCAGCCATCCTCATATGATAGCATGGAGGACGGGAGACCCAACTTCAACTTATATCACAGTTAAAAATAAACAAGTAGAAGTGTTTACGAATATAAAACAAGGATTTGATGATAATGGTGAAAAGGGGGCTGGATCGAAAATGTTGGAACAAGTTTTGGTCCAAAATGGATTTATGAATGTACTTTTGATTGCAACAAGATATTATGGGGGTAATCCAATTGGAAGTCTGAGGTTTCGTCATATAACCAGCGTTTGTTTTGAGTCGATGAGGGTTTGTAGGGATAAAAAGTGATATTTCATCAATACAATGGTCTTACCTGGCTTGAAGGATTATAAAGATCTCACTATCTCCATTGGCGGAGTGAACGTTGAATTATCTAAATTATCTAGAGACCCCCCAGTTACAATATATGAATCTGCAAATAACATGTTGGGTCTAAAGTATTGAAGGTCTTTGTATGACAGACGAATGGAGTAAGGGTTACTAGTGGTGTATTCCATAGGGACACCTGCACTCACACCTACACTCACACCTACACTCACACCTACGCTTCGCATCGGTGTTCGATTAAATTCATCTAAATTAAAAGAATGGAATCTAACTTCAATCTTTACAATGGAGATTCGACAACTCGCATCTACAACATCTCTATTTAACCTCTTTAAGTCAACTTTTTCGTTAAGGTCGACAGAGCTCCACTGCGATAACGCACTGAGTGCTATTCGATATATTTTTTACCCCACCATTTATCATTTGGTGATAATGAATACAACATATATTCTATACAATTAAACCAAAACTATGTATCTTATGGATAACTCAGGTTATGTGAAGTTTGAGAATTCATCAGAAGATAGAGATATTCCAGTTAATGTTTTAATATCAAATATAATATGATTTGATAATATGATGTGATAATATGCTTGCTCTATGCCTGCTTCTCTTTCTTGTAGTCCACCACCAAATCATACAACCTCTTCAACAACATAAGCTGAACGAAAGCGACTAAACCAACGATTCCAAAAACAACAAATCTATCTTTTTCAGTAGGAACGTTTAAAAATCCGTAAGGATACCTAGCTCCCGATTCAAGATCAATTAATCTTTGTAAGAGAGACCAATAACATATAGTCAAGAAAGAGCAAAGACCTAAAGCAGATGTAATGCTGATAGTCCACCTAGGCATAAAGATAAGATAATCAACCAATAATGAAACAACAGGCATCAAATGAATGGCTAAATCAACTGTAATGGGGATTCTTTTGGTTTCAGGATCACTCAAGAGTAAGTGAATGAAGAAGAGCCTAAGAGGCCAATAAATAAGGGCAACAATGCTTTCAAGTGCTAACCCAATAGGATGCAATAAATTCTTAACTTGGTATAAATAAGAAGAACCAGTCCAGTGAGCAGCAAATCCAAAGGCAAACACAACCATCGCATAAACTAGCGATAAGTTGGTAAGAAACTGCCATGGTCCCGCGCCTGCCAACGCAGGGGGTAATTCAACAACTATAGCACTATAATAAATACCATAACTACCAATAACGAGTGATAAACCGTTGATGACAAGCATCGTTTTGTTTCCAACTATTCTATGAGACATAATGATGAGAAGAAGTAAGTGTGAAAAATTTAGCACGTTTTAAGTTTGCTCTGATTGTTCCTTTTTGTATGCATAGAAGAATGCAGGAGATAACAGGGCATCGCAGATCTCACCATCATAAATTTATGAAAATACCACATCTTACTACTTTAGGATGTGGTTTGGGCCCTAAACTATGCCGTGGAGTGACCTCATCGGATCATGTCAAATTCTTCAATAGGTCAGTCATTTATTGGAGGCTTATACCTTGACCGTTAATTTCTCTTGGCTTATACATCTGTTGAGGCTTAAGATAATACTGGTGCCTTGTATGTAGTTGGATACTTCTATTATGTTGGAGGCTTATCATGATCTCAGTAGGATCATTGAACGTAATGAACTCAAAATCCATCTCCGCATTAATTATTGTGTCAAATGTACTATCTAAAAGTGATGGAAAAAAAGTCACACTATCTCTTACACCTTCCCATCGTTTCGTTCTCTAATACTTTCCCATTTGTCGAGGTAATGTTCTCCCATTTGAAATTATTGTCTATTTATACTTTTGAAATCTTGCAAAAGTCTTCTATAAGAAAATATATATGAAGAGCTATTCATTATGAGGTTGACGTATGAATATCTCATCAATGCTAATGATTCAGTCAAATGACGATCAAATTCCAAGTTGAAACTGCGATCGTCTAGATGGGCTGAATCTATAGGGGGAAACTAAAGGGGCGCTGAAAAATCCATAGGGGCGCTGAAGCAAAGAAACCATAGGGGCGCTGAAACTCAGAATCCATAGGGGCGCTGAAGCTAATAAACCATAGGGGCGCTGAAACCTATAGGGGTCGCTAAGCATTGATTCTTAATGATGAAAAAACTTAGCAAAACCTCTCCCCTTAGAAGTTGACCTTGACCTTGAATTCTCATGTTTTAAATGTTCAACATCATCTCTTGCTGGACTATCCTTCGAATGCCTCTCCTTGGAATGCTCATCCTTGGCAAATGGTTGATTATCCTTTGAAATTTGTCTACCTCTTTCAGCATCCGCATGCGCCGCCAAATTGGTATATGAGCCAGTTCTTGAGCTTGTGGGGCTTAAAAATGAAAAGCGGTGTTGAGGCAGTGGTTGACGTTGCGGACGTTGAGAATGTTTTTGTTTGGTACTATGATCAATACTCTTAATCCAATCTTCAAAATATGACTCTGAATCGATTGGATTATCCAAATATTCATTATACTTGTATGTTGGCTTCACAACAATAACAGGTACTAAAGCACACTCCAAAAAGTATTTTGAAAAGGATGCCTTCGATAAGAATCCTTTTGATGATGAAGAATCATTATGGTGAGTACCAATGATCATCATTTGAGGATTGAATTCTGCAATGGCACTTTTCAACGATTTCTGAGGATTACCTATTACAATTTCATAATAGAACTGAACTTTTTTGTTTTTATGAGTATTCAATTTCTCAAGCTTCTCAAGTGATGACTTTGCCTTGACCTTATCTATCCTATCATATTTTTTTTCATCTAATACTTGTAAGATGATTACTGTGTCTCCGGTTACTAGCATTTCATCAAATAACCATTCGATAGCTTTTAAAGACTCAACATCATTGTTGTAACCGGCCAAATAGGTTTTATTGTTCCTTCTAAACTTGAATTGTGGATGCTTGACTTTGACAGTAAGAGATTTTCGATGATTGTCTGTTGAAGTATCAAACGAAATACCTCTTTTCAATGATCTTTTGGATTCGGTTGTACCAATTGATTCTGATATTGAAAATGAAGGGGTTGTAGATCCGTCCGAGGTAAATCCCGGTGGTGTTGATAATATTCTTTCTGCAGCATTGTCAAGTTTATCAGTTGGAATCCTTTCTGGTATTCTATTAGGACTTAACAAAGGTGTTAATCTTAGATGGAAATAATCAGGATGAGGCATACTTGGAAAGGCATTCTTATTCGAACCACCAGTTACGTTTGGTGATAAGAGTGGAGTACCCACAGCAGATAATTGTGGTGATATAATTGAATCTGAATCAAAATCATCATAATATAATCTACCTAAAAGATCTGAGGAATTATTTTCCAATTTATATAAATCAACAGTTTCGTCACTTGTATGGTATAATAATGCATTTAACCTTGTATTCTTTTGTGTTTCAGGATCTTGGATGTTATCGATTTTACTTCGTTTGAGAGGAGCTTCTTTGAGCTTTGGTTTTGGCGCATCGGTGTCTCCTTCAGGGGACTCTTCCTTATCTTCTTTCACGTCTCCTATTATATCGTTCCCTTGTGTAGCTTTCACATCATTGCTTGCACCGACGCTTTCTTTTTTAACTGTATCCTTTACGTCACCTCTTATTTGATGATTGACCTTATGTGAAGACCCAAATAAATGTACCATGTTGTCTTGTTGGTGCTAAGTGTCGATGTTTTTTTTGGTCGCCGTACTATCCTCGTAAATTGAGCAAGATACCCCACATAAAAAGGAGAACCCTCATCCCATCCGCCAAGTTTCAGCTGGCAAACACAAGGTTATAATATTCATTTGTAAGTATTGCCTTTGTATTTTAAATATTGCCATTCTGTTATTTTATTCTTTCGATATTTCGAGCTTTCACCTCCATTCACTTATCAGTGAACAGAAACAAAAAAATATGTTTTTAGTAATATAAGGCTATAGATAGAAGCAATTAAAAGATAGAATGTTTTTTACACACAGAGCCTCTTGCAATGAGAACCCTTATCATTCAAGTGTACTCAATGAACGGCTAAGTCCAATGGGTGCGAATTTTTGAACTTTACGATGGCTTAGTATTTGCAGCCTTATTAAATGGTTCAACTAAATGGGAAAGAGCAATATGAATGAGAGAGAACAACATGAATTGGTATAGCAACGTTAAGAAATTCAGCCAACGTGGGTCTAAGAAGGGTTGAGGTGAAATCGTGCTTGTTCGGTGGTTTTTGTACTTCTAGGTATGGGATTAATAATATTAAATACCATGTAAGAAATTTTAGAAGAGCTTCTCTGCTAGGCAAAACATAGCACTTATGAGCACACCAGACCGAGTTTCACTTGGAGATTTCATTTATACAATTTCCTTGAAATTTTCCTGGTGGGAATCGAACTGAGGGTTGTTCCGTTCTTGCCCGTTGCGCCATGAGATTTCTTCAATTTATAGATTTTTAGGTATATAGGCTAAATATCCAATAGGAACCCCTAAACAACTAAAAAGGGGTTGAAAGGATCATATTTAGTTAGTATACTTTATTATTTCTTCCATTTTCAATTTTTATTTGATTTTCAGTTAATTTTTAATATTTCAATGTAAATTGAATTTGACTGCAAATTTCAAAGATTAAATGCCAAAATCTTCAAAAATATAACTTTCATACTTGAAAGGTCTTATAGTTTATACCTTTCACAGAGTTGGTTAGATATCTCGCAAATCAAGTTTTGAAACCCTACATAATCTCATTACGAGCAATTCGTTTCAAAACAAAGAACTTATTAATTTGTAATTTTCATTTAGTCTATGTACAGCTAATCAGTAAATTATTGCAGTTCGAAGTTTCTTGAATAGAGCTAACAACTACCTCCCAGTATCAACTCCAGAATTCTTCTCCACAATCCCCCAGAGTCTATCCATTTTAAGACCTCCAATATTATCCAAAACATTAAACACCCGATCTTTATCTTGCCAAGTTGAACTTGAACCAAGAATAGGGTTCTTACCCAGCAATTTCAAGTCTGGATTGCCAGATATTTGTAACAATTGATTGTAAGTCTTTGAGCCTGAGAAGTTCAATTTTTCAACTATCAATTGTTCATTACTTAATAAATTCTCTAAAGTTTGAGGTTTTTCTTTATCATACAAACGGAAAATTCTAGTGACATAGTCCTTTGTTTTAAGTTGGATTATCACTGCAGGGGTTGCACAACTTAGTAGCGTAATTAAGGCATAAATGTCATCGAATTGAGGCGATTCATAAAATAATTTAGCACCATAAAGTCCAAGCACAGAGAAACTAAGAGATAATCTCTTAAGTAACCCAACATACTTTGCACCTGGAGATTCATATAAGGCATTGTATGATAATCTATACTTTGCAGGTAAAGCTGATGTGAACGGAATCCATGAGGTCTTACGGATACGTACAATATCGTTTAGAAGGGTTGGTGACCATGGGTTGTTGTCTGAAATTATTTCATCGGACTCAACTGTTGAGTCTGAAGTTTTATAATTCACTTTAGCATGATTGGATGTAGACGATTTGAATGAGTCTACTGATGATGCTTTGAATGATTTGACCGGAGTAAATTTGAATGAATCTACTGATGAAGATTTGAATGATTTGACTGGGGTATATATGAATGGGTTTACTGGGGTATATTTGAATGAGTTCACTGAGGTATATTTGAATGAATTAACAGATGATGAATTAAATGATCTGAATGAATGACGATTAATTTGTATATTAAATATAGGATGAAGAATCATGATTGAACTGCCATCCACCTTATTCTTAGGAACAGAAACCGTCAGTAACTTTTTCATTGGTTGTAGATTTGTAGTAGATTTGAGTAAAGAAGGGAACATATTATGATGCTTCAAGATAGAACCACTCATCATTCCTTTACCGCTCTTCATTGCTAACCTCACCTTAATCATATGCGAAAAATTCGTCGTTCTCGACCTCCCTGAGGATGCGAAAGCTCCCTGGGAAAAAAAAGCCATCACAACAACTTGGCCATCACCACTTTCTTCTAGACAGAGACACGAAGATGGATTCCGATGCTACCACTAGGTTCGTTCCCGAATACCGTCGTACCAACTTTAAGAACAAATCGCGCTTTCAAAGTGATGAATTAAGAAGGAGAAGAGAGAACCATCAGGTTGATCTTAGAAAGCAAAAGAGAGAAGAAGTTCTTAGTAAAAGAAGAAACTATGCTAACAACGCCAATGATTCTGAAGATGAGGATGGTGAAGGTGGAGATGAAGATGATGAACATGGACATACTGGATCCAATGATGAATCGCAGTTTTATAGCAAGTTACAAGCTGATTTACCTAAAATGCTTGAAATGATTAGACAACCGGATTTCGATAGCCAGTTGGCAGCAACCGTCAAGTTCCGTCAAATCTTATCCAGAGAACACAATCCACCTATTGACATGGTTATACAGTCAGGAGTGATTCCGATTTTGGTTGAATTCATGAAGAATACCCACCCTGAAATGTTACAATTAGAAGCAGCTTGGGCTTTGACCAATATTGCATCTGGAAATTCAGATCAAACTAGAGTGGTGGTTGAAGCTGAAGCTGTTCCATTATTTGTACAGTTGCTTTACTCCCAATCGTTGGAAGTTAAAGAGCAAGCCATTTGGGCCTTGGGAAATGTTGCTGGTGATTCTTCAGACTATAGAGATTTTGTTTTGGGCTGTGATGCTATTGTACCAGTATTGTCACTCTTTAACAGTACCAAAATGTCTTTGATTAGAACCGCTACTTGGACCTTGTCGAATTTATGTAGAGGTAAGAGTCCTCAACCGAACTGGAACACTGTTCAACAAGCCATTCCAACCTTAGCCAAATTAATTTATTCAATTGATTCGGAAACTTTGGTTGATGCTTGTTGGGCCGTTTCATATTTGTCTGACGGTACACCCGAAGCAATCCAAGCCGTGGTGGATGCCCGTATTCCACATCGTTTGGTGGAATTGTTGGGTCACGATTCTACTTTAGTCCAAACTCCAGCTTTAAGAGCTATTGGGAATATCGTAACAGGTAATGACTTACAAACTCAAATCGTTATAAACGCGGGAGTGTTGTCTGCGTTGGCTCCATTGTTGAACTCTGCCAAAGAAACTATTCGTAAAGAGGCTTGTTGGACTATTTCTAATATTACGGCAGGTAATACCGACCAAATCCAAGCTGTTATTGAAGCCAACTTGATTCCTCAAATCATTAAATTATTAAGCTCCGGTGATTACAAAACTAGAAAAGAAGCGTGTTGGGCTATTTCAAATGCTTCTACAGGTGGTCTTTCTCGCCCTGATCAAATTAGATATTTGGTAAGCCAAGGTTGTATAAAACCTTTATGTGATTTGTTGGCCGTGGCAGACACAAAAATTATTGAAGTAACATTGGATTCGCTTGAAAATATCTTGAAAACAGGAGAGATCGATAAAGATGCCAGTGGGTCGTCCATTAATCAAAACGCTTTATATATTGAAGAAGCGGGTGGTATGGAGAAGATTTTTGAATGTCAATCCAACCAAAATGAAAAGATTTATCACAAGGCGTACAATATCATTGAGAAGTACTTTAGTGAAGATGATGAGCAAGTTGACTCTGGATTGGCTCCAGAGGCTTACGGCGATGCTTACAGGTTTGGGGTTGATAACCAACAGCAAAACTTCCAATTTTAATTTTAGCGGTCATCCACGTTTGCAGTTAAACTTTAAAGTATCATCATTAGAGATGATTGTCAATTCCGGTGCCAGTTTAAGCGTGAAACTCATGTTGGGGTTTCTTTTGTTGCTGGAAGCGACACTGCTTGTTTGCCTGCTACGAATGATCATTGTACGTTCAGTAGTTTGGGTAGTTTGGGTCTATGCTACCCTTGCAATGATCAGAACTGCGTGTGGCCAGTAGTTTGGGTCTACTACCCTTGCAATGATCAGAACTGCGTTTGGCCAGTAGTTTGGGTCTGCTACCCTTCAATTATCGGATCTGCGTTTCGTCGATTTGATAGTTACCTAAACCTTGTTAATCTCCATTGATTTACAAGATCTTCTCTCACTGATTCTTGTGGGATACCATCACGATTATCTGATATTGAGATGACCATTGATCATTTACTGATATTGATGTGATACTAATATCTGATATTGATGTGATACCATAGATCACCATTATTACTGATTATTTCAGTTACTTCATTGGGTTTACCCACTTCACGCCTTTTCTCTAATGTCTAAACATATTCTCTGCATCTCTAATAAACATTCTCTTATTATGGTGGATTCACCAAGTGTAGTTTAGAAGTAGATTTGTAGAGTAGTCCTGTAGGCAGTAGAGCCATTTTGGAGATGTATAGAGCGGACTGGACATTATGTTTATAGAGAGTACTGAATCCTATGGCTGATGAGGTTTATAGAGCGTACTGGCATTAATGACTGCAATTGAGGTTTATAGAGCGTACTGGACAGTACTGACTGGAGGTTTATAGTATAGGGCGTACTAAACCTTATGACTGATCACTGAGGTTTATAGAGCGTACTGAACATTATGGCAGATGTGTGAGGTTTATAGAGCGTACTGAACTTTACGGCTGATGACTGAGGTTTATAGAGCGTACTGGACATTATGGCTGATGACGGAGGTTTATAGAGCGTACTGAACATTGATGACTTGAGGTTTACAGAGCGCATTGACGACAGATGACTTCGGCATAGAGAATGACTGAAAATGAATTAAAGTACGAATGTGCCATGTAGAAATACCCCGGGATAACACTCCGGGAAACACCTCAATTCAATTTATATTCCTTAAACAGAACATTTGGGTCTTGTAAACAGATATAAGAGTAATATTGATTCAACAGGTATATTCATAAGTTAGAATAATTCATATAAGTTGTAGTTCATGCAAGTTATAATTAGCATACGTAGGATATGCTCACAATGAAGTGGTACGAATTCGCTTACAGAACTCCATACCACCAAATTAAAACAACGTCATAAGCACAAATTCTAATTACCTACCAATATCCGACATCCACCAGCATCCGAAAGCTTACTGGATATTCGGCTTTGCCTCGCGGACAGCTTACAGCCGATTCTATACTATAAGCTTGGGAAACGTACAAACATTAAACTCTAACCACCCCTATCTCATACTTACCACCCCTATCACTCCAGCCTACTTCCCTGTCCCTCCAACATAGCCCATAACTCTCCCACACACTTACCATCTCATCCACTACCACTCCTAAACATCTGTCGTCATTGGTCAAAACAAAAACACCGCCCCCTAATTAGGAAGGGGGAATGTCCAATTTGTAAAATCGCTCATTTCTTTCTGTTTCTCCTGCATACAGCGCTTTTCAAAATTTTTCTATAACACAGCAAACCAACATAAAAACAAATTAGCATCTCAATTTCTTTCTTGGAATAAACAAAATGAAGTTAAGTGTTATTGGATTAATCGCTGTTATCACCGCTGTACTGGCCACCACCGCTAAAGAAGATGGTACTACAACAGTAGTTGAAGTCACTGCTTCCACTGCCACCCCAGTTACTGTTGACTCAAGAACCACTAGAGAAATTGTCACTACCACCATCACTGGAACCACCAATACCCACAAAAGAGGTAGATTTGACAAAACTGCGCCAGCTACTACTCCTATTTCTACTGGTACTCACAAGTTTGGTAGATTCGACAGAACCAACGGTCCACTCACCACCACTGTTTTTGTGCCTGCTAATACCGTCCAATTTAGAGAAGCTGTTAACGGTTCCAACGCTTCCAACCGTACTAATAGTACTTCAAGTGGTAATGGTGCCAATGTCAATGGAGTACAACTTGGTCTTGTAGGAGTTTTTGCTGCTGCCATTGCTTTGCTTGTTTAATCTGGCTTGGATAGTGCGTGATAACTTGTACAAGGTTTAACTGGAGTAAGAAGACTTCTTTAGAGTAGAAGTTAAGACTTTTGAGTATAGTTAACACTTTAGAGTAAGACTTCTTTAAAGTATAGTTAAGACTTCTTTAGAGAGATAAGACTTCTTTAGAGTAGTTAAGACTTCTTAAGAGTAAGACTCCTTTACAGTTAAATCATCTTTAAGTAAGACTTCTTTAGAGAGTTTAGACTCATCTTCATCAAGTTTTACTGGGCAGAGCTTATTTCGAAAATCCGGCGGTTTATTTCGTTAAACCCCTTGGGATAAAATTTGTCATTTGTTGGACCACTTCATGTGCTCTAAGAATAGTCATTCCCCATTTTGTTGTTATTTTTTTCCCCAACACTGGAAGCTCAAGCGGCTTCGAAATGTTGTTGCAAAGTTGTATTCATACAAGGTTTCTTTGAATCTTGATATATAATATACATTTTAATATGTTCCTGTAGTATGTCTAAGCTCATCTTCCTGTAGTATATCTAAGTTCATCTTCCTGTAGTATATCTAAGTTCATCTTCCTGTAGTATATCAAAGTTCATCTTCCTGTTGTATATCTAAGGAAGTTTCGTAGATCTAATTTTGTAGATCTATTCGGTTCTACCTACACGTTGGTACCTGGGCGGAGTTAAGGATGTCCGAAAATATCATTCAATCTTCCTGGGGCAGTTAGTGGAAGTCCGACCTACAATGATGTAACTCTACTTTGTATCCAACTCTACTTTGTATCAACTCTACTTTGTATCCAACATACTTTGTATCCAACTCTACCTTGGAGGGCTCCAAGTACCCCCTTGGAAAGTGGGGTTCAATGTTGCTACATGAGACTCTTGAATACCACCAAACTCAAATCACTGAAACTGGAGATTCCATGTGTTTTACATACTACAATTTGACATATCAGCTATAAAGTGGACATTGAAGTACGGTGGACATTGAAGTAAGATGGACATTGTGGACAATACAGTGGTATGAAATACAGTGGAGCTTGAAATACAGTGGATATGGAATACATTGGAGAGGAAATACAATTCCGTGGACAGCAGTTGATAGTGACGGTTACAGGTTTGGTGGACATATTGAAGTGTACAGGTAGAGTGGACATATTGAAGTGTACAGGTTGAGTAGCAAGTTGACATTGACGTGTACAGGTTGGAGGTTGAGTACAGGTTGAGTACAGGTTGAGTACAGGTTGACAGCAACTTGACAGTACTGCGCTATGACACCTAACTTGCAAAAAGATGCTTTAGGTATAACGCCGGTCAACCTGTACATGACACAATTACAGTTAACACAATCACAATAGGAGTATATAAGAGTTCCAGAATTGCTGGAATTTGCAACTTTAAAAATGTCATTAACTAAAACATCCACTGTCAAGCTCAATAATGGTAAATTCATTCCAATTGCTGGATTGGGGGCCTTTGAAATCGGAGATACCACCAAGGAAGTAGTTATTAAAGGATTAGAAGCTGGTTATAGACATATAGACACTGCTGTGTTTTATGGTAACCAAGCTGACGTTGCTGAAGGAATTGCTGAATTTCTTGAATCAAATTCCCTGGTTAAAAGACTGGATATTTTCTTTACAACCAAGGTGTATAACAAAGGATGTAATGGGTATGAATACACCAAAGAAGCAGTTCAGAAGATTGCTGCTGATGTTAAACAACACATTGGGTATGTTGATTTGGTTTTGATCCATGATCCAATGAGTGATAAAGAAAGAAGAAGGGGGATGTGGACTGCATTGCAAGAATATGTTGTCGATCCTAAAAATGATACTATAGAAATCAAATCCATTGGGGTCAGTAATTTCGGAATTTCTCATTTACTGGAATTGCTCGAATGGGATGGACTTGTTGTAAAGCCTGTTGTCAATCAATTGGAAATCCACCCATGGTTGTCACACGTTAAGTTGGTTGAGTATTGTCTCCAACATAACATTTTGCCAGAAGCATATGCCACTATTACTCGTGGTGTCAAGTTTGGTGAATCTAATGTTGTTGCCTTATCTAAGAAGTACAATTTAACTCCAGCTCAAGTTTTACTTAAGTGGGGTTTCTTGAAGGGTTACATTGTTTTAGCAAAGACTGGTAACCCTGCAAGAATTTTGGAAAATTTGAATGCTTTACCTGATAAGGTTGAAGAAGATGCTGAGAGTGACGCAAGAGATGTCGATATTTTAAAGACACTTTATTTCCCTGATGCTCATGAACCTGTTACATGGGAAGATGACGGAACCAAGTTCGATCCAACTCTTTGGGATGATAACATTGGTATCAGTTCCACTAAAATTTAAACAAACTCAACCAACAACCTACAACGTATTGGTCTGAAATTGTTCCAATTAGATTATAAAACATGGGAACTTGATCTTTTACATAAAAAATAGATGTATAAACTTTACATAAGAAAGTAGATGTAGAAACCTTTTATTTTTATAGTAGATGTAGAAGCCTTTTATTTTTATAGTAGATGTAGAAACCTTCATTTTTATATTTGATATTCTAATATATTTGTCTAATACGATATTCTAATATATTTGTCTAATACGATATTCTAATATACTTGCTTCCTCAATTCCTGTATTTCTCTCAACAACCCTCCCTTCTTAGCTTGAATTTCCTTCAACAAAAGATCCTTCTTAAGTTCAAGTTCAACCAACAACTCCTCCTTCTTGGCTTCAAGCAAATTCAACTTCTCCAATAACATACCTTCTATAGAATCTTCCATAAATGTCTCCATCACTAATGTATCAATTGATCCTGTTCTTACCATACTTGTTATCAATTCATAAGCAATTTGTGCACCATTGGTGGCTGTGATCTCAGCATGATCAAACGCAGGAGAAACCTCAACCACATCTGCACCAACAATTGATAATTTATCAATATTCCTTAAAATATAAAGTAACTCTCTTGGTAAAAAGCCACCTGGCTCTTGCGTCCCTGTACCACTTGTGAATGCAGGGTCCAAAACGTCAACATCCACAGAGATATAAGTAGCAGTATTTTGAGGAATACGATTCAAAATCTGATCAACTATCCATGGTGCACCTTTAATCCATACATCATCAGCATCAATTCTTAAGAAATTCTGTTCATCATCGTCTTTATAATCATCCAAACCAGATAATTTAGTCCGAAGTCCAACATGAACATTCCGATCAGTTAAAAGTCCCTCTTGATGAGCCTTCCATAACATTGAACCATGATTGATTTCCAGTTGGTCAGAATGCCAATATGAAGGGTATTTATCTGGAGCCCAAGTATCCAAATGAGCATCAAAGTGAATCAAATTGACTTTGCCATATATTTTCTTCAAAGCCCTTAAGTGAGGTAAGATTACACTATGATCGCCTCCAAGAGCTATGAATCTTGGGGGCTTATTTTCTCCACTTCTTCTTGAAAGTAATTCATTAAACGCTTGATTCATTTGTTTAAATGCCAACGAATTATCCATTGGAGTAACAGGAATATCCCCACAATCAATGATCTTAGCCCAACTATCATATGGATTTAAGTTTGCTCTTTGATTGTACCCTCTTAAAGAAGTTTGTCTTTGAGATGCAGCTCTAATTGATCTTGGTCCAAACCTAGCACCTGGTCTATAACTTGTGGCCGTATCAAAGGGTACACCAATTATTCCAATATCAAATGTCTTATCTGGATTTATTAAGCATTTGAAATGATCCAAGTGAGCAAACGTGTTGATTCCTTGGAAAGGCCAATCCAGGCCCCATACCTCTTCCAAATTACCGTTTTTTTTAAATTCATCCTCCTTCGAATCCAATGACACTCCAACACTAAGAACACTTGCTAGAATTAGGATAACAATTAACATGTCCGTATATTGCTCCTTAAACTGTACTGGTATTCTGCTTCGCAAACTATACGTATCCGCAAACTATACGGATTCTATTCAAACGATACCTATTCTACTCCGCAATCTATACCGGTATTCTTCACTATATATACTCGCGCAATCGGAGGGCCCAAAATGGAAAAAGTACTCCCGCTCGCGTGCGCCAAAAATGGCTAAAGTACTCCCGCTTTCGCACACCTAAAAAGGGTGCACTCGTTTTGCGCAAGTCAATTCCACACCATGCCTATCGACATCTTTAGACTGACCACAACATCAGAACCTCCTGAAATATTCAAGCGTTTGTCACATTCCCAACCTCCCCAAGGATGTACTAATTTTGAACCCATTCAAACCAACAATTTTTCCAATAACCTTACTTTAGAAGATCAAACGTCACCAGTTTGGACTTTGCCTTATTCACTTTGGTTAACCGATAATGGGTTTGCCTTTAACCACACGGATGCTAATCAAAGGGTTTTTGGTCCTGACCCGGGTGCAAATCCTGTTCAGTTTTACTTCAACCCACCACGCATACAGTCATTTGTATTATCCGGGGAAGGTTTCCAAGGGAAGCTTTGCTTAGACCAACATGAGAAATGTTCCGTTGGAGCAAGGCTTTGTAATGGAAATCAAAGCATTTTATTACCATTAGCTCAAGGGATGGGATTTGTAACGGCAATATATTCCAATGTCGTGCCTGTGATTACATCGCAAGTAGGAATCCAAGAGTTTAAGAGAGTGAGTAGTATTTTATATACTGTCAAATTGTTTAACCAAGTTACTTGGTCATTGTATACAGATGAGGAATTGCAATTCAAAGATAATCAAATCATTGGTAATAAACCAAATGTCACATTACAATTTGCCAAAGGTGTTTCAAAGTTCTATGATGAGGCTGCTGGTACTTACCCAACAACTACAAGATTAAGAGGTACCTCTGATAAATCGTCTTCGACTTACACTATAGAATATGTTATGGAAGGTAAATCCAAATCTGGGCAGGGACTTGTATGGTGTTTACCACATCATCAAGAGACACTTGTGTCTGGAATGAAGGAAGTTGATTTCATATTGGACTCTACTACCAAAGGTCAAATGAAAGGTTATTTAACTAACGAGTTGACTATGGTTGAAAAGGATTTGCCCAAAGCAGAGTGGTTTCCGAAGGATGTGTCTCGCCTTTCTGAATCAGTCAAAACCCTCATAAGAAACGCTGCTAAAGAAGATATAAAACAAGATGTACATGGAATGGCAAATGTTGATTCAATGTACACATCTGGAAAAATCCTTGATAAGTTTGCTTATATTGCATATGTTTGCAGGTTCATCTTAAATGATGATGATTTATCAAATAATATAATCCCCAGAGTTAAAGAAGCTATTGAAATATTTGCCAATAACAAGCAAAAATTCCCTTTGGTTTATGATGCAACTTGGAAGGGACTTATTTCATCTGCAGAGCCAGGAGCGGATTTTGGGAATTCAAATTATAATGATCATCATTTCCATTATGGGTATCATATCCATGCGATAGCCTTGATGGCAAAAATCGATCCAAATTGGTTGACTGAAAATAACAATTTGGTGTTGGATTATGCTACCACTTTACTAAGAGATGTTGCAAGTCCTCAAAAAGATTCGTTCTTCCCTCAATCAAGATCGTTTGATTGGTTTCATGGACACTCATTTGCACATGGAATATTTGCTTCTGGGGATGGTAAAGATGAAGAATCCTCATCTGAAGATTATCATTTTGCATATGGTATGAAATTGTTTGCAATAGTTATCAATGATCAATCTATGGAACAAAGAGCAAACTTAATGTTGGCAATAATGAGAAGATCAATGAATATGTATATGTTATATTCAGATGATAATAAAATCCAACCGGCCAATTTCATAAAGAACAAAGTGGCAGGAATATCGTTTGAGAATAAAATCGATTTTGCAACTTACTTCGGTAGAGGAACCATTGGGGATGAATGGATTCATGGAATTCACATGCTACCAATCACTCCAATATCTCCTTACATAAGAAAAGAAAGTTTTGTTCGAGAAGAATGGCAACAAAAGTTGGGTTCAATTGTAGATCAAATTCCGGATGGCTGGAAAGGGATATTGATGTTGAATATGGCACTTTTTGATCCCGCAAAGGCATGGCAATGGTTTGCAAGAGACGATTGGGAGGATCGTTTCATAGATAATGGGATGTCTCGAACTTGGTCACTTGCGTTTATTGCTGGAATTGAATCATAGTTTGAAATGGAGATGATAGTGAAATTGAGATGATAGTTTGAAGTGAAGATGATAGTTTTGAAGTTGAGATAATAGTTATGAAATTGAGATGACAGTTATGAAATTGAGATGATAGTTTTGAAATTGAGAATTTCAATTCAAGTCCCTTCTTTACAGACATTTTCAAAGTTTTGCTAGGTAAGCTGTGGGTTTGGATGGAATTGAGATTTGTGAACAATTCAGTTCATGTTAAATAAAGCGGCAGTATTGTTCAGTTATGAGGGAGCCTAGAGTTCAAATTGAAACTAGAAATACTAATAGGGAAATTGCTAGTTAAGATCACTAGTTAACGTCGCTCCATTTAGAAGCCAACGTCGCTCCATTAAGAAGTCAACGTCGCTACGCTCCAGTAAGAAGCCAACGTCGCTACGCTCCAATAAGAAGCCAACGTCGCTACGCTCCAGTAAGAAGTCGCTACGCTCCACTTAGAGACCAACGTCGCTACGCTCCATAAAGAAGTCAACGTCGCTACGCTCCAAGTCAAGCTGAAAAATGCTTTGGTGAGGGTTAGGCAGTGGATAAATGGAGTTAAATGAAGTTAAACACGATAGACAAACTACAAGAACTTACCCTGATGTGATAACGAATCTCGATATATATTCATTTACTCATCCCACATTCTGGACCCTTTAAGAATCTGCCACCACAAGATGTGAAAGGAAATATGGTTTATGAAAGATTTGAATAAGATTTGAATATATATATCAAAAATATCTAACCCACCCAAAGCCTACTCGGATCAATCGAAAATGAAATTGTATTACCCGGACATTTTCTCTCGCACATCACGTGATCTAAAGAGTATATAAGGAGGACTTGAGATGCCCGATTCCCTTTTTTTCTTTGTCGACGTACTTCATAGGATCATTTCTATAGGTCACGTCTCTCTTTGACTCTACTAATGAGCCACTGAATCCAACTTGGTTGATGAGTGAGATACC